>CAJQUW010003248.1:0-600000 GCA_907163375.1 Prostheceraeus crozeri
AGTTATTTTTGGAATCTTCTCACCTAAATGATAACCTTGAATATAAGTTTGTTTATTAAATCCTAATAGCTTTGACAATGATCTATCATGATTAAAATCAACTTGATGATTTTCGTCTAAAGTAAGAGAAAATTTATTAACTGCCGGTTCAACTGCAAAATGTAATTGTTTCTTATCTTTAAATGATATACCTAAATGTCTCTTAATTTCATTTGATATTGTTTCAACTTCGTAAGAACCAGGAAGAAAAGTTAATATTTTCCACGTTTTGCCTTTATCAGTAGAATATCTAAATTGATCATTCGCATCTTTGATAACGTTTTGAATAGTGTTAAATGTAGAGAAACTAGTCAATGCAATTTGATAATTTTTATTTTGTTCTAAATGTAGAATGGGTTGTAAATTACAAGTGTGTGATGAAGTAGTTGTTATAATTTTTAACGTCGTACTAAATTTTGATGAACCCAAAATCTCTGTCAATTTTTCTAAATGATCATTAATTTTGTCTAAATCTGCTGAACACATTTTTAAACTAAAAAAATTAAATAAATATTATAGATAAAAATCGTAGATAAAAATCATAGATAAAAATCATAGATAAAAATCATAGATAAAAATCATAGATAAAAATTAGAAACAACATATTTCAGCTACACTTTTATAATCCTTTTCATTTAGAACCTTCTTTTCTAACAGTCTTTTCAATATAGCATGAATTTCATTGAAACTAGAATTATGTCCTTCTTTTATTGCAGATATTAAAATATTTAATCTATTTAGTAATTCTTGTGGATCATCTGGTAAAAATACAGTTGTTTCAGTTTTCTGTTTTTCAGATAAACCTTTCCCTACTTTAACTCCCGTTGATAATAAATTTTCTAATTGTTTATAACGTCTAAGAGATTTTACTGCACCAACTCTGTCTAACATAGCTTTATATTTTATGAGATCTTCTACAGCATAATTATTTAAATCTGCTCCTCTTAAAAGATTAACCAAATTTCTATCTAAATTAAAAGGAGATTTATCTGGTGAAAAAATTAAACCTCGAAAAGGTTGTGGAAATATTTCTTTTTGTCCGAGATAAAATCTAGGTATTGTTTTTCCATCTATAAATGAAATAGAATGTTCAAATTGCATAGATTTTGGTAATTTCTTATTAATGTTTGATTCTAGTAATCCATAGTCATCTAATATAGTTTTGTGCTCTGGATCTGTTATATCAATTTGTTTATCATTATTTGTAAGTTCCTTTTCAAGAGTTTTAAATGGTTTCATAGTTTTTTCAAAATCAGTTTTTACTTGCTCGGTTTGCTGCATTTTTTCAAACATATCAGATTGAATACCAGCTTTTATCATTCTATGTTGAAGATGATTTTCTTTCATAATATTTCTTTGTTTTATTAACTCTTCTAATTGTTTTATTCTTTTAAAATTATCAGCTCTAATTTTATCCATTTTTAAAATATAATATTTGAATTTTGTGGTAACATTGGAATACAGCAAAAACATTTTACTGAACAAATTATTTTTTTATTGCTTTGTTGTTTGACATCTTTTCGTTTAAAATTTTCTCGTATTAAGTTTTGTTTAATAAAGTTTTGTCTAATAAAGTTTTTAGCTCTTCTAAAAAAATTTTATCATTTTCTTCATTAAAAATTTTATCATCAATAAAAGTTTTACCATCACTAGAAATTTTACCATCCTTTTTATTTTTATCATTAACTTTTTCTGTCTGTGATTGAAATGATATTTGATTTACTTCATTAGCTATTTGATCAAATTTTTCAATCTCATCTAACGTAATAACATTATCATCACATACTCTTTGAAAGTAGTAGTGTAGTTTATCATAGACTTCTTTAATATGTAAATGCTTAGTTTTTAATGATTTTCGTTTCTTAGTTATTAAAGATTTATCTAACATTGTAACAAGTGAAGTTGCAAAAACACCCGTACCTGTTAAAGCTGTAGCAACTACTGGAATTACTAAAACACCAGAAGATATAACAATTGTCAAAGCACCTAAACTTATTGTTAAGAATATGCCAATTCCTTGTGTTACATTCTTAACTTTGGTCCATCTCTTTCTTAACTTTTTATAATGCTCTAATCTTAATAATAATTGAGATTCCTTATCTTTCATATACCTAATTCTATCTTTGTGTTTTTCTTTATTCATTTTTTCAATGTTAATCTTTTCAATGTCCATTAAAGTAGAACTACGTTCATATGATAACGAAGGATATATTCTTGAGGTTCCTTCCACTTTTGTTTCATCCACTTTTGTTTCTTCCATTTTTAAATGAATATTTTGAATAAATATTTTGAATAAATATTTTGAATACAATCTTCTGGTATATTGAGACTACGTGATATTTTGAGACAACTTAAATTTTCGTCTGCCTAAATTTTCAAAATTCTTAGACCACGTGATATTTTGAGACAACTTAAATTTTCGCCCTTCGGCCACGTGAAATTTGAAATCTACCTAAATTTTTGAAATTTTGATTTTTTTGAAAATTTTGAAAACCCCCGCAAAAGTGTGACATCCGGCGCAAGCGAAGCGAAGCAAAGCGAAGCGAAGCGTCGCGCCGGATGTCACACTATAAACTACTAGAGACACAGAAAATAATAGCAAAATACTGTCATTGAATCAATAACACATCTTGGAAGATACATGTACATGTACATGCATGTATGAATTGACTACACAAACTAGGAATTTACGTAATAATTCAGCTGGAATATTCATTTAAAAGGGTACACATCCAAGGAATGAATGAGTGGAGTCTACGTGATGTCTAAGTTCTTCTGTTCCCTGGACTTTTATTGCAGGATACGAAGATTAAAACAAAAACAAGTTTTTATAAATGAAAATCATAGGGTAAGTAAGTAAATTTGGTAGAGTGGTAATTCAGAATTAATCTTATTAAATTCACAATGTGTATACAGTTTCAATTTCACTAAATGAACATGAGTCAAGACGAGGACGAGACCCAGTACCACCTGTGAGATATGCAGTTCTTACACTTTTGGAGAAATACGAATTTGACTGGCATGATAGCAATACAGAATATGGAATAGTATGAGGAATATGTATTCCACAAATCCTCCATGCCATGACAACTGGGAGTAGCAAGTTTGTTAAATCAGCAATTCGATGGTTATAAAGCTCAGCTTTGTTAAAATAAGATTATTTTCTTAAGCGTGATCATATCACAATTTGCCACTGAAGAGCAAAAACATCACAATGAGCTTTAAAAGATGTAAATGCTTATTATTACCATTCGGATTCGAGAAATAAAGCCTTGTCGAATCATGCCGTTGAAAATTGAATTATAAACATGACATATTACCCATACTTCCTAGAAGATTTGCAGGGACTGGGCTTATGAAATTTCATTGATTATCAGCTTAATTTCCGCTTAATTAATCATTATTACCAAATATTCACTCCCTTTGATAACCAACTTGTTTCATGCTACTTATAGAGGGGCTTCATGTCGGTAGTATATAAATTTACCAAAATAGAATTTTGAAAACTGCTCAAGTAATTTTTTGGACTGTAGGAACGTAATCTTCACAAAAAACTGAATCTTCTGATATAAAAACTTTCACTGTATACAGACACTTTTTTGAGTCGACACTACCTGCTATATACTTACTCTATGATAAAAACAACGGCTTTTATTAGTCACTTACTTGTTTTCATTTTAATTTTCTTGTACCTGTTTGCCTGCATCCATTTTAAAATATCAGGGCCTCCAAAGTTGGTGCAGGGCTGCTGTTTGCTTGGTGCTTGGTGGATTGAGCTAATTGTTGCTACTCTGGGTCCCACTTCGCACCTTCGGGTGTTTCCCTAAACCAGTAAAATGAAAGCATCAAGTTGAAGGATAATGCTTACATGTAGGTATTCATGAAAGGAGCAACTAATCCAAAAAATCACTGTGCTTTGGACACGCTTTCGAAGTGTCGTCAACAAAATAATATCGAACTTACAAATCCCATTTGTAAGCTGTGACGGTTGAGAAGATTTAATATAATTCTCATACGATGATGAAAATCATTCCAGCAGCCATTTATAATCGAATATAATGCTTACTAATTCAAATTATTGATTGAAGTAGTCCTATTGAGGACTGATGGCGTTCTCCAATCCGCAAATGTACAGGTGCAGTGCTACTGCAACCATTGGATCAGTGTTTAAAAGAACTCAACGGAACTTTCTTGTGGCAACGAATTAAAATTGATCAGCTTTGGCCCAATATCTGGTAAAAGCGAAAATCTTAAGATTTGCAACACTACTCATTCTTACTGTTAATATACTAATACCATAGATTCCAAACACTGCCGCATACACGTTCAAAACAGACGTCTAATATACCTTACCGAATACAGATGCTGGTAGTGGAAATACAATAGGACAATGGTCATCATAGGTTAAGGAAATTAAAAATAGATATTATGAAACAGCAGGAGATCGATGGATGAAAATTGGAAAAGTGGAGATAAAATATGGAAATACAATAATGCTACTACACCGATTCTGACACTACACATGGTGGATAATGGCAATAGTTGATAAGTGGAAAGTGGATAATGGAGGCAAGCAATAAAACTACAATGACACTCTACTACACCGAGAGAAATGAAACTATACACACTATACCTAAGACTACTCATGGAGAATACTATTTCTTCACTTGAATTTGTTATCACCAGTTTCTTCATCCGTCTATAATACTTCATGTAATCTCACATTTCTTCATTTGTTCTTCATTTGAAATACAGTACATCGATCACTACTTCAGCTACCGATTAAGTGATATAAAACAATACTCCAGTCCCTCAGTCATCAGCAGGTACTCGCCTAGTTGTGTTTCGACCCCTAACCTGAACACTCAAACCCAGACGAGCGGGGTCCCACACATAGTGGCTGACAAAATACTGAATAAGTAATAATATGTCTTGAAAAATATGCCACAAAGATAAGTCAGACATCATTCAAA
Organism: Prostheceraeus crozeri; assembly: GCA_907163375.1. Taxonomy (NCBI): domain Eukaryota; kingdom Metazoa; phylum Platyhelminthes; order Polycladida; family Euryleptidae; genus Prostheceraeus; species Prostheceraeus crozeri. The sequence continues at coordinate 5,013 of CAJQUW010003248.1, forward strand.
TGTTACGTTTTCCACATGTAAACTCATCCTGTATCATAAGACATTTGGTCGGGATGGCGAGAGGAAAGAAACCCTGCAATGACCAAGGGTTTACAACAATTTTTATTGAGAAATAGGAAAGCTATTAGTTGCATTATCCTCTTCAGATGGTGTGAAGGAAAATGAAACAAATTCAATCCAATTCTTCCCAATTTTACTTCTTCTTTGATATTTTAACAAATTCCGAAAGAGTCTTGAGGCTTGCCTGGATCAGGCAAAACAACCAATCATGGTTTTTAGAAAGTACTTTGAACAATATAAATGACGTGGACAGATCATTTAGAAATATAGAAAATACTTAGTCTGCACTGATGCGAGTGATGTCAATGTTATAACATAATCCAGTTGTTTGAAGGTCAGGCTGAGAAAGGTGAAATAGAGAATGTTTTCCTTATCTAAGAGATTTTAGAAATGTCAAAATTTGTTGCAAATAGAATGTTTAGATGTCAATTAAATCGTAATAGACAAAATAAATAAATGTCAGAATTGATTGCTCATTTCAAATTCTAACATGTTAGGAGAAATATCTGTGATTAAGATACTTACTGCTGTTTCAGATTGTTACGTAAAATAACGGAGCAGGCATTATAATTTTGCAGAATCATGTAGGCCTGTATAAATGCAACAGCCAATGACGCAGACTACAGTTTCTAGAAGATTCTCCTTTAATAGAAATTATTGTTTTGAATCAATCTACTGCTCTTATTCATGTCGCACCCTGTATGAATACTCTGAAAGTACGAGTAGTGTTTGAAAGTTACTCACGACAAATACAAAGTGTAAAAGTTCATCATCACTTGTAGGAAAGTTTCAAACATATATCGGTACAATATAGCCGGTAAATGACCAAGAAGTTCTGAAGAAGAGTAAGACAAGAAAATTTTGCAGATTTTTAAATCTTTTAAAATCTTGATGCAGCAAAAGCCTTATTATGATTTTGTATTCATCTCCTAAGGATAATTTCAATGATCATAGAATATGTACGATACGAAGTGTGATTTTCACTAAAGAGAAAGTGTTTCACCTAAAAATGCACATGAAGAGAGGATGAGATATCAAAAATAACCGTTAGTTGGATTAGTTTGTGTGACTCGGCATTCAATCAAGCAATTGTTTAAAGTCATCATCTGGCTTTTTAGGGTTCTTTATAAAAGTTTCCGTTTTTCAAGGAATTTCTTTATGAAATAGTTTAAGTGATAAGGGTAGTGGGGTACATTGAAGCACCCATGTGTAGCACCGTAGAGTAAATACTCTATGGGTAACACCTGCCTCATCTGCGAATCTGCTGATAGTGGATGGTGTATAGTTTAGCTTTGGCCTATTGTATCAAATAAGCATAATTTCCGTGGCAATGTCAACTGTTTGTGCACTCACTTTATTAAAACGATTCATTAAACAATCAATTATTATTATTTATCAAAGCTACTTTCATGGTTTTAAAACTACATTTTTTAAGTCATGTTTAACCCATTTAGGTCGGATATTTTCTGTTATTTTATGACTAAAAGATACCTTCACCGATAATGATGAAAAATGCACTTTTTAAGTACAAAAAATGCTTTTTGAAGGTCACGTTGCAAAAGCTGCGTACAGGATCAATCGGGAAAGTACCCTGCCCTATAGATAGATTCAGTATTGATTTGACCCTCCTGTAATGCGTGTACAATTAGGAATATGAACGATGATAATACTGAATTAAATATTAAATAAAAACTAATATTAAAGTGATAACATTTTGGAAGCACGATGCTCAAATAATGTACCTACAGCTATAGAGTACTATAGGCCAAATTACAATGCACCTTACAATGCAATGAATTGTGATCACGAATTTGTGATCTTGTTTACCACCTTCAATATTCACAGATTTTTGTGTATATACTCGTATAAATGAGGATGAGATAATGTTTCAATCATGTCTCAAAATAATTCTACATAATTAAATAAATTCTACTGAATGTTTGCATGATTATGCTAATGGCATGGATCAGTGGTAGCCAACCAAAATCGAACAGTAGCCTTCATCGGGGTTAAGGGCCAGCAACAAAATCTGCAAACTTAGTCAATTAGATGAAGCATTATGAACTGTACTTATTCATTATTCATTATTATGAACTGTACTTAAGCATTAGGAACTGCATTATATGAATATTATGAATGACTACTTCAAAAAAGCAAATAGCGAAATGATGTCGCTGGATGTTAAAGATGTTAATAGACCAACGAAAAAATACAGTTAATATGTTCAGTTCAAAGAAAAATTTCTCTAGAAGAGTGGACGTCATTAATTCCTATCAACAGGTTCATGGTTGGAACGAGAATTTATCATACCTACTGCTGAATTCTAAAGCAGTTATGAAAAGTGTTGCTCATTTTGCATAAATTTATAATTCACAAAATGCCTCAGCATACTCCCGCGTGTGTGTATTCAATATATACAGATAATGTTTACAAGATTAATGTCAATTACTTCATTCTCAAAAGTTAAGAACATAGGCTTTCGAAGAGGCAGGAGAACCTGTTGAAGTTTGAAAGATTTCCTCATATTAAAATTGCGACCCGATAAACTATATCAGAAGTGCATTATACTTCGAAAAGCAACCGATGACAACAATATCGAAGTACATTTACAAATATTAGTATTCTCATCTACAAACAGTTATCTATTATATAATTTCTTTCTGCTAGTGGAATATCCTAACTAGAAGCACTTTATTCGCGATGAGTGTCGAAATCGCGGGATAATACCACCGATCAATTGCTCCTGGATCGAATCTCCTACCGATCTCGCAAGCTTTGGTTATTATTCCAACACACCCAATGTAAGAAATATAAATTAAATCGCATAGTTTTTTCTTTTTATAAGTTGTAATTCATGAAATAATGCGGTCTTTATTTCTTGCATGAAGGCGACTTCTGCTTCACAAACTCAGGTTGCTATGTACATGTAAGTACACACGTGCATCAAACTGAAATTGTGATTTCCACTTTTCGAAAGGTAAAAAATCAAATGCACCAAATCAGCTTTCATAAATTCTATTAACTCATCCGTACATTTTGAGGACCGTACAGACTGCAGAATAATTTAGCTAATTGCTACTGATATTTGTTGAAGACTAAATAGTGCAATATCAGTTGAAGTAAGAATTCTCATTTGCATTTACTTGTCCTTTCTTTTAACTTGAATGGTCCTGACTTTTCATGTTTCAGTATCCTTTAACTTATCTCAGAGATTTGGTTTTTGGTTTTCAATTCGATCTATAGCTTGACAATGGAGGTTTTAAAAATCAATTTCGTCAAATGCCAATGGATATTCTGAGGAGAGACAAGCAACAAGACCAGCTGTTCAAAATCTTTTGTGAGGCAACTGCAGAAAGTGGGGATAAGGATATGGATTTAATTTTTCATGGGTAATTAAAGTAAATATATTTTGATAATACTAAATGTTATACAGACATTTTCGATAGCATGTCGGGTCCTCGGCAGCATCCAATACATTATCAAAGATGACCAATTAAGGAATTGGAGCCGAAGTACGAATCCTACCTGAGCTCCTGCTGATGACTTCCTAGCTGTTACAGGGAATGCAAAACCAGTCCTTTAAAGGACTAATTTCATTTTATTTTCAGTTTGTTTTACATTATTCGTTTGCACTCATCTTTTTGCTGCAGTCTACTCATTTATTTTCAACTAGCTTCTTGTGACGATTTAGCACGATCTACACTTTGATAATTACTTGGTTAGCTCATTTTCTATATTAAGTTAGGTAGCAACGTGAATAATTATCTCCTTTCCCATCTGCGGTGAAATCGGAATGATTAAATTCATGAATAGTCCATTTATAGCAAGTCTAGTTCCCTATATCATTTTCTTCATGGAGTAGTTCCAGGTGAGACGTTGGAGGTCGATTCTAGCAAGTTCAGTACCTATACTGTAGTTTCGCATGTATTTTCTTTTCTTCAAAGTTCATTACAAATTTATTCATTACAGTTATATTTTGTACAGTAGGTTTAATCTTGGTTTATTTTATTTAGTTAACTGAAATTCTTAGAGGATTAAGACAAACCTCGTATTTCACGTACTAAAGCTGTATTTGAATTCTTCGAAGGAACCCATGATGTAGGCCTCTATAAAGCGTTAAACATGTGCTAAGGAGAGAGATTCTGTCACGTGTCACATTTTGCTGTAGCTCTTTTCAATCCAAGCCTCGTGATCTAGGCTTTTGTGACTTAAAAAGATAGCATATTTTCAAACTAATCCTCAAAAACTGATGGATTTTACGCACTGAAAGTTAATATTAGGTATTAATTAATATTAATTAATTATTAATTATTATTAATAATTATTAATATAATTAATATAATTATTAATTATTAATTATTATTAATTAATATTATGGACTACTACTTTGAAAAGTAGTTTTCAAAGATTCTGCCTCGTTTTGCAAATATTATGTTTGGATGACAACGTTCAATGAAACGCATCTATTTTCACTTTAAGTACACCATAATGGCACTTTCATGAACTAATTTTTTCATATTTAGTCCTGATATCAATGCGATATGTAATTTTCAAAGGTCATCAATGAGCTAAAAACAAGCTAGTGACAGAATTAAGCTAATTAAGAGAAATATTGAGTGTGAACTATGAAGAAAAACTTGCTTATGGGCTAATTTATTAATGAGTGCTTTGAGGAGAGGAAACAAAAACATTTTTGGATGGATAAATCAAAGATAAAAGAATAAAACAAACAAGATATTGATCAGCTTCAAGTAAGTCGTCATCACCCACTCTCAGAAAATGCATGATAAAGTTGTTGAAATATATTGATGGTTTGTCTGAAGAAGGAAGGAGTTTGTCTTTTGGATTGAAAACGACACTGATGTGTGATCTCTTCGTGCACTTGAAAAAATCTGAAAGTGTCATGAGTTTGGAAAAAGTGTTGCTTTTACTCCTCTTACTTCTTTCTATTATATGGATGAGGCAATATTCCCTTGCAATTTTTTGTTATTGGTCGCTTAAATTGAAGCGGTGTCGCTTCGTACAATGGACACATAGTTTCATCGTTTCTGATTCCTATTTGAAGATCAATGATTATATTCTTTACCGCTGTGATCGTTATGTTTCAAGAGGTGGAGGAGTTCTAATATATATTTCAACAAAATATCAGTCTGTTATGTTAAACAAATTTTCATCTAATAGAGTTGAAGCTATTACATGTGAAGTATTCAGAATGAAATGTAACTGTATTATTTCATGTGTATACATACCTCCAGATTACAATTGGAATGATAGTTTGTTTACTAACTATTTGTATGAAAGCTGCAAACCGGACAATGCTTATCATGTTTTTTGTGGGGATTTTAACTCTCCTAACTTAGACTGGTCCTCCAATAACTTCTCAAATAGCTTTACGCATCCCGTTGTTAAATGGTATCTACATAGACAATTTCCTTGTTTAAAATATCAAAACTGCTACTCGTCCACAGTCTGGCTCGATTCTGGATCTTGTTTTCACCAGTATAGATGTTGAATTAACTGATATTGATATCAATGAATGTTTTGGATCGTCTGATCATTCTATTATCACATTTAAATTATGTTTTTCTGCTGCTGGCAAACCAACTAGAACATCTGAAAAATTCTGCTTCTATAAAGCTAACTGGAAAAAATTTAGAAGTATTCTTGCTGGTTCACGCTGGATTCATGACTCCGACAAAGACATTGAGGATATCTGGAACCAATTTAATAAGAATATGAAACTTGCAATTGAATCTTCAATTCCTCGGTCAATTAGTGTTACAATGCTTCTACATAATGATAATATTGAGTCAAAGTTGAAACAACATCGTTTTTTGTATAAAGTGTATACTGAAAACCCCAATCTTTCCAACAAACTGAATTGCCTCACTTCAGAATCCGATATCCTGATAAGCATTGATTCCGCAACCCTTAACCGTGAGAAAAACATCGGGAAACATGTTAAAGATAGCCCAAAAGCATTTTCGTCGTACGTTGGTCAAAGACTTAAAAATACTAATCCACCATTTTCTACAATGAAGAATTCTAACGATGAACTAATGTTTAATCCACTATGTATTGCAGAAGAGTTCAATGATTATTTTTTTCGTTATTCAACCAAAGCACCGGCACCCCCATACATATTAAAGATTTTTCTGATTGTAGAGTCGATATTCCTGTTATAAATTTTGTGACGTTTTCTCCAAAAAAGTTTTAAACTGCATTAAAGGTTTACCTTCGTCCAACTCATGTGAGTGTGAAAATTTTTGTTATGAAATTATAAAACGTGGTGATCTATTTTTAGCCTCTAAGCTCTCTTTTCTTTTTCAACAGTCTATGTTTACAGGATGTATTCCTAATGCATGGAAAAATGTTATCGTTTCACCTGTACATAAAGCAGGTAACAAAGATGAGCTCAAAAATTATCGTCCTGTAGCCATCTCTAGTTGTTTCCTCCGTATAATGGAGTGGATTATGACCTTGGAGATTTTCGAATTCCTACGTTGTAACAATATTTTGAGCCCCTCTCAGCACGGTTTTGTTAAGGGTTCGTCTATTGAAACGGCCAATTTAGCATTTTATGATTTTGTAACAAGGCATCTTGACGACAAACTTTATGTGGATGCTGTGTTCCTTGACTACAGCCGTGCTTTTGATACTGTTCCTCATCACATTCTCGTCAAAAAATTATACCATTGTGGAATATGTGGATCATTGCTCCATTAGATCATTAATTACTTAACTAGTCGCATTCAATTTGTTAAGATAAACGGTGAGCTGTCAACGCCAAGAAATATTTTAAGTGGGGTCATTCAAGGATCTGTTCTTGGCCCTCTGCTTTTTGTTTTGTTTTTGAATGACCTTCACCAACGAATCACCTACAATGAAATTCTAATGATAAAGTACGCTGATGATATCAAATTGGCCGTTGCCTTCGATCACAGTAAACAACTTGACTCAACTATGCGTCTTCAGGAATCTATTACAACTATTGAATGTTGGTCCAGAGAAAGCGGGTTGACTCTTAATGCCTCCAAATGCAAATCAATGCATTTTGGTTTCAGAGACGATGATGCGCATTATTATTGTAATGGAGAGAAACTTGAGAGAGTAGATTGCTTCAAAGACTTGGGGATTATCATCAGTCAACCTTTCTCCTTTGGCAAGCATATATCTACCATGACGTTGAAAGCCAACCGTTGCTTGGGTATGATGTTAAAATCATTCAAAACCAGAAGACATGACATTCTTTTACCTATCTATAAAGCTAACATTCGTTCTATCCTGGAGTTTGGCAACATCATCTGGTCACCGCACACCAAGGAATTAGAAACCTATATTGAAAGAGTACAAAAACGCTTCACTCGCTGTTTCCCAGATATTCGACATCTATCTTATCAAGAACGTCTATCCAGGCTTCACCTTCTGTCTCTTTCTACGCGACGATTGAGATAAAGACTCATTTTCCTGTTTAAGATTTTGAACAATATGTCTAACATCAACCCTCATGAATATTTTACCATTTCAACCAGAGAACAACGTGGAAATCCTTTCAAATTATTCATGCCATCGTAATTTTCGATTGAAGTTCTTTTCAGTAGGAATTATTCAATTTTGGAATCAACTCACTGCCGATGAAGTCAATGTTTCCTCAGTTGACTCATTTAAGAGGAATTTACATTCTTTCTTTACACGCATCGGTCTATGGTAATTTAATCGATTTTACATTTATCGTGAACATTATGCAACTCAGCAAATTTGAATATTTTATGTTTACTGCCGAGTTGCCCGAACTTGGGGTTTGATATTTGTCACTATCCCATCTAATTCTCAGAAATCTGTATATTTTATGTATGTACATGATAAATATATCTATTATTATTATTATTATTATTCTAAAAGTTTGAGCCTACAACTTAGAGCTACGTGTATAAAATCATGCCATGCTAACGCATCAAGTCACAAAATAATGGAGGAATGAAGAATTACATTTGAACTACCCAGTTTTAGTGGCGGGCGCGATTCCGAATCGTGCGATTCTGAATATTTTGAGATTCAGTGACTAGAAGTTTACAGTTTATCTAGATTACATTGTTTTTCATTTCCAGACCATTTTTCATTAAAAGTTTGATAATTCCATTAAAACTGAGAGCATGTTGAGAGAATCATCAGTGAAATTTACCACTTGACGGTCGATGGTCGCCGATCACCTAGAAGACCTAAGAATACTTGGCAAGCATGAAACCAAGAAAACCTAGAGTCTCTAGAGGTGTCTAGAGGAAACGGGTCAGAGACGTAGAATGAGGAAGCAAGAAGAAGAAGAATATGTGACACTCATAGTCTATTTACATGTAGACTGAAATTATAGCTACCCATATTAATAAATGCGATGCTCTATTTGTAAATGCTTGGGAAAACAGCAAAATAAATCAGAACACATAAAAAGTCGCAAACAAGGTGTGAAAAGTCTTGATAACCTATACACAAGATTCTACTGTAAAACTGTCATCAGTACTGCAAGTACTACATCATGTAGAAAAGTACATGGAGTATTTTACTGACATTTTCATTTCACAGTTTCGGTTCTTTTGATCTTTATCCATCATATTTTATCGAACTTAGCTGTAGGAATGTAGTAAGCAATAGGCATATGCCATTTCTCCTATCACTCATGAAATGGCATAATTGTGGAGGAACTATTTGCCTCATAACATTGGCAAATGTAACAGAGAGACGTCCTTAGACTTGGACAATTTTGAGCACAAAAATTCTAAGATAACTTAGTCAGTGCACTTCACTTTACAAGGGTTTTTCAGGAAGACTATGAGTGGCCCTGACTAGTTTAAAATATCTATAATTGGCGCTCAATGATCTTCATCATTATCAGCCGCGCGGCCAAGCCACGACAGGTAAACAAAGAGCAGCGTCTTGTGCAGTACTTCAGCTTGTTCAGCCACATTCTAGATATTTTAAGCTAACTTGGACCATTCCGAGCCGTGCTGACGAGTTCTTGTAGGGCGAAACGCAGCGTCTACGGCAGCTAAGGAATTTCCGTGTTTAATTTGTTCAAATTTGATGACATCTTCCTATTCTGTGCTCAGGCGAACTGGCACTCTACAATCTTCATAATTGGCAAATCTGCAAGTGAAATTGTTACAGGGTTATGTTCATAGTGTGGATGTTAAATGCAAATCAGGCATTTATACGCATTTTTATCAAGGTATTCATATGATTTCAATGCGGAGATATAATATCATAGGGACCTACTATGATTGACTGTCTTGAAAACATGCTTGATTCGCATAAATGGTGTACCTGGACTATGTTTGGAGCCCACAAAGAGAATTCACACGGCACTCTGTCTAGCTACACATGATCTCAGGAATAAGCACCGCGCATTGCAATTACCGGTATCTCAAACGATGAAACAGTGAATAGATGTTCTATGAATAGATGTTCTGCAATGTTTTTACCTCTTCAAGCAAATTTCATTCAGACATTGCATTGCAAAAAAATTGCACGATTCCTGGTCATTCAAGAATCGCACGGTTAATCGTGTGGAATCGATTAACTGCTCCCGCCACTGCTCAGCCTTCATTGATGATGAAAGTCACATAAGAAGGATAATCCAATAAACCCTTTGATATAGAGGATGCATGTGATCTGAATTATTAGTTAAATACGCATGCCACAATCAAGCAAATCTGATTAGGTGCGATAATTTGTTTTACATATGAAGAAGAGCAGTAAAGCCTGCAGACTCTTCGCTTGCTATTAGTAGGAGTAGGAAGACTTATAACGAAAGACCAGACAGCTAAATAATGTGTAGATTTTAAAAACTTAGGTTTTAAAAACCAAATCTTGGGTGGACAAACTTGGGGCTCAAACCCAACCCAAGTTCTTGCCTAACCTTGGTGCCAGGCCTGCTCAGAGTAAAAAGAGAATTTGCTTAAGTGTAGCACGACTTAAAGATTTTAGTGAGGTATAAAATTGACATTTGGAATTACAAAGATCATTTAGTTTATTGAAGATAAATAAGAGTAAAGAGTTAAAATAAGAAAATGGAATAAATTCTCAACAGGTGGTGAATCCATTTTTCGTATTGCAGTGAATACCGTGACCTCTAGGTGTTCTAAGGACGGGGGGAAGAGAAGCACTGCTCTTATATAAGGAACCCTTCGAGACACAACCAAAACCTTGCAGTCTATCATTAAAGCCAGGTTGGATCATTGTACTGAATGTTTTAATCCAAAAATCTTCTCTCCTAAGAAGTTGCCTATCTCTATGGTCAGAATTATCAGAAAAGGTGGAATCAACATGGTCTATAATATGTAATCAAAGATTGCAAAAATTATGACCATCTTACCTGAAGTGCTCATAAGGGAAAGTAGTAGGTTTTGAGGATGCATGGTGACGGTGACCATTTAATTTAGCATTTAAAGATCGGGTAGTCTTGGCAACATGTTGGAAACCACATTCGTTGCATGAAGTGAGGTAGATTACAAAGCTGGATTTGCAATCGAAAGGACCACTTAAATCTATGAGGAAGGCCTTTCTGGTGGTGTTTGAAACGAAAAAGGAAGATTTATGTATGAACCTACAACACAACCTTTTCTATTACAACTATTAATAGAAAAAGTACTCGTGTTGTCGGATGAACATAAGCCTTTTTCTTAATACTGAAAGGGTTAGGGTGCTTGATTCTAGTAGCCGCAAGCAAAGTTTTACCCTTGTCGAAAAAGGCAAAATTCTAGGACTATGTGCTCTCAAAGTCCAAGGGCAACAAGCCGGACTGTAACCTATTGACGAGGGGTTGCCTCGCTGAGGCGGGCGTTAACAGCCAATGGATCTAAACAGACCCTTCCACCTACACCAGCCATGCCTGGAGATTATGATTTTGGCCAAACTCCATAATCTTATAACCGGATCAAATTAGTAGCTAATACGTACAAAGTTATAAAACCTCCTTTTATTCAAGAAAAGGAACCTCCATTTCTTGACAATGATCAGCAAGATCTGCATCGTCTCCTTAAACAATGTGAAGCCAAGAGGCTCACAACATAGCCTGCATCGCAGACACCTCTAAACATGATTAGACAATCAAATCAATCCTAACAATAGGCCTACATAATGGTGAATAGGCCGTCTCTTTAAATAATCCTTTAGCTTCGAGAGACTGTTTACAAAAAGTGAAGATTGTGAAATCTATCGATAAGATCGAATTTTGTGCAAGTGGAAGACATCGAACGTCCGCAGCCTATAGCAGACGAAAAAACAATCAAATTAATGCCTGACTTCCCCGGAGGATCTCCTAATTTTCTTGTGAGTGACATTTTATTTTCCAAACCACAAGTGACTGAAGCTAAGTCGAGATGCTTTAATTTATTAATCACATTTTTTTTGATTATGCGCAATGGTTATTAAAGCAATGCTCTTAAACACAAAGGTTGATTTTTTCAATTCAATACAAAAATTAGTGACTAAACATTGTAAAGCAGACAGGTGTGTTGAGGCAGATGCCTGTCGGGAAAAAATGAATGAAAAACCAATCTGCCCAAATCATATATTATGTATATTATTAGTATATTAGATAAATGAGTACTCTTATTTGTTATTATTACGTTGTTTTTTGCACCATGATCATATCCATCTCCCGCTATTCTTATCCAGCGTGGTGCAATGTTAGCAACACCCGTTTCAAGGCTTTGGTCAGTTTTGAGAGATGTGTTTGCAAACTGTTCAACATGCCGTGTAAGAAAACATTTCCGGACTTTTGTGGAGATTAGGCAAACGTATTCCAACAGCAACACTCCATCCAGATCATCCTCTCCATGTAATCTATGACTTTGGTGCAACAAGATCTTCAGCTCGCATTGGTGCACCTCACAGAAAAATCAAATCCTGAATTGCGCTTCAAGAACTCCATTATAAGCTATTTTTAGTCTATCTTGATTTGAATGCTGACCTTTAATATCTTTCTTATGGTTTGCAATGCCACTTCCGAATGCATCTTGAAGTTAAAATAGAGCGATATCATTATTATTCACATAGATGCATTCGTGGATGGATGCACATATCAATTATAGATTCATTTGCACATTGTAAGTTTTCTTTAATTGATTTTGAATGATTAAAATGCCTCATTTTGAAAGAAATTGACAAATATATCTATTTTCAAAAAGGACCTTTTTGATTATCCCATGGGGTAAATTAGATGATACTCGTTTTGTTTATCGGAAACACGGACTCCCCTAATAAAATCAGGTTAAATGCAAGTCATAGTGACCGACACATTTTAATCTACAAAACCTGCATAAATAAATAAACATTTTCTATTTATTTCTAGTTTGGGAGCACCTTAGGCGAGGGTCCTCCACGTGGTAGAGTTTTCATTTATCCAACTCTCATCCCTTATTGCTGAGTGTTTACAAGAATGCAAAGTGTGCCTATTTTAGAAGTCTTGGATTTGACCCGACCAAGGTTTGAACCAAGGTCTCCCGGACGCATAGAGAAGACTCATCCACAAGGCCACAACACTGGTGTAAACTAACGGAAAATGACTAAACATGCTATTTTTAATTGATTCTGAGGGAGTCTCTTAAATTAAAAAGGAAGCCCACCGCTGTTATGTGGATGCGCTTTAGAGCCCTGTGTAGATAGCTCAGGAGAATTGCTGAGATAACAAAGTTATGGATGTTCAGGCGAGGGAATATTCCATAAAAGAGCGATTGACATTCATTTATATTTGACTATATTTTTTTTACATATATTCGTTTAAGGCAATAAACATCCATGTTCGAGTAAGTGCTCTACTAGTAATATAAGTTTTCAATTGTACTTTTGAGAATTACATTGTTTTGGCTTAACTGGCATTGAATCCGTAAAAAATCGCATTGAACTCCTTTGATTTCAAAGTAAGTTCTTAGTGAGAATGAGTGATTCTATTGTTGCGGTTTATTCAATACAACAAAATGAGTGAAAATTGCTGAAAAACGAACGACTATTTAATTTGTAGGAAGTACAAAGTTGCTGCTTATCCGTCACTGTTAGAGAACATTTCCAAAACTTGCTGTGTTTGCAGTGAAGTTCTCTATCAAGTTTCAAACACGTGTTCAGGATTAGCGAATCGCATCCCTCGGGATCTCGATGGTTTTCAGAGCCCATATGGGCAAGCGTAATCAATACATTATCGAAGAAGCAAAAATATCTCATTCTGAACAATCAAAATACACTAGAATAAGTGTTTCGAAAACATTGGAATACTGCTAGTTTAGTCGGAGAGTTTACACAATCAGTTACCACTCCATTTTTTTATGTACCAATCTAGTGATTTTTGCGTCTCTAACGACGAAACACGCTCAGAAGTTGATTTATTTTCATTGTGCGCAACCTGTCATTTAATATGAGGTTACATGTAGTTCTTCTTGTAAAACTTTCTCCTCACCAACAAGCTTGAGAGTTTCTACTAAATATTTGCTCTATTTAGAGTTTATTGACTGCTTCGGTTAAGAACTTCTTACACGCGCTTCATGTGCTTAGCAATTGCTTCATGAGGTGTCAAAGTGCTATTAGCAAAAAGAAATACGTTGAATATCTATTCAAGCGTTAGTCCTCATTGTGTTATGAGAACTTTGTTAGGAAGTGTTACTTTGTTTAAAATATTGCAGGAGCGTTGTGTTACTTTTTAGTCCGGATGTCCTTCCTGCCGACTTCCAATGACACCTTCAGGGCTCGACCTATGGATCACTAGGTAATGCACACGGAGACCAATCTCCATAGAATAAATTAATCTGAAGAGTAGCATGGTTAGTGGATTGACGTGTAGTTTGTGAGACAGAAGGTCTGACGTGCCGTACATTTTAGGTTTTCAAACCCCCTCTCTCACTTTTTAGTAAGCTCAATCTACTTCACATATCTTTCAATATTGTCATAATACTTGACAAGCAAATCAACATTTAGAATCAATAGAATCATCAACAGTAAGTGCGCATTGCGTCACAGCCTACAACCGCATCGATCGTGCCACATACGTGGTGTGGTGTGTATCCTTAGAAGATAGTATATATAAGCTGACTTGGGCTCAAGGATTCCTATGGGCATCCTATGAGTCATTGAAATATGGCGAATACAAGTCTAGGCACATAAAGCGCATGCACTTGATTTGCACTGTTGATCCATTCCTCTCGGAAATAGTGATACAATCACTCATTACTCTTTTGTACAAACTTATTTTTAATGACATTCGCTCTGATTCTTCCAAAGACAATTTAGGAGCAATTTTTTCAAAAACTTTCGGATGGTGTAAGCCCATTTTTTGGAATATATATCATTATCAGTACTGTAAAAGTATTTCACATCAGGTACAAGCACAAACACAAGTGCTGGAATATTAAATAACTGAGTTTAACCACAAAACATGCTCCTTATTGAATTCCTATTTCTCTCTAAACATTCTGCTGTCAGATTCACACTAATAAGTAGGGCAACCCAAGTACTATAAAAAAACTATAAAGTATTGAAGTATCATAGAGAATTATGAAATGAAATTATTTTCAATTGAAGGTGTTTTCTAGGAAACATCGTCTTCTGCTTCTAAATAATTTTTCTTTATTAATGAACGATCACGTAAATTACCGATCATCAAGTCAACGGAAATGTTTTGTCCTGTTATCCGACGCCGCACCCTACACGATTGTTGCACGGAATGCTTAAAAATTACTTTACCAAAACTTGTTTCTTGTAAACTGTGTTGCACATCTTCCAGACAGCTGTGCTATGATAATCGGGAATTTTCAATTCATTGATCGGTTGACTGTAGCTTTCGATTAAACTCCACTTTAGCAGTGTTAAAGCCACTGATATCAAGAGGAAATTATGAAGAAGTCTGTTTCATCATACGTGATTGTTATTCGAAATTATTGGTTGAAAGCTTCGGAGCATTGAAAACTCGGGCATTTGATACGATTGGCAGAAATAGTATATTTCTTCAAAAATGATTATTGTCCGTAATGCTGAGGCTGTGGTAAAGGATAGCGCCTGGTAAGAGGAATTATCAACGATTGAAGCTTGCCAGCAAAGTATTGCTTGAGTCTTCAATTTGGAGCAGCGTCTGCTTCAGAAGCTTCCGTAAATTGAGCCCAGATTGTGTCCATGTCATTTGAAACCTGCAATGTCATTGAAAAAAACAATCTTTTGAATATCATTCATGCTTTTCAATAATCCTCAAATGTCTTTAGATGTATTCTGTGTAAACATTAGACAAGGTAAACAGCATCTGCTTCTGTTGAAACATCACTCTCTAAGTTGAAAAAATACTGAGAAAATGTTGCATTTTTCAGTGACAGGATTGAAAATGCATTGTTGATTTATCACATTCTACAAAATGATGAGAACAGCTGGGAGATGGAAACTTAGATATAAAGTCCGCGGATGGAACATGATATGTTTGTTTTCATTACTTACTATAAGGTAACAAATTTCAGGTCAATTAAGTCATAAGCTTGAATTTTTTGAGTAATATCTGCGTTGCCCTACCAATAGGCAAGAATTTTGCATATTTCAGTGGTATATGTTAAATAGCTGAAAGCCCAATACTCCATCGAAGATGATATTCGGCGTGGAGCAATTATGAGAAGCTACAGAAACCGCTTATTGCCATTGATTAGTCATTGCTGTAATGTTGAAGTAAAATCTCTGGAGCTTTCCAGCAGCTGTACTTGATGACCATAAGTCTTCCAAATTTCCATCATTCACTGGCCGAAAAATATTGTCCAGCAATTACGAGTAGTATAGGGTATGACATCCGGCACTTCGCTTCGCTCGCACCGGATGTCACACCTTTCGAGTTTTCAAAGATTTACGCAGTCTATAAAATTCAAAAATTTAGGTAGACTCCAAATTGCACGTGGCCGAAAATTTAGGTAGTGCCAAATTTTCGAATACATCAAAATATCACGTGGTCTCAATATACCAGAAGATTGTATTCAAAATATCAATTAAAAAAATGGATGAAACAAAAGTGGAAGAAACCTCAACGGGGAGAAAATGGAAGGAACCTCGACGGGGACGAGAATATATCCTTCGTTATCTCAATTAAAAATAACTGAATTGAACATCGAAAAACACAAAGGTAGAGTACTTTATATGAAAGATAAGGAATTTCAATTATTATTAAAATTAGAGCATTATGATAAATTAAGAAGACGCAATTATTACTTAGACAGTCTTCGTCATTGTACTCTCAACATTATTTAAAGTACTAATTGTATGAACTAGAAGATCATTGTAACTCATAAACACAAAATTATTCAATGAACCCGTACGTTGACTTATGATTGAAGAGAGAGACAGATTGAAGAGAGAGATGTTTATTGTTCTAGCAAAGGAAAACATCTAACAGCTTTCCCCAAAAATTATCGCAGAATCTCTTGTCAGTTCAATTTAGGCATCGGCAAAATTTTGACAGTTCAATTTACGCGCCGGTAATATTTTTACAGTTCAATTTACCTCAACGTAAATTATTTTTAGAATCAGTTTTGAAAATCTGATTTCAAAGTCAGTTTTCAAAGTCTGTTTTCAAAGTCTGTTTTATAAATCCATTTGCAAAACTTATTCAGCGTTTTCTCTTTCCACATGAATAGGTTAAACACATAAGGGTGCGGTGACAATAAAAGCAATTCTTCTTGTGAATTGAGAACACATAAGGGTAGCAACAAAAAAAAAACAATTTTTATTGTGAAGCGTGAAATGACGAGGATAAAACGTTCTCTTGATGAACGACTTGAAACGGATAATTATAATAGGCAATGAAAACAAGTTAAATTGTTTTGGATCTACAAACAGGAACATCATAAACTCAAGATGAAGAGACATCACAATTGCAAGCCATTCAAGACAAATGATTTTGTGGACAACTACATCTGAAAAGCAAGTAAGCAAACAGTGATTGAAGAACTATCTAAACTCAGTTTTTTTCTAATTCATTTTGAGAAGTTCATGAAAAAAGGAAATCTGTTAAACAGTGTAACTTTTCAATTTAGATTAAATTAAATCATTTCAAAATCGAATAAGTAGTTAGGCAAGTCATCATTATGAGACAGTTTCTTAACCCAATCCCTCCCTTTCCGACTTCTAGGGGTCCCTATAAGAAATTTTATTTCATGAAAAATGACAAGCATAACCGAGTTCTTTAAATTATATGGAAAGCAAACAACTACGAATTTTGATCTAAAGAAAATTGCTAGTCAATTGGGAATAAAGAAATTTCACATACTGATGAGAGACGAATTACAATTCCTTAAAAATAAGCCATCTATAAATTTCGTAACAAATCTCCACACGTCAGATCAAAAAGGAGTACATTTGTCAGCGGGTATGTCTAATAAAAATGGTGACAATTACTATTTCGACTCATATGGATTGCCTTCAACAAATGAAGTAAGAGAATTACTAGGAAATGGAATTTATAATACATTTCAAATTCAAAACCAGGAACGACTTCTTGCGGTCAGTTATGTCTATGTTTTATTTAAATTACAGGAAGAAGTAGCATTTCTTGATATTATGTTAGAATTGAATAAGGGAGTTGAATAAGGAAATTGAATAAGGGAACTTAATTCCCGAAAGAAACGTTAGTTCCAAAAATTCAAAAATCAGTTATTTGTAATTCGTTTTGGTAAAATCTGCCAGTGATTTCCTGATCATCTAAATCTTTGATTTCGTAAGTAATCGGATAAGTTTGATTTATTTTACAAACTTCAAATATTTCTTTAGTCCAATAACCAACAAAGCCTTTTTCAAATTTATTCTTATACTTAAATATTCGTACCCTATCTCCAATTTTAAATTCCGGCGCACGTTTCTGTAAATTCGGATTACTCCCATTCGGATAATTATTTTCGAATATCTTCTTTTGTATCAAATCAGGATCGTCAGAAGCATTCTTTGGAGTTTCTTCAATACTTGAGTGAATCTTATTGTTATAATCCTCAACAATTTCTGGTAATATCTTCAACCATGTCTGATTTCCTTGTTCTGTAAATATCTTGAATATTTTATTTTCTAAAGTTCTATTGAACCTCTCCATTACTACAGCTTTGCCAGCATTTTGTGTGAAATAAACTGAGCCTTGACGATGACTTTCGTCTGTTTCAAATAATGGCTTAACATTTCTGTTATAAAACTCACATCCTTTGTCAACAAACAATATTTTTGGCTTTCTATTACTTTCTTTAAAGGTTTCTTCAAACGCATATTTAGCTGACAGACCACTTTTGTTTTTTAAAGGCTTTGCCCAAGAGTATCGTGTATATAAATCTATAATGGTCAATGCGTACTTAAGCCCTCTTTCATTCGGCATATTGATTAGATCAGCACTCCAAATATCGTCTTTATTAAATACTTTTAATTTCAATAGATATTTCGGCTTTCTATATTCCTTGTGAATTTCGAACGCGTAGGTTTCATTTGCTGACGGATCAATACCCTGTCCGAATAATGTTTTAGCTTGTAAAGCTTTCTTGACAAACATTCTTTCAATTTTTTCTCTAAATGTAGGATTTTGAATACTATCTAATTCCTGAATCATTTTCTTATCAGCTTCATGTCGAGACCTTAGGTCATGATTTCGAAAAGCTTGATCGTGTCTATAAGCTGCTGCATCAACTCTGTTTATTGGTTCTTCACCTGGTTTCGGATTATTATTCTCATCTAGTCTCATATCTAATCGAGTTCGTAGACCCGTATAAGAATGACCAGGAAGATGTTTTTCTTTTGAATATTTACTCCAAATAAATCCAGGAAAGTTTTCTAATTTTTTTTGTATGTCACCTCCGGAATGCAACGAAGTTGAATCACCGCCGGTGTGCTGACAATTTGAGGTTTTACGCACTTTTAAGAGATAATTCTATAAATCTAAATTAGAAATTTTTAATTTAATTACATTTTCGGAATTTGTAGAACTTGTAGAATTTGTGGAATTCATTTTTAAAGATAAAATAAATTATATATGTTTTACCTAATCATACTAGAACTTAGATATATTCCAGAACCATCTTTTTAGTTTATTTTATTTCAATTAAATCATCAACATTATGTAAAATGTTTTTGAGAACTCGTTTTCCTTCATCAACTAAATTTAATTTACTAATAAAATTATCTACTATTCCTTCTCCTCTAGCAACTTTCTCTAGCTCTCTGTTATGACGTTTTTGTTCTTCTAATGCTGCCTTCTCTGATTTATTTTTATTTACTGCATGGACAATACCAGGTGTCCCACCTGCAACACTTCCTGCAGCTGCTATGCCACCTATTATTAGTGGAATTAATGGGAGAATTCCACCATTCTTTTCTTCTTGTAATTTAATATTCTCTATCATTGGTTTACTTATGTAATATTTCTTTTTGTCAATCGTAATAGTTTTAGGTGTATTTTTGTCAACAATGTTACTTAACTTTAATTCAACAGTTTTATTATTATTACTTTTCGCTTGCGACATTTTTAATGAAAAAATTTTAAGTTATAAAAGAATTTTAATCTATTGCAGTTATAAAAAAAATAAGTTAGGATCAAATTTTAACTTAAGAACAAATTTTAATTAACCTATCGACGAAGTCTTGGGGTTTAACCAATAGAACTTTGTTCAGAAGCTTTAGGTGATCGGACCAAAGGTCGTCAGGTTACTAACCAATCCTAGCCATCTTTCCATTAAGAATTTCAATAGAATATTTTACATCTTCTAGCAATAAACCATAAGCCATCCATGAAGTTGTGGAATCTTTCTTTTCAATATTAATTGTTTCATCACAACCAGTCTTGATAATATCTTCAGATTGTGCACTTAAATCGAAACAGAAAACAGGATGTAAATGTCTCCAATCTCCAGGAGTTAATTGTGGTTCAACTCCAAATTCTATGCAAAGATTTCGATGAGCATCATATCCTTCCATAAAATGATTATTGGTATCATCGAATCTTAATGGATCAATTGGATATCGGGTTTGATTTAATGAAACTCGTAAACTTCGAATTGTATTAATATGAAAAAGATTGCTGTTCTCATCAAAACATGGAGAATCATTTCTTTGAAATGTTAGTAATAACGATCTTGGAGTATTCGAAGTTCTAGTTAAATGCCAGTTAAATCTTTGTTCAGTAAAAGTTACAGAACTAGCAGTACGCTTTAGAAAATTTGCTGGATTTGGTTTGTTAGTATTTAATCTTTTTGCAATAGCTAATTCGACCTCTAAACTAGGAGTAATATGCTTAATCCACCATTCAAGTCTATCAATTTTTAAATATGCTTTTTTCCAGTCTTACCAAAAAAGATTAATTCATTATTTGCTGTCCGATGAATTATTAATTTAAATTTAATTGATATGATATTTTATCATAATCTAAATATCCGAATAATGGAGACAATGACCAATTTACTGTCTGTTTACTTTTCTTGTTAAATTCACATCTTTCTTTATGTCCACTATTGTTTGTTTTATTTAAATGATTTGCAATATTTTCTACATCTTTCGCAATTCCCGCGGCATCTGTTCCAGCGTGAGTTAAATCATCAACAATTATACCATCATTAGTATCAGGAAACCAACCTTCGATTTCATGCCTTTTATTATTTTCACCAATTGTTAAAAATCTAAGCATTGTATCAATTACACCTGGAGAATCACTTATTGTTTCTATATTTTGAGTTGCAACATCTAAACGCATTTGTGTAAATAACCTTGGAAAGAAATTATTCTCTAATGCAATATTATCGGTATCTGGTAATGGTGTTGTAAAATTAGCATCACTATATAAAGAATATTCACAATGTAAAAAGGAATCAGGTAAATATAGATAACATTGTTGATTATTAACTTCAAAAATTAAATCTCCTCCAGTATTTACTCTACTAGAACATCCGGGATTCATAGCAATTCTTATATAGTCATTCTTCTTTTGATTGTAACTGACGAACGGAGGATCGTCTAATCTAAATTTGCTTTCGATAAGAGAAGACATTTTTATAAAAATAATTTGACTTTTTTTGTCACACACGGAAAAAAAATTCTCACACACAGAAAAAAAATTTTTTACACACAGGAAAAATATTTTCTTAGGTTTTTTTCGAATATATTTTAGAACTTTGCTAAGCCGGTACATAATTGCGTGCCATTACCTCTTATTTCTTGAATTGATTTCTTCTCCTGTTTACTTTCAGCGGCTATGTTAGCAATTTTGTTTTTTGTTTCCTCTGAAAGTTGTTTAATTTTTTTTAGTTCTTCAGAATCATTCTTAAGTTCACGAATAGTTTTTAGTTGTTTTAATTCGTTTTGAGACCTAACAGCATTTGATATTGCACTAGCTGTACTACCTATAGCAGCTGCTCCTTTTGCAGCAGATGTAATCAAATCTTTATTATTTTTAATAACATTAACGATACTACCTATATTATCAGTTATTCCAGAAAATATTCAAGCTCCTTCTTTTTGAATAGTTTCTACATTGTTATAATGGTAAACAGATTTCATAGATGGTTCATGTGCTATTTTTGATGTGAAGCAAAATGTTTAAGATTGTGTTTATAAATTATAGGCATTTTTTAGGAATGAATTTGACTTTTGGGAAAAAATATTTGCCTTAAGATTTACGTGTGTGATCGGCTAAAGCCTCTGAACAAGGTTCCATCAAGATTTACGTGTGTGGATGGACAACAACTTCGTGATAACTTTATTAATTTTCTGTTGCACTTTATCTATTGCGTCAAGCGGCGTGTGATGTATTTTAATTTCTTTTCTATTAACTTGGAGTTTCTGCTGATTCATCTTCAACGCCGTTTTAAGAGCATTCAATTGAACTTTAAGAACATCCCACTGATTTTTAGCAGCATCTAACTGTTCTTTATTTCCTTTATAATTTTTCTTTAATTCATTTTCTAAATTGATTTTAAGAGTTTTCATTTCATCAACTTTTTGATTAAGTGAGTTTACTTCATTTATTATTCTATTCATCTTTTTCATTTGTTGAGTAATTTTAGAACTCAATTCATCAACACTTTTTTGGAATGTAGGTTGTAACTTATTTAAATTTTTTAAAAATTTTTTGGGAGGTTTTTCTAGTTCATTTTCTAATTGTTCTTTCAATAATTTTATCTGATGTTTATTTTTAATGACTGCAAATTTTAACTTTATAGAAAGTAATATTAAAATTTTTGATTGTTCTGAAATCTTTTTAAAAAGTTTTGCTATATCTGCTTCTAGCTCTCTATCCTTTTTATCAAGTTTTATTAATTTTTCGTTTAATGATTTGTCATTAAGTTTAAGCAACTTTAATTCATTCATCAGTGGAACCAAAACATCGTTTATATATTTTTCTTGTAAGTCATTGATTTGTGTATCAACATATTGTTTATTTGTTAACTCTGTATTTTGTTGCGGAAGAATAGAAAGATGCAATGGACCAGATAAAACGTCTCCAGTTTTCATGATATAATTTTCTATTTCTATTTCTGATTCACGATTATTCGGGATATCTGCACCTCCACCAACATTTGCTAACATCATTTTTTAACAATAAAAAAGTATCTTTTTCTCACATAAAAATAAAAAATGGAAATGAGTCAAATGTACCAAATTATGAATCCTACGTCAGAGTTCTATGATGGTAAATATCAGTGTACGGATTGTTTAAAACCAAAAGTAATGTGTTTCGGTTGTCAAAAAATTATATTGAAGAAACAAATGGAAAAGCAAATTTAGAAAAATTACATTCGCCCGCATCATCCTGTTCTTCTTATTCGACGAGATCATCGGGATTTGAAAATAAATGTTTTGATAATAATAATAATAATAATAATAATCCATGTATAGATGTTAATCTTTTGTTTGAATTACAAGCTGAAATATTTAAAGAACAGACTAAAGGTTTACCTTCTACTGAAACAAATTATTGTATATTTCCAGGTGATCCATTTTTAAGATTTATGGATATTGTAAGTAAATATAATGATGTTGCATATGTAGAACTGAATAAAGAAAATATGGTTATCATAGGTCATAATAATGTTTATGGATTTATTAGAGCCATTTTTACAATCAATAATACCGATTGGATAGAAACTAAAATTATCAACTATATCAACATTAGAGAATTAGTAAAAAAATTAAAATCGTTTTCGAAAGAAAAAATAAGATTATTTGTTGATGAGTTTAATCAATATCATATTCATATTGAAAGTAAAAAACATAATGAAGAATTATTATGTCAAGTTTATTATAGAGATACAATTCATAAAAAAACATCAGAAATGCCAAAAGATATGATAATGATACTTATATAGGATTATATTCAAATTAAAACATTAATTTATTAAAATCTTATATAAATGGTTTAGCACAACAAGAAAAAATTTATATGTGGACAACACCTTATACTATTGACAATGACCATAATCATAATAATCTGAAAGAATCTGATAATAATAATTTTAAAGAATCTTATAATAATGATGATGATTATAATCATGATGATTCTGAAACATCTGAAAAAGGTGTAAATGGTAAAAAAGATTATAAAAATACTAGTAATTATAAAAATTTAAGTGAAGAAAAATTTATATCTCAACATGATATTAATACTACATATAATCAAAATTTATCTAAATTTCATTTTCTTACAATTGAAAATAATAATGATGGAATAGTTGAAGATACTATTAGACAACTATGTGTTGAGTCTACAAAATTCAAATTAGGATTTACATCTAATCAATCTAAAATTTTATCATCTTTAATAAAAACTAAAAATGATTTAAATTATGGTGGTGTTATTAAATTTTCTAATAAAGATCAAAGACCAATATTTTTCTCTATTATATTATTATCAAATAATAAATGTAATTTGGACTTAGATATTCCTATCAGGGAATGGCATCCTATACCAAAAACTATAGTTTCAAATATTGACTATAAATCTCTAGTTAGTGAAAATAAATATAAATTATCTTTAAATAAGACTTTATATGATATATTATAATAATAAAAACTTGATAGAAAAAAACAAAATAATCTAAAAATAAATTTTTAGATGTAATAAAATTTTCATGTGTAATGAAATTTTTAGATGTAATAAAAAAATTTTTATTCCCACGTGTCATCATCATCACTTAAAGTACTCTTACAGACGATTGTTTGAAATATTTCAGCTTGAATATCTTCTCCGTTATAAGGTAACATAATTTCATTTTCATCAGGTGCTTGACGTTTAAGAATATTTATTTGACCAGAAAATTTTTTTTCTTCAGTATTATTATTTTTATCAGGAATACTAATTCCAGTTTCTAAAGATCGTTTCCATGGTTTATTAACTGTAGTCGATAATGTTATACCCGAATATAATTTTAGAAAATCTTTTACTTTTACTTTATCTTGTGAATATCCTTTAAATGTTTTCTTTTCACTAAGTCTCCCTTGCTCATCTACACTAATACAATATTTTATTTTAGGAGCAATAAACATTGCAAAAATAATTCCACCATTTCCATAATCATTTTTTCATTGACACAATTCTCCCCAACATATCCAGCAGCATCTAATTTATTGAAGAGTTCATTAGAAATGTATATTGAATCAGTGATTTTTACAATTATTGGAAAACCACAATTAAATGCGCCATCTTCTGTTTCAATGTCATAAACATATTGTGGTTTATTATTTAAATATCTTACAGTGATGACATCTTTGGTAATATTATTTTTAACTTGACACGCATTAAAGCATAGTGGTTTATCTTTTCTTTTGCTTACTAGCAAATTAATAGCTAGAGATGATGCCAAATTGTATAAACCACTAAAGGTTTCTTTATTTTTCTGTGTAAAACGAATACATTTTGCATACTTACTTGTAAAAAAAGATTTCCTTGCCCCATCTGCTGCATAAAATCCAACAAAGAACCAATATCTAATATTATATTCAGCATTTAGAATATAATAAGGAACACGCTTTTCTCTAAACTGATTATAATAATTTTCAGTAAAGTATATAGCATATTGTTTTGGATTTTGAAAATTAAGTTTGTATACACCAGATGATCTTATTGTATTATATATTTTACAACCATTGTTATAGACTTCATTAATATATGTTTTTTATTTAATTAAGAGGCTAAGGTCTTGGTTATTTAAAGTACAACAATATCTGACTCCCTATTCATAATTATAGATTCCAGTAGAGCCATCTCCTAAAAAGAACCCTTCTATGAATGCTTGCTTACATCTTAAATTAGGTGGATCATTAACATAAATATCACTTACAATTTGTTTCAATGTGATTGTATTGTCGTGTACAAATAATTTATTATGTAGAAATTTGTTCTTATATTTAATTCTTGTGGCTTTATTTCATTACCTGTTTCATCTTACAATGAATGATCTTCAGTAACATCTACTATTCCCATTTTTGTTCTTATTCGATAAATACGTTTATTTGTGTAATGTCTAATATTTTTTTTACTTTACTCCATCCATTATGAGTATAAATTTCTAAATTATCAACAAATGAAATTTCTTTCATATCACCATTAATTTCAAACGGATTAATTCTATAGTTGTTTACAATACTATCTATTGTAGAAATAAATAATGAATTATTCTTTCTCAATATTACAGGCGTGTCAGTTGTTACTGAATCTGTACAATGAATGTATTTTTCGTTGAAACCATTAATTTCTAAAATAAAGTTATTCATGATTCTTCTAGAGTGAGAAAGAATAAAAGAACCTAAGTGTGATGGCATGAATGACGTCTTCCCATCTTTTACAATATTAGCTTGAAGAAATTCATCATCTTCCATTTCTACTTTCGCTAAATATTGTTCATCAATTAATTTTTCATAATCTTTTACTTCTTAGTAGTATTAGGTATGACATCCGGCGCGTCGCTTCGCTTCGCTTGCACCGGATGTCACACTTTTTTGCGGGGTTTTTCAAAAATTTACGTAGTCTATAAATTTCAAAAATTTAGGTAGACTCCAAATTTCACGTGGCCGAAAGTTTAGGTAGTGACAAATTTAAAAAAATCAAAATTTCAAAAATTTAGGTAGTCTCCAAATTTCGAAAATTTAGGCAGTCGAAAAATATCACGTGGTCTAAGAATATCACGTAATCAAAAATTTAAGTTGTCTCAAAATATTACGCAATCGAAAATTTAAGTTGTCTCAAAATATCACGTAATCCAAAAATATCACGTGGTCGAAAATTTCACGTAGATGAAAATTTGAGTTGTCTCAAAATATCACGTAGTCTCAATATACCAGAAGATTGTATTTAAAATATTTCTTTAAAAATGGAAACCTCAGAAAGGGAAGAAACCTCGATGGGGAAGAAAATGGAAGAAACCTCAAAAATATATCCTTCGTTATCTTATGAAATGAACAAAGAAAAACATAAAGATAGAGTAAGGTATGTGAAAGATAAGGAATCTCAATTATTATTAAGATAAGAGCATTATGATAAATTAAGAAAGAGATGGCCTAAAGTTAAGAATGTAACACAAGGTATTGGGATATTCTTAACAATAACTTTAGGCGCTCTTACAATTGTTATATCTTCAGGTGTTTTAGTAATTCCTGTTGTTGCTACTGCTTTAGCAGGTACGGGTGTTTTTACAACTTCACTCATTACAATGTTAGACAAATCTTTAATTACTAAGAAACGAAAATCATTAAAAACTAAACATTTACATATTAAAGAAGTCTATGATGAACTACATTATTATTTTCAAAGAGTCTGTGATGATTACGTCTGTGTATTACGTTAGATGAGATTGAAAAATTTGATCAAATAGCTAATGAAGTAAATCAAATATCATTTCATTTAAAGTCCGAAAAAGTTGATGATAAAAATTCTAGTGATGGAAAAATTTCTAATGAAGAAAATGATAAAATTGTTTTAGAAGAACTAAAAACTTTATTAAACAAAACTTAAAACGAAAAGATGTCAGACAACGAAGCAAATAATTTGTTCAGTAAAATGTTTTTGTTGTATTCCAATGTTACCACAAAATTCAAATATCATGTTTTAAAAATGGATAAAATTAAAGCTGATAATCTAAAAAGAATTAGACAATTAGAGTCAATAAAACAAAAAAATATCATGAAAGAAAATCATCTTCAACATAGAATGATAAAAGCTGGTATTCAATCTGATATGTTTGAAAAAATGCAGCAAACCGAGCAAGTAAAAACTGATTTTGAAAAAACTATGGAAACATTTAAAACTCTTGAAAAAGAACTTACAAATAATGATAAACAAATTAATATAACTGATCCAGCTCATAAAACTATATTAGATGACTATGGATTACTAGAATCAAACATTAATAAGAAATTACCAAAATCTATGCAATTTGAACATTCTATTTCATTTATAGATGGAAAAACAATACCTAGATTTTATCTCGGACAAAAAGAAATATTTCCACAACCTTTACGAGGTTTAATTTTTTCACCAGATAAATCTCCTTTTAGTTTAGATAGAAATTTTGTTGATCTTTTAAGAGGAGCAGATTTAAAAAATTATGCTGTAGAAGATCTCATAAAATATAAAGCTATGTTAGATAGAGTTGGTGCAGCAAAATCTGTTAGACGTTATAAACAATTAGAAAATTTATTATCAGCGGGAGTTAAAGTAGGAAAAGGTTTTAAAACAGAAACAACTGTATTCTTACCAGATGATCCACAAGAATTACTAAATAGATTAAATATTTTAATATCTGCAATAAAGGACATAATAGGACATAATTCTAGTTTCAATGAAATTCATGCTATATTTAAAAGACTGTTAGAAAAGAAGATTCTAAATGAAGAGGATTATAAAAGTATAGCTGAAATATATTGTTGTTTTTGATTTTTTTATAAAAAGATATTTATTCAAAATTTTAACTAAAAAATGTGTTCAGCAGATTTAGACAAAATTAATAATCAGTTAGAAAATCTAACAGAGATTTTGGGTTCATCAAAATTTAGTACGACTTTAAAAATTATAACAACTACTTCATCACACACTTGTAATTTAGAACCCATTCTACATTTGGAACAAAATAAAAATTATCAAATTGCATTGACTAGTTTCTCCACATTTTAACACTATTCAAAACGTTATCAAAGATGTGAATGATCAATTTAGATATTTTACTGATAAAGGCAAAGCGTGGAAAGTACTAACTTTTCTTCTTGGTTCTTACGAAGTTGAATCAATATCAAATGAAATTAAGAGACATTTAGGTATACCATTTAAAGATAAGAAACAATTACATTTTGCAGTTGAACTGGCAGTTAATAAATTTTCTCTTACTTTAGACGAAGATCATCAAGTTGATTTCAATCATGATAGATCATTGTCAAAACTATTAGGATTTAATAAACAAACCTATAGTCAAGGTTATCATTTAGGTGAGAAGGTTCCAAAAATAACTGAAATAAATTCAATTGTTGTACATTGTGACATTATTGAAGGAGGATATATAAATCGTAAATTGTCAAATTTAGTATTCAGTTTTCCAGCTTTTACTGTACCCATTGGTTATAGATTAAATGTATTTCCACAAACATTAATATATTTCCCTATTACAAGAAAAACTATTAACAGCATTAACATTAGAATCACTGATGAGAAAGGACAAGAAATAAATTTTGGAGGTGAAGAGATTATGATAGATCTTTTGGTTAGAGAAGTTTAATTTTCTTCTTCTTCTTTAAAACTGAAGATAAAATAAAAATAAAAATTTTTTATTAAAAATGAGTGAACTAACCCCATTAAATAAAAAAAGCCTAAATCTAATCATCATCCAAATTTATCTAATAAAGTTTTGACAGTTATTTGTGGTAGATCAGGATGTGGAAAAACATATTTATTATTTAAAATTCTCACGACACCAAACCTTTTGGATTATAACAATCTTATAATTTATACAACAACAGCTGAACAACGCGTCTATCAATTTTTAAAATATGGATTTGAAAATAATCTTAAAAAAACAGCAATCGCTTCATTATTCCAAAAATATGAAAAATCTGAAGATGAAGAAGAAATAAGCTCGTGGTGTGAAGAAACAGCAAAAAATAATCAGTTAGTAGAATCCAATAGAAATAAGCATATAAAGATACAATTAATAGATGATAGTGGTAATATGTAAGATCCTAGTAAACTAGATAAAACAATGAAACATTGTGCAATTTTTGATGATTGTGTTAATGATAGAAATCAGTCAGTTCAGAGAAATTATTTCACAAGAGGTAGACATAATAACTGTAGTGTTTTTTATTTAACACAAAGTATGTATTCATTAGATGGAAGTGTTATTAGAAAGAATGCAAATATATTTATACTATTTGAAATAAATCCAAGAAACTTAAGTGATTTGTTAAGAGATTTATGCGTAAAAATTATAGATGAATTTAAACAATCGTGTAACAATGCTTGGTCAAAAGATTATGGCTTCATTACAATTGATATTGATAAAAAAATTCATGACAGAGTTATCGAACAATTGTTCTCTGACTGAAAGTCGATAGAAAATATTTTCGCGGAGTGATCGAATAATTTTTTCTTATAAATTTTTTATTAATAAAAATATGTTGAATGCTTACAAGATAAAACATGTACCAGTTTTAAAAGATTATCGTCATCCTACAAACCCTGTCAATTCGAAGAAGTTAGATTTTATTATCATCATAAATACGTAGCGCTCGTTACAGATTATAAAACAAAACATGGTATTAAACCGTGTGTTAAAACAAAAGATTTTCCACTTTGCTTACGAAGTTTCAGAGTATTTCTAGTATACAATAATTTATGGTGGTTGGTTAAGAAAGAAAATTTAACAACACATGAATTAGAAACATTAAATCAATGACATATTCCTGTGTATATGTAAAAATACATTTTTTCTTTAAAAAATATGAATCGTGAGATGTCTCTCGGACAAACGTCTAGGATTGATGAATTAATCAAGAAACAAATTGCTGAGTTTGATGCACAAATTAAACACAGTAAACGTATTAAAAAATCAGAAACGTAGTATGAAACGTAGTATTAAAAAACAGAAACGTGGAACAAAAGAAATATTGGAAACTCATATTACTGATATTTGTTTTGATGATAGAATTAAGGATGAACTTGGTGATGATTTATGTAATTTATTTAATCCAAATGAAATTAAATATGAAAATGTATCTTTCATTAATGTAGTAAATGATACGCGGAAACTTTTAGCAAATGGTAAAATTATTAATTTACTTGGAAAAGTTATTAAAGATCAGGAAAATATAATTCAAAATTTTTACGGAACCTTCTATAATAAAAAATCATTTGAAACATGGTTTTCTAATCTGGAAGAGAAATCCGATGCTAACGAATGGATTTTTACAGGTAATATTAAATATGAAGATTTTGGAATGAAGCTAGTACAAAGATCACATAGAGGTGCAGGTATTAATATGAAATATAGAATCAAAGAATATTTCGGTGAATATTGTTATATTCCTTCTGAAGATTTTTGTTTTATTAAATGTTATAATGTTTTACGAGGTTTTAATGAAGAACAAGAAGAAATGATGAAAGAAATGTTTAATAATTTTTATATGAAGAGAAAGCCACATCTAGAACAGGAGTAATGTCAAACTGCAAATTTTCTCAATTCAATAAATATTTTGGAGAATGTGTTCAATATTATAGTCCTGCCAATCGTCATTTAAATCCTAGAGGAATTGAAACGTTTCATAATTATGTTTATTACAATTATTTTCACGAAGGTTCAACAATTGGTCACTATTGTTTAATTAATAAAACTCATATATTAAAAGCTATTAGGGAAATTGAAAATAATTTCAAACCAACATATAAAACAGTTACTGATGAAAATCTAACAACGCGTCCATATAAAATCATAACAAAGAAACAAATTGACTATAGTTCAACATATATTTGGGATCTCGAAACTTTTGCTGATCCCAGCTGTTCAACAGCTCATCCTATTCCTTATGCTGTAGGAACTATTAATTTTAATAAATTTATATGTTGCTTACCGAAACAAAGATTGAAAGAATTAGAAACACGTTTGTTAAGTGATATGATTAAAATTAAGCGATCAGAAGATGAAGATGAAATTAAAAAGCTTAAAAAACAAATTAATGAGTATAATAATTTACCTGAATTAGAATTTAATGAACTTCAAAATTGTGTGAAAATATTTACGAGAACTGCGGATGATGAATGTCCAATCGGGGAAACCCAGAGGACGCATGTCCGATCCACCAATCTTTTAAAACTCTTGGAAAATTTAATTATTCGAAAGTAACTTTAATAGCTCACAATTCATCAGGTTTTGATTCCTATTTTCCGATAAAAGCTAATTTTTAAATTATGCAAACCGCCTCTTAAAACTTCAAGAGGCATATTAACTGCTTCATTACAAAATCCTTATACAACTGAATGTGTTCGTGGATATATTCAAAAATGTATTAGATTTAAAAACAATATGAAAAAAATTCACCTCCAGGTAAATTGTCACTTCAAACTACTGTAATGAAATGTATTTATCAACATGTAAAAACAAGTCTTTCTAAATGGTGTAAGAATTTTAAAATTCCTACGAATGTCTGTAAATTAAATTATGAAATTTGAGACATAACACATGAAAATTATAAAGAAAAAGAAAATGAATGGAGACCATATTTAGTTAACGATATTCTTTCTTTAGCTTTTTGTATCTACAAATATAATAATGTTATGCGAGATTTAGTTGGTGAAGATATAACTACTAATTTAACATCCTCCGCTTTAACATTTAACGGTTGGATGAAAAGCGTACAAAATGACAATATAAATATTCATTCTCATATAGATTTATGGGCTAGAAATTATATTAAAAAATCTGTTAAAGGTGGAAGAGTTTCAGCAAATATAAGAAAATACATATCGCCATTTTGTAACATCTTGCTACCAATATTAAAACAGTATTTACCTGGTCGCTACGCCGGGGGAGCTTTGTCCCCTGGAAGAAGTTTGATAGATTTAATGAAACAGTATCGGCTGTTAGGAGATAAAACTGAAATTTGTAAAAAAATTTCAAATCAACTACTTGAACAAAAAAATGAATTTCTAATGGCTTTTGATGCAACATCTTTATATCCATCAGCTATGTATGATGAAAATTCAGAATACCCTAAAGCTGAATCAGCTAGAAAATTTCATCAAGAAGAAGAACGAGAAATAGTATATAAATTTAATACTCAAACATTTAGACCTAAAACTGGAATATTCTCTGTTGCGCTTCAATATCCGAATGATATGTTTTTTCAACCAGTTCCTATAAAAGATAAAGTTAAAAATCAAAATAATATTTCTGATGTAAAAGTAATCAGGTTTAGAAATGGTATATGTTATGATGTATTAACTTCTGTAGACATACAAGAAATTCTTAGATGTGGTGGAAGAATCTTACATATTACTGATGGTATAATTTATGAAAAAATTATCAAGTTTCAACATTTCGAAAATATATTGAAAAACTTTTCAATTTGAGAAAAAAATATAAAACAGAAGGAAACACTGTAGGCGATGAGTTAATTAAATTATTAATGAATTCGCTATATGGCAAAACTGTGCAAAAAGATATAACCACTAAATATCATTTATGGAATGAGAATACATTGAGAAAAAATTTCACTCAAGAAGTAAAAGATTATGAAAAATTAAATGATGAACAATATTTAGCGAAAGTAGAAATGGAAGATGATGAATTTCTTCAAGCTAATATTGTAAAAGATGGGAAGACGTCATTAATGCCATCACACTTAGGTTCTTTTATTCTTTCTCACTCTAGAAGAATCATGAATAACTTTATTTTAGAAATTAATGGTTTCAACGAAAAATACATTCATTATACAGATTCAGTAACAACTGACACGCCTGTAATATTGAGAAAGAATAATTCATTATTTATTTCTACAATAGATAGTATTGTAAACAACTATAGAATTAATCCGTTTGAAATTAATGGTGATATGAAAGAAATTTCATTTGTTGATAATTTAGAAATTTATACTCATAATGGGTGGAGTAAAGTAAAAAAAATATTAGACATTACACAAATAAACGTATTTATCGAATAAGAACAAAAATGGGAATAGTAGATGTTACTGAAGATCATTCATTGTAAGATGAAACAGGTAATGAAATAAAGCCACAAGAATTAAATATAAGAACAAATTTCTACATAATAAATTATTTTTACACGACAATACAATCACATTGAAACAAATTGTAAGTGATATTTATGTTAATGATCCACCTAATTTAAGATGTAAGCAAGCATTCATAGAAGGGTTCTTTTTAGGAGATGGCTCTACTGGAATCTATAATTATGAATCGGGAGTCAGATATTGTTGTACTTTAAATAACCAAGACCTTAACCTCTTAATTAAATAAAAAACATATATTAATGAAGTCTATAACAATGATTGTAAAATATATAATACAATGAGATCATCTAGTGTATACAAACTTAATTTTTAAAATCCAAAACAATATGCTATATACTTTACTGAAAATTATTATAATCAGTTTCGAGAAAAGCGTGTTCCTTGGTATGTTCTAAATGCTGAATATAATATTAGATATTGGTTCTTTGTTGGATTTTATGCAGCAGATGGGGCAAGGAAATCTTTTTTTACAAGTAAGTATGCAAAATTTATTCGTTTTACACAGAAAAGTAAAGAAACCTTTAGTGGTTTATACAATTTGGCATCATCTCTAGCTATTAATTTGCTAGTAAGCGAAAGAAAAGATAAACCACTATGCTTTAATGCGTGTCAAGTTAAAAATAATATTACCAAAGATGTCATCACTGTAAGATATTTAAATAATAAACCACAATATGTTTATGACATTGAAACAGAAGATGGCGCATTTAATTGTGGTTTTCCAATAATTGTAAAAATCACTGATTCAATATACATTTCTAATGAACTCTTCAATAAATTAGATGCTGCTGGATATGTTGGGGGAGAATTGTGTCAATGAAAAAATGATTATGGAAATGGTGGAATTATTTTTGCAATGTTTATTTTTTTTTATTTTTATTTTTGCTATGTTTTTTATTATCCATTCACACACGTAAATCTTGATAGAACATTGTTCAGAGACTTTAGCCGATCACACACGTAAATCTTAATCGGACCAAAGGTCCTCAGGTTAATAACCAATCCTAAACGTAAATCTTAACGTAAATATTTTTCCCAAAAGTCAAATTTAATCCTAAAAAATGCCTGAAATTTATAAACACAATCTTAAACATTTTGCTTCAAATCAAAAAATAGCACATGAACCATCTATGAAATCTGTTTACCATTATAACAATATAGAAACTATTCAAAAAGAAGGAAGTATCGTTAACTGGATTAAAAATAATAAAGATTTGATTTCATCTCCTGCTAAAGGAGCAGCTGCTATAGGTAGTACAGCTAGTGCAATATCAAATGCTGTTAAGTCACAAAACGAATTAAAACAATTAGAAACTATTCGTAAACTTAAGAATGATTCTGAAGAACTAAAAAAATTAAAAAACTTTCAGAGGAAACAAAAATCAAAATTGCTAACATAGCTGCAGGGTCTGAGAGTAAACATGAGAAGAAATCAGGCATAGCCATAGAACCTACGGTTCGTTCAATTGAAGAAATAAGAGGCAATGGTGTAAACAGCGGACCTGGAACGCAGTTAGGTACTGGTTTAGAAAAATTCTAAAATATATTTTTAGTAAATTTTTTTCTGTCTGTGAGAAAGACAAAAAAAGTCAAATTATTTTTTTAAAAATGTCTTCACTTATCGAAAGCAAATTTAGATTAGACGATCCTCCGTTCGTCAGTTACAAACAAAAAAAGAATGACTATATAAGAATTGCTATGAGTCCCGGATCTTCTAGTAGAGTAAATACTGGAGGAGATTTAATTTTTGAAGTTGATAATCAGCAAAGTTATTCATATTTACCTGATTCCTTTTTACACTGTGAATATTCTTTATATAGTGATGCCAATTTTACAACACCGTTACCAGATACCGATAATATTGCATTAGAGAATAATTTCTTTCCAAGATTATTTACACAAATGCGTTTAGATGTTGCAACTCAAAATATAGAAACAATAAGTGATTCTCCAGGTGTAATTGATACAATGCTTAGATTTGTAACAATTGGTGAAAATAATAAAAAGTATGAAATCGAAGGTTGGTTTCCTGATACTAATGATGGTATAATTGTTGATGATTTAACTCACGCTGGAACAGATGCCGCGGGAATTGCGAAAGATGTAGAAAATATTGCAAATCATTTAAATAAAACAAACAATAGTGTATATAAAGAAAGACGTGAATTTAACGAGAAAAGTAAACAGACAGTAAATTGGTCATTGTCTCCATTATTCGGATATTTAGATTATGATAAAATATCATATCAATAAAAATTTAAATTAATAATTCATCGGACAGCAAATAATGAATTAATCTTTTTTGGTAAGACTGGAAAAAAAGCATATTTAAAAATTGATAGACTTGAATGGTAGATAAAGCATATTACTCCTAGTTTAGAGGTCGAATTAGCTGTTGCAAAAAGATTAAACACTAACAGACAAAATTTCAGTAAATTTTCTAAAGCGTACTGCTAGTTCTGTAACTTTTACTGAACAAAGATTTAACTGGCATTTTACTAGAACTTCGAATACTCCAACATATTTATTACTAACATTTCAAAGAAATGATTCTCCAAGTTTTGATAAGAACAGCAATCTTTTTCATATTAATACAATTCGAAGTTTACGAGTTTCATTAAATCAAACTCGATATCCAATTGATCCATTAAGATTCGATGATACCAATAATCATTTTATGGAAGGATATGATGCTTATCGAAATCTTTGCATAGAATTTGGAGTTGAACCACAATTAACTCCTGGAGATTGGAGACATTTACATCCTGTTTTCTGTTTCGATTTAAGTGCACAATCTGAAGATATTATCAAGACTGGTTGTGATGAAACAATTAATATTGAAAAGAAAGATTCCACAACTTCATGGATGGCTTATGGTTTATTGCTAGAAGATGTAAAATATTCTATCGAAATTCTTAATGGAAAGATGGCTAGGATTGGTTAGTAACCTGACGACCTTTGGTCCGATCGGCTAAAGCCTCTGAACAGAGTTCTATTGGTTAAACCCCAAGACTTCGTCGATAGGTTAATTAAAATTTTTTAGTAACTTAAAATTTGATCTTAACTTATTTTCTTATAACTGCAATAGATTAAAACTCTTTTATAACTTTTATAATTTTTTATATATTTTTTATATATAATTTTTTCATTAAAAATGTCGCAAGCGAAAAGTAATAATAATAAAACTGTTGAATTAAAGTTAAGTAACATTGTTGACAAAAATACACCTAAAACTATTACGATTGACAAAAAGAAATATTACATAAGTAAACCAATGATAGAGAATACTAAATTACAAGAAGAAAAGAATGGTGGAATTCTCCCATTAATTCCACTAATAATAGGTGGCATCGCAGCTGCGGGAAGTGTTGCAGGTGGGACAGCTGGTATTGTCCAAGCAGTGAATAAAAATAAATCAGAGAAGGCAGCATTAGAAGAACAAAAACGTCATAACAGAGAGCTAGAGAAAGTTGCTAGAGGGCAAGGAGTAGTAGATAATTTTATTAGTAATTAAATTTAGTTGATGAAGGAAAACGAGTTCTTAAGAACATTCTCCACAGTGTGGATGATTTAATTGAAATTAAAGAAACAAAAGATGGTTCTGGAATATATCTAAGTCCTAGTATGATTCGGTAATAACCTCAGGACCTTTGGTCCGATCGGCTAAAGCCTCTGAACAAGGCTCGATTAGGTAAAACATTTACTTTATTTTATCTTTAAAAATGTATTCTACAAATTTCAAAAATTTAATTAAATTAAAAATTTCTAATTTAGATTTATTGAATTATCTCTTAAAAGTACATAAAACCTCATATTGTCAGCATAGCGGAGGTGGCATACAAAAAACATTTGAAAACTTTCCTGGTTTTATTTGGATTAAATATTCAAAAGAAAAACATCTTCCTGGTCATTCATATACCGGTCCAGGAACTCGATTAGATATAAGACTAGATGAGAATAATAATCCAAAACCAGGTGACGAACCAATAAATAGAGTAGATGCAGCAGCTTATAGACACGATTTAGCATACAGAGATCATGATGATATAACTTCTAGACATGTAGCTGATAAAAAGATGATTCAAGAATTAGATAGTATTTAA
Organism: Prostheceraeus crozeri; assembly: GCA_907163375.1. Taxonomy (NCBI): domain Eukaryota; kingdom Metazoa; phylum Platyhelminthes; order Polycladida; family Euryleptidae; genus Prostheceraeus; species Prostheceraeus crozeri. The sequence goes on from CAJQUW010003248.1 coordinate 42,425, forward strand.
AATCCTACATTTGCAGACAAAATTGAAAGAATGTTTGTTAAGAAAGCTTTACAAGCTAAAATATTATTCGGTCAGGGTTTAGACATAAGTGCGGTAACAGCTGCTTGTTCTGAAATGCAATGGTTCATGAATTCGGGATGTAACTGCATTGTTTTCATGAATGCGGGTATCAGCTGTTCCCTGTAATTAAGTGTTCATCAAAGTGCAAAGCAGTAACAATAACAGACACTCTAATTCCTTGTGTTGCATTCTTAACTTAAGACCATCTCTTTCTGAATTTATCATAATGCTCTTATCTTAATAATAATTGAGATTTTTTATCCTTCATATACCTAACTCGATCTTTGTGTTTTTCTTTGTTCATTTCATAAGATAACGAAGGATATATTTTTGAGGTTTCCTCCATTTTCTTCCCCGTCGAAGTTTCTTCCCTTTCTGAGGTTTCCATTTTTTAAAGAAATATTTTGAATACAATCTTCTGGTATATTGAGACTACGTGATATTTTGAGACAACTCAAATTTTCATCTACGCGAAATTTTCGACCATGTGATATTTTTTGGATTACGTGATATTTTGAGACAACTTAAATTTTCGATTCCGTGATATTTTGAGACAACTTAAATTTTCGATTACGTGATATTCTTAGATCACGCGATATTTTTTGACTGCCTAAATTTTCGAAATTTGGAGACTACCTAAATTTTTGAAATTTTGATTTTTTAAAATTTGTCACTACCTAAATTTTCGGCCACGTGAAATTTGGAGTCTACCTAAATTTTTGAAATTTATAGACTACGTAAATTTTTGAAAAACCCCGCAAAAAAGTGTGACATCCGGTGCAAGCGAAGCGAAGCGACGCGCCGGATGTCATACCTAATACTACTCTTCTTGAGTGAAATTTTTTCTCAATGTATTCTCATTCCATAAATGATATTTAATGGTTATGACTTTTTGTACGGTTTTTCCATATAGCGAATTCATTAATAATTTAATTAACTCATCGCCTACAGTGTTTCCTTCTGCTTTATATTTTTTTCTCAAATTGAAAAGTTTTTCAATATATTTTCGAAATGGTAAAACTTGATAATTTTTTCATAAATTATACCATCAGTAATATGCAAGATTCTTCCACCACATCTAACAATTTCTTGTATGTCTACAGAAGTTAATACATCATAATATATACCATTTCTAAACCTGATTACTTTTACATCAGAAATATTATTTTGATTTTTAACTTTATCTTTTATAGGAACTGGTTGAAAAAACATATCATTCGGATATTGAAGTGCAACAGAGAATATTCCAGTTTTAGGTCTAAATGTTTGAGTATTAAATTTATATACTATTTCTCGTTCTTCTTCTTGACGAAATTTTCTAGCTGATTCAGCTTTAGGGTATTCTGAATTTTCATCATACATAGCTGATGGATATAAAGATGTTGCATCAAAAGCCATTAGAAATTCATTTTTTTGTTCAAGTAGTTGATTTGAAATTTTTTTACAAATTTCAGTTTTATCTCCTAACATCCGATACTGTTTCATTAAATCTATTAAATTACTTCCACTTAAATAATGTTTTACTATTGGCAGCAAGATGCTACAAAATGGCGATATGTATTTTCTTATATTTGCTGAAACTCTTTCACCTTTAACAGATTTTCCAATATAATTTCTAGCCCATAAATCTATATGAGAATGAATATTTATATTGTCGTTTTGTACGCTTTTCATCCAACCGTTAAATGTTAAAGCGGAGGATGTTAAATTAGTAGTTATATCTTCACCAACTAAATCTCGCATAACATTATTATATTTGTAGATACAAAAAGCTAAAGAAAGAATATCGTTAACTAAATATGGTCTCCATTCATTTTCTTTTTCTTTATAATTTTCATGTGTTATGTCTCCAATTTCATAATTTAATTTACACACATTCGTAGGAATTTTAAAATTCTTACACCATTTAGAAGGACTTGTTTTTACATGTTGATAAATACATTTCATTACAGTAGTTGGAAGTGACAATTTACCTGGAGGTGAATTTTTTTTCATATTGTTTTTAAATCTAAAAGATTTTTGAATATATCTACGAACACATTCAGTTGTATAAGGATTTTGTAATGAAGCAGTTAATATGCCTCTTGAAGTTTTAAGAGGCGGTTTACATAATTTAAAATTAGCTTTTATCGGAAAATAGGAATCAAAACCTGATGAATTGTGAGCTATTAAAGTTACTTTCGAATAATTAAATTTTCCAAGAGTTTTAAAAGATTGGTGGATCGGACATGCGTCCTCTGGGTTTCCCCAATTGGACATTCATCATCCTCAGTTCTCGTTTCACGTTCTATTTTCACACAATTTGGAAGTTCATTAAATTCTAATTCAGGTAAATTATTATACTCATTAATTTGTTTTTTAAGCTTTTTAATTTCATCTTCATCTTCTGATCGCTTAATTTTAATCATATCACTTAACAAACGTGTTTCTAATTCTTTCAATCTTTGTTTCGGTAAGCAACATATAAATTTATTAAAATTAATAGTTCCTACAGCATAAGGAATAGGATGAGCTGTTGAACAGCTGGGATCAGCAAAAGTTTCGAGATCCCAAATATATGTTGAACTATAGTCAATTTGTTTCTTTGTTATGATTTTATATGGACGCGTTGTTAGATTTTCATCAGTAACTGTTTTATATGTTGGTTTGAAATTATTTTCAATTTCCCTAATAGCTTTTAATATATGAGTTTTATTAATTAAACAATAGTGACCAATTGTTGAACCTTCGTGAAAATAATTGTAATAAACATAATTATGAAACGTTTCAATTCCTCTAGGATTTAAATGACGATTGGCAGGACTATAATATTGAACACATTCTCCAAAATATTTATTGAATTGAGAAAATTTGCAGTTTGACATTACTCCTGTTCTAGATGTGGCTTTCTCTTCATATAAAAATTATTAAACATTTCTTTCATCATTTCTTCTTGTTCTTCATTAAAACCTCGTAAAACATTATAACATTTAATAAAACAAAAATCTTCAGAAGGAATATAACAATATTCACCGAAATATTCTTTGATTCTATATTTCATATTAATACCTGCACCTCTATGTGATCTTTGTACTAGCTTCATTCCAAAATCTTCATATTTAATATTACCTGTAAAAATCCATTCGTTAGCATCGGATTTCTCTTCCAGATTAGAAAACCATGTTTCAAATGATTTTTTATTATAGAAGGTTCCGTAAAAATTTTGAATTATATTTTCCTGATCTTTAATAACTTTTCCAAGTAAATTAATAATTTTACCATTTGCTAAAAGTTTCCGCGTATCATTTACTACATTAATGAAAGATACATTTTCATATTTAATTTCATTTGGATTAAATAAATTACATAAATCATCACCAAGTTCATCCTTAATTCTATCATCAAAACAAATATCAGTAATATGAGTTTCCAATATTTCTTTTGTTCCACGTTTCTGTTTTTTAATACTACGTTTCATACTACGTTTCTGATTTTTTAATACGTTTACTGTGTTTAATTTGTGCATCAAACTCAGCAATTTGTTTCTTGATTAATTCATCAATCCTAGACGTTTGTCCGAGAGACATCTCACGATTCATATTTTTTAAAGAAAAAATGTATTTTTACATATACACAGGAATATGTAATTGATTTAATGTTTCTAATTCATGTGTTGTTAAATTTTCTTTCTTAACCAACCACCATAAATTATTGTATACTAAAAATACTCTGAAACTTCGTAGACAAAGTGGAAAATCTTTTGTTTTAACATAGGTTTAATACCATGTTTTGTTTTATAATCTGTAACGAGCGCTACGTATTTATGATGATAATAAAATCTAACTTCTTCGAATTGACAGGGTTTGTAGGATGACGATAATCTTTTAAAACTGGTACATGTTTTATCTTGTAAGCATTCAACATATTTTTATTAATAAAAAATTTATAAGAAAAAATTATTCGATCACTCCGCGAAAATATTTTCTATCGACTTTCAGTCAGAGAACAATTGTTCGATAACTCTGTCATGAATTTTTTTATCAATATCAATTGTAATGAAGCCATAATCTTTTGACCAAGCATTGTTATACGATTGTTTAAATTCATCTATAATTTTTACGCATAAATCTCTTAACAAATCACTTAAGTTTCTTGCATTTATTTCAAATAGTATAAATATATTTGCATTCTTTCTAATAACACTTCCATCTAATGAATACATACTTTGTGTTAAATAAAAAACACTACAGTTATTATGTCTACCTCTTGTGAAATAATTTCTCTGAACTGACTGATTTCTATCATTAACACAATCATCAAAAATTGCACAATGTTTCATTGTTTTATCTAGTTTACTAGGATCTTGCATATTACCACTATCATCTATTAATTGTATCTTTATATGCTTATTTCTATTGGATTCTACTAACTGATTATTTTTTGCTGCTTCTTCACGCCACGAACTTATTTCTTCTTCATCTTCAGATTTTTCATATTTTTGGAATAATGAAGCAATTGGTGTTTTTTTAAGATTATTTTCAAATCCATATTTTAAAAATTGATAGACGGGTTCTTCTGCTGTTGTTGTATAAATTATAAGATTGTTATAATCCAAAAGGTTTGGTGTCGTGAGAATTTTAAATAATAAATATGGGTTTCCACATCCTGATCTACCACAAATAACTGTCAAAACTTTATTAGATAAATTTGGATGATGATTAGATTTAAGCTTTTTTTATTTAATGGGGTTAGTTCACTCATTTTTAATAAGAAATTTTTATTTTTATTTTATTTTTATTTTTAAAGAAGAAGAAGAAAATTAAACTTCTCTAACCAAAAGATCTATCATAATCTCTTCACCTCCAAAATTTATTTCTTGTCCTTTCTCATCAGTGATTCTAATGTTAATGCTGTTAATAGTTTTTCTTGTAATAGGGAAATATATTAATGTTTGTGGAAATACATTTAATCTATAACCAATGGGTACAGTAAAAGCTGGAAAACTGAATATTAAATTTGACAATTTACCATTTATATATCCTCCTTCAATAATGTCACAATGTACAACAATTGAATTTATTTCAGTTATTTTGGAACCTTCTCACCTAAATGATAACCTTGACTATAGGTTTGTTTATTAAATCCTAATAGTTTTGACAATGATCTATCATGATTAAAATCAACGTGATGATTTTCGTCTAAAGTAAGAGAAAATTTATTAACTGCCAGTTCAACTGCAAAATGTAATTGTTTCTTATCTTTAAATGGTATACCTAAATGTCTCTTAATTTCATTTGATATTGATTCAACTTCGTAAGAACCAGGAAGAAAAGTTAGTACTTTCCACGTTTTGCCTTTATCAGTAAAATATCTAAATTGATCATTCACATCTTTGATAACGTTTTGAATAGTGTTAAAATGTGGAGAAACTAGTCAATGCAATTTGATAATTTTTATTTTGTTCCAAATGTAGAATGGGTTCTAAATTACAAGTGTGTGATGAAGTAGTTGTTATAATTTTTAAAGTCGTACTAAATTTTGATGAACCCAAAATCTCTGTTAGATTTTCTAACTGATTATTAATTTTGTCTAAATCTGCTGAACACATTTTTTAGTTAAAATTTTGAATAAATATCTTTTTATAAAAAAATTAAAAACAACAATATATTTCAGCTATACTTTTATAATCCTCTTCATTTAGAATCTTCTTTTCTAACAGTCTTTTAAATATAGCATGAATTTCATTGAAACTAGAATTATGTCCTATTATGTCCTTTATTGCAGATATTAAAATATTTAATCTATTTAGTAATTCTTGTGGATCATCTGGTAAGAATACAGTTGTTTCTGTTTTAAAACCTTTTCCTACTTTAACTCCCGCTGATAATAAATTTTCTAATTGTTTATAACGTCTAACAGATTTTGCTGCACCAACTCTATCTAACATAGCTTTATATTTTATGAGATCTTCTACAGCATAATTTTTTAAATCTGCTCCTCTTAAAAGATCAACAAAATTTCTATCTAAACTAAAAGGAGATTTATCTGGTGAAAAAATTAAACCTCGTAAAGGTTGTGGAAATATTTCTTTTTGTCCGAGATAAAATCTAGGTATTGTTTTTCCATCTATAAATGAAATAGAATGTTCAAATTGCATAGATTTTGGTAATTTCTTATTAATGTTTGATTCTAGTAATCCATAGTCATCTAATATAGTTTTATGAGCTGGATCAGTTATATTAATTTGTTTATCATTATTTGTAAGTTCTTTTTCAAGAGTTTTAAATGTTCCATAGTTTTTTCAAAATCAGTTTTTACTTGCTCGGTTTGCTGCATTTTTTCAAACATATCAGATTGAATACCAGCTTTTATCATTCTATGTTGAAGATGATTTTCTTTCATGATATTTTTTTGTTTCATTAACTCTAATTGTCTAATTCTTTTTAGATTATCAGCTTTAATTTTATCCATTTTTAAAACATGATATTTGAATTTTGTGGTAACATTGGAATACAACGAAAACATTTTACTGAACAAATTATTTGCTTCGTTGTCTGACATCTTTTCGTTTTAAGTTTTGTTTAATAAAGTTTTTAGTTCTTCTAAAAAAATTTTATCATTTTCTTCATTAGAAATTTTACCATCACTAGAATTTTTATCATCAACTTTTTCGGACTTTAAATGAAATGATATTTGATTTACTTCATTAGCTATTTGATCAAATTTTTCAATCTCATCTAACGTAATACACAGACGTAATCATCACAGACTCTTTGAAAATAATAATGTAGTTCATCATAGACTTCTTTAGTATGTAAATGTTTAGTTTTTAATGATTTTCGTTTCTTAGTAATTAAAGATTTATCTAACATTGTAATAAGTGAAGTTGTAAAAACACCCGTACCTGCTAAAGCAGTAGCAACAACAGGAATTACTAAAACACCTGAAGATATAACAATTGTAAAAGCGCCTAAACTTATTGTTAAAAATATTTCAATGCTTTGTGTTACATTCTTGACTTTAGACCATCTCTTTCTTAATTTATCATAATGCTCTTATCTTAATAATAATTGAGATTCCTTATCTTTCATATACCTAACTCTACCTTTGTGTTTTTCGATGTTCATCTTTTCGATGTTCAATTCAGTTATTTTTAATTGAGATAACGAAGGATATATTCTTGCAGTTTCTTCCATTTTCGCCGTCGCCGTCCCCGTCGAAGTTCCTTCCATTTTCGTCGTCGCCGTCCCCGTTGAGGTTTCTTCCATTTCTGAGGTTTCCATTTTTAAAGAAATATTTTGAATACAATCTTCTGGTATATTGAGACTATGTGCAATTCTTAGACAACTTAAATTTTCACCTGCCTAATTTTCGACCACGTGAAATTTTTGGACTACCGTACCTAAATTTTCGATCACGTGATATTTTGATGCATTCGAAAATTTGGCACTACCTGAATTTTCGGCCACGTGCTATTTGGAGTCCACCTAAATTTTTGAAATTTATAGACTACGTAAATCTTCGAAAACTCGAAAGGTGTGACATCCGGTGCGAGCGAAGTGAAGCGAAGCGCCGGATGTCATACCCTATACTACTATTACGAAGGCTCATTCGACGGGAGCTGAGGAGGCTGATGATGCCAATGAACTCTTATCGTCTGGACAAGTAACATTGCATTTGCTGAATTATTTGTGCACATAAAAATAATAGAGTTTTAGTTAATTATGCTGCATACTACGACGATTCTCATGCATCTACATAGTTGACCAAACGACGACACATCTTCTACTTTCGGTCAGGAATGCGGAGTCGGAGTCCCGGAGTCGTATCATTTTTGCTGGAGTCGGAGTCGGAGCCAGAGTCCGATCAAATGATAGGACTCCCGCCTATAACTAGACCCGAAACTTAATACAAGCAAATTATTTATTCTTGTCAACTGTCTTGATGTCAACTTTCTCCATCAAGCAACAGTGCAGAGACAGCAGTGCATGCAAAGCTTGAAATAGTTTGCAAGAATGTATCGTGATAGTGAAAAAAGGATTGTCCTTTCACTCAGTGAAAGTAGAGAAGACAAGCTTTCCTAGCCTCGATCACACCTTCGCGCTAAAGGTCACATCAGAGACAAAAATGAAATACTAGTTTGTTTGAGAACATTACCTCTTACCGTCACGTTAATCGTGTGTGATGGCTCCTCCAAAGCGCATATTAAAATCGAAAGTGAACTCATATTTTTTGGAGAAGGATGGGGATTTGCCTGCCTGGTAGAGACTGGAGAAAAACCGTGTGAATCACACATCAAGAAGATGGGAGGAGCCGAGTCGTATGCATCCAACTGAAAGCGACATTTGATCAACTTTCATCGAAAATGATTGAAAATTGATACAGCAATGATCACTAAATATAGGTTCAGGTAATCCTATAATGATCTATGATGTAGGTTACCAGCTAATTTTTCAAAAAAGGCTTTATATACTTGCCACCCGGAGTCGGAGTCGGAGTGCTATCAAAATGATAGGACTCCGTATATCCCTGCTTTCGGTTTTCCGCTCCTTCCTTTTCCTAGGTTGTCCACCAAGTTTATATCGACCGTCGAAGGCTTGGGAGGTCGTAGCACCGTGTATTACTTTTAGCTTCAATAATGAATCGACCAGAAAATATAGTGGAATCTGTTTTTGGTTTTGTCATAAACACGTGTGGCTGACAGAGTTAATGTGTGATCAAGAAGACCATGAAGATGTCTGAGAGGAATAACTTTGTGAGGATTGTCTCAATATCGGTTTGCTGCAATTCAAGCATGTCGCAATCCCTCATAAGAATCATGCTGTATCGCATTAGAATGTATCTCCAACATAATGAATGTATGTCGTTTGCTCGATGAACATGGTTCTCTTACCTGTTGTTGTCATGAAATGTTGTCTAAATGATGGAACCTTTCTATTTTTCGTACTAATTCTTTTTTCATTATATCATGCTGTCATGCCACTGTGCATTACTTGCACATACAGCATTCTTCGACCTGATTTTTCCGAGACTAATCATTATTCTCGGGAAAATCGTCATCGGAAGAATCATTGCTCCTTCCGAAAATATTGTTCTTAGAGATTAAACAATTGTTCCTTCCAATTTTCTTGATGGCTTTCTGGAATGATTGTAATGCATGATAGACCTCTGGAACTTGGTCATTAGCCACGTTGTCATTTTCTTCCCTCATTAAATGTATTCTATGACGTTCTTTTCTTAGTAATGCTGTAAAATTTCAGCTCCTTCCGATTTCATTTTTTCTATTGATAGCCTCTTTTTCTTTTCATTGATATACATATTCTTTATAACGTCGCTTTGGAGCGCCTATCAACGAGCTTGTGCCGCAGATAACACTCAAAACTAGAAAAAGGAGCCAAACTTAGTCAGTCAAGAAGGAAAGTTTTTCAGATTTTTTATGCAAAGAGAAAGTCCGTAACGAAAGTCCTATGTAAAAATTCAGATACCCGAAATTGAACTTCACGCCCCAAAAACATGCTTCATGCGATTTAAAAATTGTAGGGCCTATAGCATATTGAGATGAATATCAAATTTCCATATTTCAAATGTGAATAATTATTTCTACAATCATAGACCAATTTTTACTATAATATCAAAATTTCATCTCGTTTTAGATAGAGCGACTGTAGATCCCGTTCATTATCAATTCCTAGTCACTTTGGGGGTTTCTCGAGACAATTGATCGACAAAATGACGAGAATTAATTTTTTTGATTTCTTCAAAATGAATTTAGTAAAAAGGCTTTATTCCTTTATAAAAAATGAAGAATGAAGATCCTTATGCTTAAGAGGAATTGACCTTTTAATGAAATTGCTTCACGTCTTTTGGGCATAGTGGAGATATCTTGTTGCAACTTATCACAGTGCACTGTAATGAGTGCAAAGTTGAAAGTGCGCAATCTGCTTATTTCACACTTACTATTTAATCTTTCAAGAATTCACAATGAATAAAATGCATGGTGCATATTAATTAAGCTATTTTTATAGCAGGTAGAAACTCCTGCTGTCACGAGAGTGGGTAGCTTCTATCAACTACATATTAATTTCTCTGCTGCAGAGAATGTCGAAATTAATGTCCCAAACGTGAATACATGCATAATTGGAAAAAGCTGCCCTGCATAAATGATAATAAGTAAAGTATTTTGCAAGCATGGTGGGAGATTAATATTTTAAAATCTTCCGAAGCTATTTGATCCACACTGTCTATATTTACCGTATTCCAAAAATTATTTTAAATAAGACAACATAACAATCAGTTCCTGATCACTGACTTACGCATTAGGCTACTTTAATCGATTTACTTGTAAATTGCCAAATCGAATCATGTTTTCAAACATTTACGGCTGACATTATTACATATTTGTCAAGTGCCACATTGCAAAGCGTTTCAGTGTATTATATATGAGAGCACTTACAATGTGGAGCATTTTCAGGAGAACACCGGTCGTGTCAAGTGAACGCGTCTTCTTCAGAAATGGGAACCCTGCTAAATATCTTCATATACCTAGCAATTTTCAACATCGGTAAGCAGCTTGTATGTCGTTTTGAACTTATTAATGCGTCTTTATGCTGTGAATCTACATGCTCGTACAATATAATAGTATGGTAGCTCCTTTTTTTAATAGTTTATGAACAAAAGTTGTTTCGCAGCTTTTTGATAATGCTTGGTTTGAAAAGTTCGATCTTTCAGTCTGATGTTCAAATCCATTAGCGATAAAGAATTGTCTTCTGAAATGAGCATCCTTCAAAGGATTATTCTTTATCGATGCCGTATTTTAGCATAGAAATTAAAGATGCAACATTTCAAACTATCCCATTTCGATTAACTAATCCTAAATATTTTCATGATTTCGCATCAATATGTTCGGTCGGTGACCAACGAAATTATTCGCGAACAAAAAAGACGTTTTTTCTTAACATGAGGACATAGAATTCCTCCAACCAAATGACTGTGGCCAAAGATCCTCACTGTTCAAAATGATTTCAAACTACATGCTAAAAAAGAGTGGCGACAACATTTTGTTCATGAACTGTCATTCAGCTTTGTCTATAGAAAATAGATGTGTAAGATCAACATATTTGTAAGATCAACATATTTGCTAAAGTGTCGTCTCGAACGCTCTGTAAACGAATTTCATTAATTTGCAATTAACTTGTAATGATAACTCACATTATATTAATGCTTCCAAGCGTGGTCAAAAGCATTATTTTCAGAGCAAAAGATATGATATATGTCGATAATATTCCATTGGTACAAAAAGCAGGTACAGTGAGCTCGGTTAAGAAAGCAAGCTCCGTACATCGACTGTTAGATGACCATCCTTTTTTAGCCACAAAATCTCTGTTTTTTTAGACCAGTAAAATTCTGTCCAGAGAGAGTCCCCTCATCTTTTGCACTGTTTTTAAGCGATTGGGAGATGGCCATCCTCTCCCACCAATTGTTCAATTACATGTTTTATTTAAATTAAGTAAGTTGATAATGTTTTTGACTGTCAATGACAATCAACTATTCATCTTTTACATTTAGATAAGGTGCAGAGATAAATTTGTCATCTCACAGCGCGCTATCAAAAATGAAGATACAAATTAGAAATTGGAACAAGAAGACCTAAAACGCTGCGGATTGACAACAGTAATTTTTATTCTACTAGTCTATCATCTCTTCTCTCACACATTTTCCTATCTCTATAATTGATTATCTCTTTTACACACCATTCGTGGTACCTGCATTAAGGTTTTCATGAATCATATGACGTCCATATTTCTTTGTATTTTTTATGTGCTTTCCCGTGTATTTGCGTTTTTCATCATGTGGATATTTCAACGGGTAGCTATAATTTCTTTATATGGCTTCCAGCTTTATTTATTTACGTTCACTTCACGTCCACTGTGGTACACCGTAAAACGATATATACATAAGAATTGATTTTGACGGTTTTTACTACGAAAATGATGCCAGCCATTATCGCAGAACAGCGCAATCTCGCATGAACCGCATTTAGACTCATGCGAAAAAATGAGATGTCAGCCGTTAAATGTGCTTGCGATTGTAAACATAAGCTCACATAAATCATTTATTTTATTTATGATATTGGGAAGGTTTTCTGCCGATCTTTCGTTGTCGTAATTGACCAGGCGACGTGACACTTATGGTCACGTCGTCTCAATTCATCTAATCGAGTGAAGCATTCTTTGAGTGCGGCCTGGGATTTTTGACTTAATTTGTGCCACTTTTTGTGTTTTGTATCTTCACAGCTAGTTACTTTGATTTTCTTCCGTCCTTTTATTTCGATTTCGCATCATCTTACTGTTTTAATTTTGTCAAAGTAGTCTGGTCTTATCATGTTTTCATAGCATTCTACTGTGATAAACTTCATCCCTGTGAACTCTTTTCATCTATGCCAATTTTGTCATTTCATTCGCCTGACGATGGACTCCGGTGGTGTCCGAAAGTACTCGCAATAAACTGTGTATAAAAACATTGATCTGTTTTGACGGGACTTCTCTGATAAATAGCGACGTGAGATCATGATGATTTTCCGCAAAAAAATCATGACAAAAACTCCCCAAAGTTTACGGTCGTCGATGTAATTAAGTTAAATTAGTAAACGACATATCTTCGGCGTCCAGCGCCTTCGGTGGTCGATCTTACACTAAAAAGCGCATCAACGTTTTTTGTTGTAAGATCGACCACTGAAGGCGCTTTTTTGTGGAAGATCTTTCGCTACAATGACCAAATATCAAATGGTGGTAGTATAGGCCACTCACACCAGTGCATTCGAGCGAGACAATTTCTCAGCATACTCAGTTCTCCGTTCATGCAGCTATTTTATTCGCTCATTCAGTTCGTCGCTCATTGCATTATTGCGCAATGCAGCTCAATTCACTCAGTTATTTTCCGTCTACTTTGAAAGATATCGATGTTATCGTATTACAGTATGCGGTCGTTGACCTTATTGAGAGTCTAAAGATGCCAACACTTTGTCATTTAGTCAGTTGTGAAAGCAACGTGCTTTGCCTTCACTTATTCAAATTGCTTGCGACATTCACAAGTATGCAACTATGAAGCTGAACCGGTAGTTGATTGGCCTACATCTAAGAATTCGCACAAATTTAAAGCCATATTTTCTATTTTCTGCTCGTTCTTTCCTTTGATTGTGAGCTCTCAGTCAATTATGATGCTAAATTTTCTGTTTGATGTTGACTACTTGATCAGAAGCCGAAATAATACTGCGCAGAAATAAGAATTTAATATCAATCATGATAGCGAATTCAAATAATGAATAATTCAAAGGTGTTTTGCACTGATCATATGCATCTTACTTATTTCATTTCATCTTCTTTTAGGCTCAACATTTGGAACGAAATCACAATATCGACTTTCCGAACACATCGTTCCAATTCATTATCGCCTTCATTTAAAACCAAATTTCTACGGTAATGATAAAGCAACTTATCAACTGAGTGGTAAGGTAGACATCACAACGGAAATTAGAGAAAGAACAGACACCATCAAATTACATTCAAAGAATCTGACACTTCAGAACGTCCAAGTTGATGATGGAAAGGAAAATATTTTTAGCAGCATCACTTATGATTCAACTTCAGAATGGTGTGTTCTGAAATTATCAAAGATGTTGACTGCCCCATCAATAGTGGTAATTACTGTAGGACATTTTCATCGGAAGTTGACGAACAACAGCATGGATGCCATCCAATACTACAAGGATAAGTAAGTGCAAACACGTGTTTATCCTATGACAATGTAGCAACGTTGGTGTCGGTGAGATGTCCTAATTTAGGATGCTACAGACGAACGTGACGACTGAAATGTGCAGTCATACACACCAAGGGTGCTTATCTTTTAAGGGTGCTTTAAAAAGAAGTTAGTAGTAAGTAAAACTCCACTTCTGGATAGCGCAAGATGGCCGCCGTCGCTGACGTCCCCCCCCTCCTGTCCGTCGAGTCGGTCGTGGTGTGCCGCCGTGTTGCTTCGAGTCTGACGTCGTCCCCCCCTCTGGCCGGCCGTCGTAGCGCGCGGTGATGTGCAGTCCAGGTTGGCGTGGTGTGCCGGCCAGGTTGGGAGGGTAGGCTGTCGTAGCTCACCTGAAAAAATCCTAAGTGTCAGAGTGACTTTGTATGGGTAAAATTTTGAAAATTTTCCAAAGTGTGGCATTTCGACCTGGGACCCTGACCAAAGTTTGTTTCATCAAATTTCACTGACCCCCCCCCCGACAGCAATCTTCTAACTTTGGTTCTAGTGGACGGATTTTGTCTTACAGCTACTCGTTTGAAAAAGGAGAAAAAACTGCTCGACGACATTTTTGCCGCGAGTCAATCGGACCAGCCGTTCAAAAGTTAGTGCTGTTACAAGATTTTAGGTCGGAGCTCACCTGAAAAAATCCTAAGTGTCATAGAGTGACTTTGTATGGACAAAATTTTGAAAATTTTCCAAGGTGTGGCATTTCGACCTGGGACCTTCACCAAAACATTTTTCATCAAATTTCACTGACCCCCCTCGGGAGAGCTAGCTTCGATCTTGGCTTCCAGTGGACGGATTTTGTCGTGCAATAGCTTGTTTGAAAGCTAAGAGTGAGACAAATTCACTGAAAGAAACGGCTTGTTCATATCTGTCTTCGTTTAGATGTGAGACGCCATTTAAGATTTGGGAGATTGGAGAAAAAACGACAGAGTTAGAATTTTGGTCGTTTTGGGCTGTAGCGCCAAAACGAACCATCGGATGGGAAAACGGGCCCAGATTCGGATTCAGCGTGAAATTCTGCATCGGTATGGTGAGTTTCAAGTCAATCGGAGAGAAAAAGTTTCGCTGACGTCCCTTCCCCTCCCCCACCCCCCCGACAGCGATCTTCTAACTTTGGTTCTAGAGATCGTAGAAAGTCGTGCAATAGCTCGTTTGAAAGCTAAGAGTGAGACAAATTCAGTGAAAGAAACGTCTTGTTCATATCTGTCTTCGTTTAGATGTGAGATGCCATTTAAGATTTTGGGAGATTGACGAAAAACGACAGAGTTAGAATTTCCCAAGAAACTGCTCCAGCGGGCGAATGAAAGCTCGGATTGGTAAACGGAGGCCAGATTTGGAATCAGCTTGATGTTATTGTCCAATGAGGATCATCATCCAATGAGAATCAAGCATTTCTATACAAATAGCGAGCCTTCCACAGTGAGAATCATTCCATCGTTGAATCACACGAGTGATGGACGCACATTTTCTCTCTCTAGTTCCCTATTCTATTATCCAACTAAAATGGTAAGTCGCTACTTTCCTCCCTCTCCTCCCTTGAACGTAAACTTAATACAATCTTTTTCATTTTCAGGCATCTACTCCATCTGCTGCACTAGTAGGACAAAATGGCGGTCAAACGTTACAAGGTTCGCTACGATCAGATCATCTACAACTGAGGCCAGTGGAAGAAACAACCAAGGTACATAATCCTACACCGCTACAGCGTAAATTTAAACAAGTCTTGCGTTATGACGATCATAGCGTAGTACTCCAAACGGGAATGCTCCCTTCCACGGATGTCAAGATAATGCACAATCAGTATGGGGACTACATACTGATCCCCGTGAGTCCGTACATTCGCCACCAACTTGATATTATTGAGGAGTACGTGACATTAAATATGGACATTCCTACTCCTCTTGCTCAAGAGTGGAAGGCTAGAGATGACAAGGATACTCCCTATAGAAAGATTTGGGATGGTAATCAAATTTGCCTACCGGTATCACATTGGTGCACTTACTATAAGAAGGAGGGAGATCATTCAACACCCATCACATGCGACGAGCTCGGAGAAAGTACTTGGGATATCCTTTTCAAAGTGAATGGGCTATATTATGGTCGGCACAAGGATAATAAAATAGCCTCTCTCTCCATGCATATGGAATCCATCCTATATATTCCAAAGCCACCCAACGTGGACGACATAATTGATCAAATCCTTAACAGCAGTGGTACGAAGCGCAAGTCGGAGAAGAATGCTGCATCAAAACGCAAATCAAAGAAGGAGAATTACTAGTCCTTTCCTAACTCTACCCTATGACAATTCGCTTATGTGCTTTGAGTGTCGTAGACGTGGTCTTATTAGATGCATTTTACTTCTTCGTTGCCATCATATCATTTGTGCATTTTGTCGTGAAAAGCATCGATGTAATTCTTCATTTTGTAATATGTTATAGAACGTTTCCTTAGATGTGTAAATTTCCGTTTTAGGCTTCTATCATCATTTTTATGGATTGTGAGGGTGAACCTGTACAGGAGCTCAGTGCTATTGCTATGAACAATTGGACATATCAGATTGTCAGTGTCTATCATCAACATGCCAACTGCAATCCCAATGTTGATCAATGGGCGAGAAAACACATTCATGGGCTTAATCTGAAATATTTGCAAGACTATGGCTTTTCTTGTGAGAGTGCTCTTCTTATTGACTTTAAACGATGGTTAGCTGCTTTCAATGTTATACGCATCTTTTGTAATAATCCTGGTAAGGAGAGGAAAGTATTTCCTAATCTAATCATTGATGATATTTTGCTCCCGCCTTGGGATAGTAGAGTGAATCAACACTACCATGAAGTCACAAAACGTTTTAAGGATTTGTCTGTTCCTATTTTGACTGTTCGTTGTAGTAGCTACGTTCATAACCAATGCTTCTTTCCTCCTTACCTCAGCACTGCCAAAGTCCTGTATGGTTATCATTGCTCGCTGTATGATAGTTACCAGCTGTATCTATTTTATCTGTTTCAAACCATTGATTTATAATGCATGCTTGTTACCGTTATTCAATAAATGTTACTATGAGAAGAGTTGTTGTTTTCATGCAATGGATGGGTTAGATAAAGGGCGATCATGTCTTTCTCAAACGACTGCGGAACATTACATTTTCATTGGCAAAGTTTAAAAGGAGCTGTTCAAGATTATGTGATAAATTTTCATAAAGATGAGACCGACATCGAAGCAGTGGTCGATGATGCTAGCACTCTATTTCTAGAGTTAATGAATACATTCTCTGATAGCATTGTCATGGCGCGATTAGTTGCGAAAATTAAGTTTAGTCATTTTGGAAAGGAAGAGGTGGAAAGTCGCTCTTTCCATTTTGCTTCTTATTCAATGGAAGTGGTAGATCACCCCGAAGAATTTTTTAAAAGACATATGATAAAAATTGCTGAACGTCTTAACGCATTTAACCATCATGGTAGCAGTCTAGTGATTGAAGCGATTTCAGATATTCACATTCAACTTTCCATAAAGAAAAATTGAAAATGCAGTGGTACTTGATTGTAGCACAACTGGTTTTCGAGCTATGTCTGCTCACTCTCGAAGTATATTCCTTCTGTACATGCGTCTATTATTTAGAAAAGGCTAGCAAATTCATATCTTCAAAAAGACTTGCTATAGACATCAGTAACGGTGAAACTATGTGTTGTGATGTATGTAAGCGAAAGGATGGAAATGAAAAGCGCATCTTCAAGAGATGTAAGCATGCTTTTTGTCAACGCTGTTTCATACGTAATTGCATTCAACTTTGCAAATGTAACCACTGTGATATTGCTCATTTCGAGTGTCACTTATGTCGCAATAGTTAGTACCTATGCAAATGTGGTAAAGACAGGTTTTAGCAAAGACTAACACGAAAAATGGCGAAACGTAAAATGACGAAACGTAAAAGTCAAAAGTCTTCAAAGTTTTCTTCAGCCATTCAAGCTCTCCGACGAATGAAAGCAAATCAGCGATACAATGCTATACGACATGCTAACGATAAATTCATTCGTGAAATTATTTCTCATGTGAGAAAGTTGAGGACGAAGAAATTAGCACCAAAACAACGAAAGTTACTTAAGCGATATGCTACAAAATTGCGTTTCATCTCTAATCCTAAAGTCACCCTTCAAAGAAAGAGGAAAACTCTAACACAAAAGGGCGGTTTCCTTCCAGCGTTACTACCGATGCTGGCTCCTATCGCGGGCAACGTATTGGGTAATATCTTTGGCTCTAGACGTTAATTATGCAAATGTTGAATCTCAAAGTATTATAATGGATTTCAGACTTCAATGTGATAAAGCTCTGACTGCATCAGGTCCATCTCATGCAGGTAAAACTGTTTTCACGCTGAATTTATTGGATAAAAGAAGGGAGTTGTTTAAGGAACCTATCAATCGAGTGATTTGGTGTTATGGTATTTATCAACCGTCGCTGTTTCAGGAATTGCAAAGTCGCAACTTTATTCGACATGAAGGAATTATTCCAGTGGATAAACTTCAGTCTAATGATGTTGTTGTATTGGATGATTTATTAAAAGAAAGTAAGAATTCAAAAGATGTTACAGATATGTTCACTTGCGCAGCACATCATAAAAGGTGCTTTATCATCTATATCACACAAAATTTGTTTCCTGATGGAAAAGAAGCTCGTACACAAAACCTGAATAGACACTATGATGCTATTTTCAAGAATCCGCGAGATAAAAGTCAATTTGAAATTTTAGCGCGACAAGTTGCATCCAGAGGATCAAAAGCCTTAATTGAAATTTTTCAAGCAGCTACTGAAAAACCACACGATTACTTATTCATTGACTTTACGCAAGAGTGTCCGGAAGAATTTAGATTTCGAAGTGATATTTTGAAATCTCCCATGATTATCTACAAACTATGAGTTCTTATTCTCGCATGATTGTTATTCCTCAGGATGAATATGTACAATTGACTGCCATGCAGCAAGTAAAGCAACCTCTTGCAAATCAAATGTATAGGAAAGAAATAGATTATCAGCAAAATGTTCACATCAAAGATCCACATCGTGCTGTATTATTACAATCGGAAACTGTTGAACAATTGAAAAATTTGAAGAATAAGATGCGTGACCCTGTGTCGACTGCTACACCTTTAGCATCTCGTGCACATGCCATATCTCTTTTCAACAGTATTGAATCCCACCTCAATGTAAATGATAGAGGAGAAATCATTACAGATGAAAATAAAGTGATTGATGCTTCACGTTATGAAGACTTGATTCAGTATGCGACACGTAGAAAGCGCCGTCAGGGCTATGTTCCACCTGGTTGGTCATACTTTCTTAAACTATTGAAAAAGCATAATGTACCAAAATTTGCTTTGAATAATGAGACATTGAAAGAACTTGATTCAACAGTGGCTACTGCTCCAATGCTTCAGACGATGAAAATGCCGACAAATTGGTTTAAGACGTCACCTGCTACATCCCCTCCCACACTCACTAAGCAAACAAGAGGAAGAACTCGACGTAGATCTACACCACCACTAAAACTAGTAAAAGGAAAACGTAAAACAGCTCCTCCCAAGAAATACATGTTCTCAGACTATTAATATGAAGCAGATGTGTTGCTTGCCATGTAATGAGCCGCCAGAGGTGAGTGTCGTTGTCACTTGTTGTTGTATCTCAAAAGTGAAAAGTGTTTTTGCTAAAGGGTACCTTCCGAATTGGACAGAGGAGGTATTTACAGTATCACGGATTGATCAAAAAGACTCTCCCACCACCTACAAGTTGAAAGATTACGATTATGAAGAAATTGAGGGTAGCTTTTACCGCGATGAGATTGAGGTAGTCACTGAAAGTGAAACATATTTGGTAGAGAAAATCATTCGATGTAAAAAACGGCAAGGTGAAGAATGGTGTCTTGTTAAATGGACTGGTTATCCTTCAAGTATGAACTCTTGGATGCGTCGTGCCGACATCTTTCATCTAAGTGATCGACAGTGATTCATGCAAAGTTGTAAGTAACAATGTTTAGGGTTTGAGCTATGAATCCAACTGCCTCATTTTATTCACGACCCTCCTATGTAAGTGGTGGAGGACAAATTTACATCGGCGCTCGCCGCAAACGTGGAGGTAGCATACTTGGTGCACTGAAATCTGTTGTAGCACCTCTCATATCCAATGTCGGAAGATCTTTAAAACGAAATGTTTTAAGTAATGCCGTTGGCTTAGCTGGTGATGTTGCTAGTGATCTTTCCAGAGGTAGAAGTTTTAAAAGCAGTTTGTTGAATCGTGGGAAGGAACGCGGTTTAAAAACATTGAAGCAGACCTTTGCTGGTGTTACTCAAGGAAAGAAATCGCCTAAGCGAATGAATAAAGGAAGGAGGAAACATCGCGGAGCTGGTAAGGTGCGATCTTCAGTCAAAAGGCATTAACGCAAACGTCGCAGAGGCTCTAATCATTCATCAGGCGCTAAACGACGACGCTGCCATAACTTCTAATCATGGAGTGTAAAACTTCCGGGTTTTGTTTGTTTGATCAACAAGCCATACAGACAGATATTCTTAGTTCAAGTATTGTAGATTATCATCCTCGAACAGCTGAGAATGCTGGCCCCATTGAATTTGTTATTCCTGGTGGTAGTGATGACTACATAGATTTGAGTTATGCGATGGTTGATTTGAGGTTTAGAATTCAGCAAGCAGATGGAACTGTTATTGACGATACACATAAAGTTGGACTAAACAATTTACCATTGACTACATTACTTCGTGATGTTTCTCTAACGATTGGAGAGCAGCAGGTGGAAGGTGGTCAAAGCGATTATCCCTGTAAATCATATTTCAATCATGTATCACAGTTTCATCCAGCAGCACAAAAAAGTCATATGGAAGCCATGAGATGGTACAGAGATGATGCAGGAAAATTTGATGCTGAAACAAACAGTGGCTTTGTAAAGCGATCTGCTATGATTAAAGATAGTAAAGTATGTCAGCTATATGGTCCGCTGAATTTAGACTTCTTTAGACAGTCAAAGTTTTTACTCTGTAATACCAGCATGCGACTCAAGCTGACATTGAATAAGCCTGAATTTGCGCTGAATGCATTTGCTAAAGTTGACAATTTTAGAATTCATGTGGAAGATATTGCACTTTACATTCGTCGAGTAGTACCGAATCCAAGTGTCATTAGAGGGCATGCTGAAGGTCTTAACCGCCAAAATGCCATTTACCCCATTCAGCATACAAAGCTTCTCACCTTTACAATTCCGAAAGATCAAAAGAGTTTCATGAAAGATGGCCTCTTTCCATCGGAAGCACCGAAGCTCCTCATGGTGGCAATGGTTGAAAATGATGCATTTAATGGTAATATAAAAAAGAATCCTTTCAATTTTAAACACAATCAGTTAAGTGAAATTGCTTTACGTGTAAATGGTGTGAGTCATCCTGGTCCACCCTACAAACCAGATTTTGCTTCGGATCAATTTATAGTAGTTGTCAGCGTTTATTATTCAAATAATGAAAATCACATAAAGTCACACTGTAGAAGACAAAATTACAAATACAAAAATAATTCGACACTTATGCAAAAAATATTTAAGCACAGAACTGGTGCAATGAAATTGTATCGGTTCGCATGAATGAGTCAACAATGGATCATAGAGTGCATGTATGGGAACGAAGCTTGATATTGTACAGTTGAGAGGACCATGGGAAGAATGAATTTAACCTCCGCACAGTGGAGACGGCCGGAATCCTAAGACATCCTGTGTTTGGCAGCATGTCAGGAACAAAGGATCTTAAGGGATGCAAGGCATGGTCACGAGATTTCACTAACAGATTCAAAGCTGCTCTCTCAAACATGAATGAAAGCGATGGAAACTGTTCACATGCACACATTGAGTTCTGGTCACATATAAAGCGATGAGCACGATTTTGAAATCTGTCAAGCTTATTCAAAAGAGTAGCTGGCAAATGTCCATAAACCGGAGAAGCGTACATAAAATAAGATGTGATTAAAGCATGATATACGCGAATGAGATCGTCAGATTTGACAACGTACTTAAGACATCTAATAACATGAAACCTGCGAGATGCAGTCATCAAGATATTCGTTATCTGTCTGTTCCACTTGAACTTGTCTGTGAAGGTTACACCAAGAATCTTGACTGAATTCATCAATTTGAAGCCGGTGCATGTGCCAGGACAATTACTCCCGCGCTTGCTAATGCGGAGTTGTGCGCACTTTGAATTATTGAGCGACAAACCACTGCCATGAAATGCAGTTGCAAAGCCGGTCAATTGAATGGATGATCTTTCATATTTCAAAACTGGCTCGACTACTGTGATGTCGTCTGCGTATTTGACGCATTTAATGTCTTTGATGTGCTCGATGTTAAGCACAATAGAGCCCATGAATGCAGCAAATAAGAACGGGCCCAAAACTGAGCCTTGGGGAACACCAGATCGAATTTGTAATGCGGGGCCAAAGCTGTCCAAACCCTTCACATGCATCCAACGGGAAGACAGGTAGGACTGAATCCATCTCAAAAATCCATGATTTAAACCACAGAAATTCAAATAATTGATAAGCCGATTGAACTGCAACTTGTCAAATGCTCGCGAAAGGTCAATACAGAACAAATTTACACATGCTATGCTTTCTGAGTCCATCGATCTGGTGATGTGCTCACACAATTCCACCAAAGCAGAAGTAGTTGACCCATAAGGACGGTAGGCATGTTGACTTAATCCATAGCATGCAATCAGATGTGATTTGACATTTTCCAAAACAACTTTTTCAAAGACCTTCGAAAATGATGACAAAATGGAAATGGGTCGAAAATCACACAAATCAGGACGAGATGTCTTTGGAATCGGACAGACATGTGCGCACTTGAATGAACTGGGAAACTTAGATGTCAAAAGTGATCTGTTGAAAATGGCAGTCAGTGGCTCACACAGATGATTGGCAGCGATACTCAATAATTTTGGTAGAATCTGGTCAGGACCAGTAGCTTTTCTGCTGCTAAGACGGGATAGATGAAAGTAAACAGATTGAGGAGAAATTTGAAAGTCAACGATTGTGGATTCAACCAGAGGAATCAAGTCAACATCGTCGTCTGAATTAAAGTTCATTGCAAATTCTTTGGTGAGTCCATCAATAATGCTCTGTAGACCACCGTATTTGACCATAAGATGACGCCATGGATCGTTGCTGATGGCACCACTTGTTGCTTTGACAACTTTCCACAAATCTTTCGCATTCTTAGAGTTCCTCTCACCCCAAATGCGTTTCGCTTTTTGAATTTCCTCTGTAACTTTCTGCTTGAAATGTCGGTACTGGACCCAATTGCGTTCGCGATAGGCTCTCCATCTTTTATTAATGAGTGACTTCAAGATAGGTGTGATCCAAGGCTTATCAGAAGATGAGAAGTGGACAGTTTCACATGGAATGGTCTATAGGCATTGATGCAGCAGATTATAAAGAATGGAACACATCGAATCAACGTCAGGAGAAGAGCATACAACAGAAAAATCTGTAGAATGAAGGCTTTGTAGGTAATCTGCGATACAGAAATCACGATAATCCCAAACTCTAGCACACCGATGCTTGTCAGGGATTTGTGATAAATTCAATGGGGCAAGAAAAACACAATTGTGGTCAGAGTTCTTGAGAGGCAGACTGCTCGTATAGCTTGCATAAGTCCTTGTCCATCCAAATTTGGTCGAGTAAGGAGGCTCCTCTTGTAGAGTCAACCACTTTATTAATGAGACAAATATTTTCATAAAAAGCATTACCTTAAAAGTCATTCATGTCACCACAAATCACAATACTGCTGCAAGGATATGTAGAAAGCATTTTGTCAAATTCAAAAGTTAGGAAGTCAATAACCAGAAGATGCTTGGCTCTACTGAGACCAGGAGGTATGTAAATGCCACAGCAAATGATGGATGATGCTCCCCAAGTTACACGAGTAAACACAACCTCAATGCAAGATGGTGCATCAGAAGCATGATTCAATTGACAAGAATTGAATTTACTAGATACCCACATACAAACTCCTCCGCCTCTACGCAATTTCCGATCAACTCTGAACAGATTGAGTCCACTTATTTGTAAAAGACCATCATCTATTTCATCTGTCAGCCATGTTTCTGTCACTATAGCAATGTCAGCGTGAATAGTGGACAACAGGACTCTGATTTCATCCAGTTTTGATGGAATGGATCGAGCATTTGTTAAAAGAAGAGAGGGACATGTCAAGCGTTGACTTAAAATCAATTGTGAATATTTTGAGCCCCTCTAAATGGCCGAACAGAGCCACGATGAATTATAACCTGTTCACCATTATCCCGCCTATCTTTCAATTCTTTGCGAAGGTTTCGATCAGCTTCACGTTGCATGGGTGTCAAGTCTGGATGAATGAACACGCCCTTGAAGTCAGAGTCACGTAGATGTCTAGCCTTACGCAGAATCTCTCGCTTTTCAGCCGCACTTGACATAACAACCCGGAGAAGGCGAGAGCCACCCTTGCCAGGCTTTCCCAATCTTCTAGTATCAACAATGCTGAAATTTTGTATGTTCAACTTATTGTATATCATCATGACTTCCCGCTTATCAGCAGATAATCTATCATCAACAGAGCCACTCATGCATTCTGGTACTCCTATCATGACAATGTTATTAATGCGCTCCATGCGATCATCCATTTCAGAAAGCGAGAATTTGTTCAAACTTTCAATGATGTGATATAGCTCCATCTTAATGCCAGACATCTGAGCAGCTAAGGTGTCCTGGTCCTTCCGAACAGCCTTGATAGAATTTTCCATGTCTAAGAATCGAGAAGACAGAGACTCAATTTGTTCTTTGATTCCGCCTACTTCATCCTTGAAGCTTCTAATCATCTCATCTCTGGATTCCTTGATTAGTAATTTTAGTTCAGCCACCTGATTTGTCTGAAGAGAGCCGGATCGTGTTCGCTTTGGGGTACTCATCGTTTCTGGCAAACTTACACAACGCACAGAGAGAGAGAGGAAAAAATATATAGTCAGATGCGAATCGAACCGCTATCACAGGTGTGAGAGTCAAAGCACTTCTCCTCTAGACCACAGACGCAGCTGGTACTAGATGATAGCTATGCGCAGTTATGTTGATTTTATGGATGTCTTTGGCTTTTAAAATACGGATGACACCAACGGACTGACTATGAAAGAGTTTAAGAGTGGATATACTATTTATGCATTTGATTTGACTGCTGACAGCGATATTAGTGCACCCTATCGTCAAGCGAACGTGCCTCATAATATTCGTTTGGATTTGACGTTCAAAAGAACACTACCTGAGACGATCAATGTATTAATTTATGCAGTCTTCGATTCAAATATTGAAATTACAAAGTATCGTGACGTGATTCTTCAGTATAATCGTTAATGAGTTGGTTGACTGCTGAAGATATTAAAACTAAAGTACAGCGTAATGCAGACGAAGCGACGTTGAAAGCTTTCGATAATGTCTATTCGCTCGATACCTTACCACCTGCAGTAAATCACTATCCTATCTTTATTGTGCTAAACACTCATTCGCAGAATTTAGGCGGTGAGCATTGGAAAGCGATCTTTATTGGAGAAGACCGACGTGGTGAACTATTTGACTCTCTTGCTCAACCTCCAAATATACCAACACAGAAGTGGTTGAGAAAACATACGCGTCAATATCAGCGAAATGAACGCATACTACAACATCCACTTTCATCAACGTGTGGTGCTTTTGTACTGTACTTCATCTTAAAACGTTTACAT
Organism: Prostheceraeus crozeri; assembly: GCA_907163375.1. Taxonomy (NCBI): domain Eukaryota; kingdom Metazoa; phylum Platyhelminthes; order Polycladida; family Euryleptidae; genus Prostheceraeus; species Prostheceraeus crozeri. The sequence continues at coordinate 68,056 of CAJQUW010003248.1, forward strand.
GTATCTCGATTTGTATCTGTTATTCAAAACTTTTCATGTAATCCATCCTCTAATGAAAAAATGATTTGCAAGTTCTATCATGATTTGAAATAAAAACATCATGTTGGAAAAATTGTTTTTTATTTTACAATCCGCTGGGTACGTGCATACTCCATGAGATACTCTAGGATTACATTTGCTTGTACATGAGATTTTAGTCCAGTAATGATCACTTTACTATTATGAAAGATTGCAACATGCACAGGTAACCAACAACTAATGAGAGCTGCAGGAAAAAGTTCGGGTTCATAACACAAATTGTAACTGCTGGTACGAATCTTCAAAAATGATACACTGTCACTCAATTGAGTAGAGATCACCATATTGTCCACAGTCAGATTCGACATCACACACCTCTCCCTCTTCCATATCCGACGTAGTAGTCTCTGTAGCTTTAAGCGCATTGACTGCGCCGATGAATGAGAAAGGGCGCCGAGAATCTGTACAGTCCCATTTGGGAAGAGTTGAAGATTCCGTGAATTGTTCATCTTCACCACTAACATTTGAGGACGGCCCGGGTAATACTTGCTGTTTGGAAGGTGTTGGTGTAATGTTGTGAGATCGATTTTGGTGTAGAGTCTGAAGCGACGGAGAATGTTGACGATGGTGTAGCGATGGCGCTTCATGATGAAAAAATGAGTAAATTGAGCGATGTACCTTCCTTTTATAATTTTCCCAACTACCTTGATGAAATGTGAAATTAGTATGGAGTTGGGAATGATAGAATTTAATTCGCCGTTTGTTGACGCGCAACCAGATGCGATTTCCAATACGTGAATGTCTTTTCATATAGAAGTATTTCAAGTCCTTCATGATATGATGTAGAGATTGAAAATGACGATAAGATAAAGCAAACTCTCTTCTCACATTTCCAGTTGAATCTTTGAAATAGACGTTTCGATCATGATCCGTTTCAATACGTTGTAAGGAATCTAATTTCCAACTCATGGTGCGTGGTAGTCATGTCTGATTAAGATTTGCATAGTAGGGCGATGAACTCACGACGAATAAATGTCATGATGGAGCGATGTATGTATCTTCTATACTTCTCCGAATTGTATTTGCGAAATGAGAAACAGTTTGCGGAATGAGAATGGCAGATTTGAATTTCATTTCTGTAATGTTGAAGCCAAACTTGATCACCCAAGGAGATGAATCTTAATGTTTCAAAATATTCCAAATCCCTCATGATATCATTGAGGTTGACAAATTGTCGCCATGTTAATGTAATACCTCTTGATGTATGACCATGAGAATTTTTGAAATGTACGTTTCCATCACGATCAACTCTGATATATTGTAGAGAGTCCAAAATCCAAGTCTTCATGATGTTATGCAAAGCCGCAGATCAGCAATATCAAATTGCCGTTTTATCATATTTTGCTTAACAATGCGGCTGCAAATAGATTTGCTAGGAATCGAGCCGCACTCTTTTCTACTCCCATTGATCATGCACAACAGCTAAATGGAAAGTGGGAAGTGGGTGTCACTCAACTTGTTCATAGCAACTGTGTCTATACTTTTGATCATGAAGTGATGACTATTAATATGAGACGTACAGCTGCTTACCAATGTGAAAAGGGCTGCCTAGTATACATTCCACAGTGGCCAAAGAAAGATCTCTTATCATGTAAAAAGTTTATATATGATTTCTTGAATAAAGCGTGTAAACATATTGCCCAATTTACTCCGCACAACGATGATCATAATTATGTACATCATGTAGTTGAGAAAGATTGGATTGTTGGTTTAAGTCCAAGTTTAAGAAATGATTTAGGTTACCTCGCTAGCGCCTTAACAAGCTATGATAATTATAACGTTAATTACCACATAAGTGGTCATAAACAGTTAATATATCGAGAGGAAGCTTATTATGTAGATCTTATTCCAAGAAATGAGAAGACGTTGGTGAAGAAGATTGTGATTAAGCTAAGAAAGACAAACATGACTCCTGAAACATTATTGAAGAAATTTAATTATCTCCTTCGAGTTGATGGTAAACAAGTGGCAACATTGACTTATATCAAATCATCTAATCATATTGCAATAAGTAAATTAAATGATGATGATCTAGTATTAGTCTGTTCAAAAGATTTTCATCAGTTCTTACGACATCGTTCTGCAGCTGTTCATGGAAAATTTGATATGCAACATTTACCATGTGAAAGGTCAAATCAATTTGATACAGAATGGACCGTATCTTTATACAGAAAGTGTGTAGAGCCTTTCGGTGGTGTCTTACATGAAACAAGAGTGTTGATGCCTCGCATTATTACTTCAGTTAAATTGGTTGTAGATTATTTAAATGAAGTGATTAATGACCAACAAATGTCATTTTTTGAAAAAGAAGGTGTTTTGTCTCTCACTATAAGTGGAAAAGGTATTGAACTAATTATGGATAAAACTCTAATGGACATTTTGGGTTTTGATCAAAATATCTTTAAAAGTGGTACTGTAACCAAAGCTAGCGCAGACATGTCACTATCGCGTCGTATTAACTATTTTCAGATATATTCCAATATTGGTGAAGATGTACGTGTGGGAGATGTTGAAGCTCCATTGGTAGCAATGATACCATACCAGCCAAAAAGCTGCAGTATTTTATCTGAGCATACTTTCAAGAAAGTGTATTATACAAAGCTGAAATCAAACTACATCCCACAAATTGATATTGCAATTTATGACGATGCTAGTGCGTTGATTCCTTTTCATAAAGATGCTGTGACAAGTATCACACTCCATTTCCGAATGAAGAGTTAATGCAAAAGTATGCTAATATATTTTTCCAATGTGAATAATATGAAAAGTGAAAATAAGGACTCGTTTCTAATCTACTTGCCCAGTAATGCTTCTATGAATAAATTTCCCAAAAATAAACCATCAGACTATCGAGTAGAATTAAATCGCCCACTACATTTAGAAGGTGAATGGGAGGTTGGCGTTTCTAGTATTTGCTATGATAGCAATATTCAGAATGTGAATGATTTGGAAGAAATGATATTGACTCCTCGCACCCATGATGGAATAACGATGAATAATGCATTCCAGTTTCCATACAATTTAACGTCAGATGGAAAGTGGAACTATGAATGGATTCAGATAAAATCAGATTATTATGGTCCATTTGGGAATGAGAAAATTATTAAGGCATTCAACAGTGGTAATACTTCCATCATGAAGAATAAGGATCAGAAAGTTTATGAGTTTACTATCTATCATTGGAGTGGGAGACAGTTCCTTCGCTTTCATTCTTTTACTAAAGGTCTTACACTGAGGTTGGATAATGAATTCTATCCACATCTCGGTTTTGGTCATGGACTACATCTAACGTCAATTGCTACTGCAAATGTTAAAAAAGTTTATTCAAATCGAATCAACAAATTTCATTATAAATTTAAAATATTTGATGAAGATGTTGTAGAATGCGAAGAACGCATCATTTTGAAAAAGCGTGGTGTTCAACCTTTATCACTTATTGAGTTAGTGAAACGATGGAATGAGACTGTGGGTAAGAAGTATGGAGAGAAAATTATGGCGGACAAAAATAAGTTGGTTATTCAGAAATATAATGACAAACTTACAGTTTATTTCTCTCCAACCTTGCGTCATTTTGTAAGACATCCAACCCCTATTATTGGAAGCGGTGTGGTGTATGCTTCTCATGAATATCACACTAAAGCTGATTCAGTTAATGATGAATGGTGGGTTGACATCTATGGTGATCGCATCAAGAAAATTTACCAGTCTTATCAAGAATCTAAAGTTGCTATCAATATAATGCCGCGTCTATATCATACAGTTGAAAGCTTCATTCATGTAGTAAATCCTTATATACAACAGAAGTTGAAGCATGTGATGAAAAGTAAATATGATGTAAAGACACACCAAATTTCGTTTTCAATTGAAAATCAACGCGTTGTTCTGAAACTGGGTGATGACATTCAATGTGAATTGAGTAAAAATTTGAAAAAACTCTTTGGTTTTTCAATGCTACAAACTGTGTTTACTGCTGCGCATACGATTGGTATAGAAACACCAATGACACTTGATAAACATGAACAGCACCTTTACATTCAAAGTGATTTGATTCTTCCTATTTCTGTTGGTGAGAAAAAAGAATACATTTTGCGTGATTTCATTCATGATAAAGACGCTTCATATGGAATAGTCGAGAAGATGTTTGAATCTATTTTCTATCATCCCGTCGTCAAACAAACTATACCCTCTATTGCTATCAAAAATTACCAATGGTTTACAAGAGTGCATCCATGTGAAAGATACTAAATCCCTCGTAACTTTAGTGTTTCGGAAAACAAAGTGAAGTCATTGTGATATGTTTATTGAAATAAAAATATGTGTATGAAAATGTCTTTTCACAGATAAAGGGGGAATGGGCTGACTGTAGGCATATATTCACAAGGAAGAAACGATCTCATGCGATACATAAAACAACCATGTATATCTACAAAAAGCAACATCAAAATACTGAGTTAAAGTTGATAATGTCAATTCATCTCCTGAATGTGGTAGCGTGAGTTTTATTCTTTTGTGTGGAGGTATGTTTGTGTCAGGATTTCCATGTGGAAGAGATGTGTTATGTCCTATCCAACACCTCTTATCCTCCCATGCCGAAAGCGCTCGTTTCTTGAACGTGTGCGTTTTCACAGTATGAACTTGAGATTTTAAGATTGTCATATTGACAAACGTTATAGTTTTATTTTTATAGGCCTTCTTATAGGACCGATGTTTCATTTTGTGAACAATGGATTTTGATATACCTTTAGCACGCTTAATACTATCTGCACATTCTTTTAATTTCATGGAATACATTTTAGGACGGAGGAGAATCATTTAATCTATTTCGTTTCCTGCTGTTTCATCCTTAAAACAACCAAGTTTGGCTTTATTCTGTATGGAATAGAGTGGATGAGTGGGATTGTAGTTAGATGTGTCGAAATATTTTTCTAATGACTTGCCTACCTTATCAAAATTTAAATCTTTTTGAGTGGTAATTCCTAAAAAGAAACTATCTGTATCACCACCCAGCAAGCGAACCTCTTTTACGAGAGGGCATGGTTTTAATATTTTGTAGAAGAGTTGATACATTTCAAGCTTGGAATAATCTAAAACGGCTTGCCCAATATAGATGGGTTTGCACAACTTAACTTCTGATTTTATCATTTTAACACCTACAAGATCCTCATCGATGATGTCTCTATCAATAAAAAGAGGTGATGAGGTCAATTTGTGATATTTTTGTTCATCAACGACTAGTTTGTAGTTCATACGTTTTCTAACATCCTCCATGGTCTTTCCGTAAAGACTGTTATTCTTATATTTATAAAAATCCTTTTCAAAATTATTTTGGGCGAGTGCACGTTTTTGACTGTTACTATCTATGTAGGGTTTGAAGAAGGCTTTCTGTCTAAATTTGATAATGCGGTGAACTGACTTTAGAAGCATGCCCATTTCTAAATAGAATTTTAGTATGCAGAAGTGTACGAGATAATTTTTCTTATCATATTGGGTGAGTAAAAGTTTGCGGCATGGTTTGTACCTTGGCTGTCCACACTCTGTTAAGTTATTATGAAATTGTGACATGAATGGTGAAAACATATCTTCAGTCACTTCACCAGATTCAGGTGCGAGTGGGAAATCAGCAGTTTTATTTTTAATGCTATTTGGATAAATCAAATCCACTTCAAAATAATATCCCCAATCACCTTCATCTGGAATCTTCAGTATGTTTGAAGGGTTGGAGTAATACTCAAGCTCATCTTGATTTAACCAACTAAACTCGGAATGAGGTAGTGGTTTAGACAGTGAACTGCCATATAAATTATTTTGGTCATAGTACTTTAGGTGGATATGATCATTACCTACTGTTTTAGATTTTATGTGATGTTTATTCACAAATGTGAGACCACCGCGTATTCCGCGCTCAAATATGTTATACATCTCCGGGTCTTCTAAGAGATGAATGGTCTCACCAGTCATTTTAAAGGCTGATTTAAAGGACATGGCTGGTAGACTGACAAAGTGAACAGGATCTAATTTGTCTTCTTCTAATGCCACTCGTCGAAATTCCTGAAATACATCAGCCAGCAAAATGACATCTAATTCTAAGTAAGCGATCATATAATCGCCAAACGTTTTACAATCAAATTTTAACCATGCCTCTTGAGCATGTTCATAATCTTCTACTGGACAATCTTGACCCGTCAAATCGTTTTGGAATTTGTCAATGGAAGGAAGGGTTGTTTCATTTAGTTTAGACATTGAGCTAAAATACGCATAGGGAAAGACTCCTTTGCGAGTGATTATTTCATCCGTTAAGTTTGGATAGTGTTTCTTCAAAGTTTGACTATGGGGAAGAAACTTGAGATTACGAACGAGAGAAGCTAGTGACGCTGACATGAATTGGAATGAATCTAAAAATTTTATTTCGAAGAAGACTGTCTTATTTTCTTTAGGTTTATCTACTGGTACTTTTGCTGTCATTGCCATGAATTTTTCTCTCGTTTGCGCTATTACATTAAACTGCCACGATTTCATCTGGCTCAACCCTCCTTTTATGAGCATATGACTGTCATAGCCCTTAAAGTTATGAAAAATGACGGGTAGTACACGACGTCTCAACCTAAGTGAAAAGTTACATTTGGAGCTGAGTGCGTTTCTACATTTACCAGTGATGTGATCATGATCACGCACTTTCTTAATTTTATCGTCATCAAATGTTTTATGACATTTAGGGCACGATGAGTAATGGACAAAAGACCGTTCCAGGACACCATAAAATCAAAAAAATTAGTACTTTTAAAAACGACATTAATTTATGAATTTAGTCCCTTTTTCAGGTTTTTAAGACCTAAATTCATGAATTTAGTCCATTCAAAAAAGTACCATTTTTCAAAAAATGGTACTTTTAAAAACGACATAAATTCATGTATTTGAACCCTTTTTCAGGTTATGAAGACCTAAATTCATAAATCGGCTAAAGCCAGAGGAGCTTCGCTCCGATTTGGGCGTTTTTAAAAATACCCAATTTTTCAAATTTTTCAAAATCTCAAATTTGTGATTATGACATTTTTCACCCCCCAAAATCATGACCGTTCTAGGACACCGAAAATCATAAAAGTTAAGAATCTCAAATTTGTGATTATGTCATTTTTCACCCCCGCCAAAATCATGACCGTTCAAGGACAGCGAAAATCATAAAAGTTGAGAATTTCAAATTCATGAATTTTATCCATCTTTCAGGTTTTTAAAATATATCATGTGACTAGCGAACCGAAGGTTCAGGGCTTTGCCGTTAAAAATATTTCTTTAAAAATGGATGAAACGAAAGTGGATGAAACCGCAAGAATATATCCTTCATTATCATATGAAATGGATATTGCAAAACACAAAGATAGAGTACGTTATATGAAAGATAAGGAATCGCAATTATTACTTAGATTAGAACATTATAATAAATTAAGAAAGAGATGGTCTAAAGTTAAGAATGTAACACAAGGAATTGGCATATTCTTAACAATAAGTTTAGGTGCTTTAACAATTGTTATATCTTCAGGTGTTTTAGTAATTCCAGTAGTTGCTACAGCTTTAACAGGTACGGGTGTTTTTGCAACTTCACTTGCTACAATGTTAGAAAAATCTTTAATAACTAAGAAACGAAAATCATTAAAAACTAAGCATTTACATATTAAAGAAGTATATGATAAACTACATTACTACTTTCAAAGAGTATGTGATGATAATGTTATTACGTTAGATGAGATTGAAAAATTTGATCAAATAGCTAATGAAGTAAATCAAATATCATTTCAATCACAGACAGAAAAAGTTGATGATAAAAATAAAAAGGATGGTAAAATTTCTAGTGATGGTAAAACTTTTAGTGATGATAAAATTTTTTTAGAAGAGCTAAAAACTTTATTAGACAAAACTTTATTAAACAAAACTTAATACGAGAAAATTTTAAACGAGAAAATTTTAAACGTGAAAATTTTAAACGTGAAAACTTTAAACGTGAAAACTTTAAACGAAAAGATGTCAAACAACAAAGCAATAAAAAAATAATTTGTTCAGTAAAATGTTTTTGCTGTATACCAATGTTACCACAAAATTCAAATATTATATTTTAAAAAAATAGACAAAATTAAAGCTGATAATAAAAAATAAAATATTAAAACATTATATTTGTATATTTTTATTACTCGGTAAACAATTGTTCGATAACTCTTTCATGAATTTTTTTATCGATATTAATTGTGATAAATCCATAATCTTTTGACCAAGCATTATTACACGATTGTTTAAATTCATCTTTATCTCTTATACATAAATCTCTTAACAAATCACTTAAGTTTCTTGCATTTATTTCAAATAGTATAAATATATTTGCATTCTTTCTAATAACACTTCCATCTAATGAATACATACTTTGTGTTAAATAAAATACACTACAGTTATTATGTCTACCTCTTGTGAAATAATTTCTTTGAACTGACTGATTTCTGTCATTAACACAATCATCAAAAATTACACAATGTTTCATTGTTTTATCTAGTTTACTAGGATCTTGCATATTACCACTATCATCTATTAATTGTATTTTTATATGCTTATTTTTATTGGATTCAACTAATTGTTTATTTTTTGCTGCTTCTTCACACCACAAATTTATTTCTTCTTCATATTCAGATTTTTCATATTCTTCGAATAGAGAAGCAATTGCTGTTTTTGTAAGATTATTTTAAAATCCATATTTTAAAAATTGATAGACGGGTTGTTCTGCCGTTGTTGTATAAATTATAAGATTGTTATAATCCAAAAAATTTGGAGTCGTTAAAATTTTGAATAATAGATATGTTTTTCCACATCCTGATCTTCCACAAATAACTGACAAAACTTTATTAGATAAATTTGGATGATGATTAAATTTAAGTTTTTTTTTATTTAAAGTCATTTCATTCATTTTTAAAGTAATAAATTCATCCATTATTGAATTAGTGTTTTTAAAAACAAAAAAATAAAAATTTTAATTTAAGTTTATTTTTTGTTTCTAATAATAAGATTAATAAGATTAATAATGAAAAATGATAAAAAAATTAAACTTCTCTAGCTTCGCGTGGGAGTTTATACCTCCCGTACCAAAAGATCTATCATAATCTCTTCACCTCCAAAATTTATTTCTTGTCCTTTTTCATCAGTGATTTTAATGTTAATGTTGTTAATAGTTTTTCTTGTAATAGGAAAATATATTAATGTTTGTGGAAATACATTTAATCTATAACCAATGGGTACAGTAAAAGCTGGAAAACTGAATATTAAATTTGATAATTTACCATTTATATATCCTCCTTCAATAATGTCACAATGTACAACAATTGAATTTATTTCAGTTATTTTTGGAATCTTCTCACCTAAATGATAACCTTGACTATAGGTTTGTTTATTAAATCCTAATAGCTTTGACAATGATCTATCATGATTAAAATCAACTTGATGATTTTCGTCTAAAGTAAGAGAAAATTTATTAACTGCCGGTTCAACTGCAAAATGTAATTGTTTCTTATCTTTAAATGGTATACCTAAATGTCTCTTAATTTCATTTGATATTGTTTCAACTTCGTAAGAACCAGGAAGAAAAGTTAGTATTTTTCATGTTTTGCCTTTATCAGTAGAATATCTAAATTGATCATTCACATCTTTGATAACGTTTTGAATAGTGTTAAATGTGGAGAAACTAGTCAATGCAATTTGATAATTTTTATTTTGTTCTAAATGTAGAATGGGTTCTAAATTACAAGTGTGTGATGAAGTAGTTGTTATAATTTTTAACGTCGTACTAAATTTTGATGAACCCAAAATCTCTGTTAAATTTTGTAAATGATTATTAATTTTGTCTAAATCTGCTGAACACATTTTTAAACTAAAAAATTAAATAAATATTTTTTTATGAAATATTTTTTTATAAAAAATTAGAAACAACATATTTCAGTTACACTTTTATAATCCTCTTCATTTAGAATCTTTTTTTCTAACAGTCTTTTCAATATAGCATGAATTTCATTGAAACTAGAATTATGCCCTTCTTTTATTGCAGATATTAAAATATTTAATCTATTTAGTAATTCTTGTGGATCATCTGGTAAAAATATGGTTGTTTCTGTTTTCTGTTTTTTTGTTTTCTGTTTTTCAGATAAACCTTTCCCTACTTTAACTCCCGTTGATAATAAATTTTCTAATTGTTTATAACGTCTAAGAGTTTTTACTGTGCCAACTCTATCTAATATAGTTTTATATTTTATTAGATCTTCTACAGCATAATTTTTTAAATCTGCTCCTCTTAAAAGATCAACAAAATTTCTATCTAAACTAATAGGTTTTTTATCTGGAGTAAAAATTAATCCTCGTAAAGGTTGTGGAAATATTTCTTTACCACCAAGATAAAATCTTGCAAATAATTTTTTATCTAAAAGGAAAGTAGAATGTTCGAATAACATAGATTTTGGTAATTTTTTATCTATGTTTGCCTCTAATAAACCATAGTCATCTAATAGTGTTTTAAGTACAGGATCCGCTATATCAACACGTTTTTCATTAAGTTCCTTTTCAAGAGTTTTAAATGGTTCGACAGTTTTTTCATAATCAGTTTTTACTTCTTCAGTTATTTTTAATTTATCAAACATATCAGATTGAATACCAGCTTTTGTCATTCTATGTTGAAGATGATTTTCTTTCATAATATTTCTTTGTTTTATTAATTCGTCTAATTGTTTTATTCTTTTAAAATTATCAGCTCTAACTTTATCCATTTTTATATGATAATTTTATAATATTTTATATTTTTATATTGTTATACTTAGAAAATAGAAATTAGAAAATTAAAAAGGTAAAGTAGTTATTCCATCAGGTAAAATTTTTCTTTTATCATCAAATGGATCTAATGCTAATTTATGTTCTTCTTTTAAATACATTTTATGTTTTTTTGAATTAAGTCTATAATTACATGCTGTTTTTATTTCATTATTAAATAATGCATTTTTATAATCTTGAAATGTTATTTGATTAGCCACTGATGCCTTTGAAATTCCTTTTAATGTTTTATGTGTTTTAATATTTTTAGTTGTATCATAACAGTAACATTTAGATTTTAAAAATATAGCTTCTGTTATGAGATCTTCATTTCCTTCTAATTCATCTTTTACTTTACATAAATCAGAAGGATGAATAATATCTTTTATTTTATTAATTTCTTTATCTAGTGAAGAACCATATGGTACTGTTAATTCTAAGAAAATAGAATCGGTATCTGTAAAGTGTAATTTATAGTTTTTGCCATAAGCAGGTGCTAAATAATCATATATAAAACTATACATAAATAGTTTAGCTAATTCTAATATAGTGAAACCAATGAAATTAAACTTATCATGTTTTACAATGCTTCTTCTTAGATGAACAGCACAAAGTTCATCACTGAATCTAGTAGTTCTTTTATATGTAGGTTTCCTTGTTAAATTTTGAAATCTATCTCTATCATAAACTATTTCAATATTTTGTCTATTACGCACATTTTCTAAAGTCTTACCATAAAATGCATTATTCATTAATTTGAAGAAAACGTTTCCAAAATCATCTTTATTTCTTTTAGCTATTTTACGTTTTTCAATATTGAACTCTATATAATTTTTTAACCATTTAGATTTTCTATACTCTAGTTTTCGATGTATTTTGGTGAGAATCATGCCATGATTTAAATACCAATCTAGCATTCTTCCTTCAACAACATACTTTCCTTTATTACCTTGTGTTAACATAAGTTTTTTTGTTGGTCTGTATTTTTTCGGAATTATAGATTTTTGATAATCTGAAAAATCTTCTATATTGGGAATTTTGTTTTCTGGACAGAAAGGATAATATTTTGTTGCTTCTTTTATATAATCAGGATATACTAAATCAACTTCATATACATAACCAAAATTATTTTCACCATCATATGTTCTTTGATAAACAAGATTATTACACCATGTCATTTCACCTGTTGGTAATTCTTGTATCATGCAAGAAGAATATAAGCTATTAAAATCATAATATAATAAATAGTTTTCTCTCATGAATTCATCAATTGCATTTTCACGTTCTACTCCTTCTCGTTTCGTTCGAAAAATTTCTAATATTTTTTCTTTTTCTTCTGGAGATAAAGGTTTCATTATTCCATATTCTTGTGGATTTACTTTCTTATTATAACATTTAACATATCTATTACCTAAAACTGATGAAACTCCACCCCTAATTCCAGATTCAAAAAATAATAATTTATCATATGTATTTTCTTTATAATGTTTAAGTTTAACGGACTTTGTCCTAGAGCCATCGGCTTGAACACCAGTATGTTTTAATCCTGCTAGCCATGTTAAACCTGGTGTAGAATAACAATAACATGGATCTATTCCGTAATATTCTAAACACATATCACGAAAGTTTTCAAAAAGATCAGCTAGTATTAATACATCTATCTGTAGATATTTCATTGTATAATCATACATTGTTTTACAATTTAACTCTCTCCAATTTTTTTCAGCTTCTGCATAATCTTCTTCAGATAATTGTGATTGTTTTAATGTTGATATAAATTTATTTATTGGAGGAAGTTGTTCTTCTTCCATAATTTTATTCACAGAATTAAAATCTCCAGTTATGTACTCATACGGAAATATTCCTTTTAAAGGTTTTAAATTATATTTATTTAATATTTTACATTGTTCAGGTTTCAAAGTTTTTCCCATAACATCTAATGAATAAGGAGTAAAAAATCTAAATGCATCTAAAATTCTAATACAACCTAATTGCATTGAAAAATATTCTTCTTCTTGTTTACATAGTACATTTATTTCTTGTTGTTGTAATTTTTCAGATGAAAATAAATCTTTCATTACTAGATGGAAATCATATTTAGAACCATTATAGAAATATAAAGGAACAAAGTTATATTTAAATTTGTTAGCATTAAGATTACAAGAATTATGTGCTGCACCTCTATATAATCCATTTAGATGATCATGATCTTTTACTTTATCAATATATCTACCTCTGCCAGTTTTATATTTATTTGTAAAACCTTTTCCACAGTAATAACAATTTATTTCATCATAAAATTCTTTTCTTTCTTCATCCGTTAATGGTATCATTGGTTTATTTGTTTCAAGCAATTGTGAAAAACGTCCTTGTAATTCTTCTACTTTCTTTGTAAACATTTCTGAACTGTCTTCACCATAGTATTGTAAATATTCTGATTTAAATAATTCAGGATAATTCGAATGAATGTACATTCCCCAACATAATGGTTTTTGTTCAAATAAATATTTTTCTTTACTTTGTTCAGTTGAACTTTTTCCAGGCGCACTTTTTTCAGAATTATAATTTTCAGAATTATAATTTTCAGAATCGGGTGAAGCCCTGGAACTTTCCGTTCGATTTTGTGTCATATTAACATTATATGCTTTAAAATCACAATAAATAGTAAAGGGTACTTTATTTTTAAAATACCATTTATTATATTCTAAATAATCATCTTTTGGAAAAGTATTTTCAACTGCTTCGTTTTGTTGACAATTCTCCAAATGTCTATTCATTTCTTCTAAAGTTCTAAAACTTGTCATACATTGAAGACAAGGAAAATTTTTATTATCTGAAGTTTTTGTAAATATAGAAACATCTTTACACAATATAAAATGTCCCTGATAATATAATATATTCGCTTGTGCTGGTTGTTTTGACTGTTCTAGTTTTTCAAATTCATCTTTATATATTTCATGTGTTTCATTAATTTCTTTTGTAAGATTAAATGTATTTTGATAATAATTTTGATTTAATATTTGTAGCTGATAAATATATTCTTTATCATATTGTTCTTTATATTGTTGTAGACATTTTTTTAAAGATTCATTTATTTTTTGTTTGGTTTCATTTTCTTCATTATTTAATTCTTTATTATTTTCTTCATTTAATTTTTGAATTGTTTCTATCTTATTTTGATATTTATGGTGATATTCTTGTAGTAACATTTTTGTTTGTTGTTGATAATCTATTTTACATTTTTGTAAACTTTTATTTAAATTTTCTAATTTTTGTTGGTATTCTGAAGATAAAGATGAATATTTGTAATTATAATCATCAGTACGTCCTTTATAATTATTATGATTAATCATTATTGGTGATAGTGTTTTAACAAGTTCAAATTTTTCAGTACATATTATATTTCCTTGGTAAAAAATATTATGATGCATGTAATTTCCTCTATCATTATATACTATTTCTGATTGGCATAAATTTTTATTATTCAAATAAAATTTTTTTGAATCTGAGTAAAGTGGAGTAATTTTACCAATAGAAACATAATTCACATTTAATTCAAAAACATTTACTTCAATTAAATTTTTATTCTTTTTATGAAACTTTAGTAACCTATTATAATCATATGGAAATTCATCTAAGCCATCAGAAAGATCAAATTCACTTATGTATTCTTCTTTATTGTAATGACTTAGTCTTTCTTTATGATATTTTGCAGGATGTAAATGTGCTATAATACTCCACAGAAAACAATAATTATCTTCATTTTTTATGTTGATTAATTGAGGTGAACTGAAAGGTAAAGGAACATAACTACCACCAGTATTATTTTTATATTTATCAATTACTATTTTCTTAGATATTATTTTAACAAATCTCCAACCAGATTCACGTAACTGGGCTTCAATTATACAATTTTCTAATTTAAGTATCATCGATTCAAATATGGGTTGTATATCATTTACATTATGAATTTCTTGCGAATTTGTAAAATGTCCTTGTATTATTTCTTCAGGAATTCCATCAGGTCCATTTTTTGTATAAAGTACTTCTACATTCATATAACATTTGAAAGATTTCTTTAATATATTATAAAAGTTGGTTAGAATATCAGAAAAAGTTTTATCGGTTTCATTATATTCAACCGATTCAACCGATTCATTAAATAAATATTTTATATCTGTTACGGCTTCATCAAATTCATCTATTTCGTTAAATTCATCAGTATCGCTAAATAAATATTTTATATCTGTTACGGCTTCATCTTCACTATTAAAAAATTTTTTATATTCCGAATGTGAATAATCATCAAACATTTTTTTAACTTTTATATCAGTAGGCAATGTTTCTAGATAGTTTTTATAACTATTTAATTTTAATATATTTCCTTCATCAACTCGTTCTACATTTTGTAAATGCATTTTACTTTGTAGATGAGATTGATAACTTCTTTTTGTTTGCAATTTTTTTTCACATAAGACACAATAAAATTTTTTCATTTTTTATTTTTTAAAGAAAAAATTTGTGTTTTAGTTTTTTTAAAAAAAAAAATTTTTGTTTTAATTTTTTAGAGAAAAAAATACTAATATATCTGCAAAATCGTGCGAAGCCCTAGGACCTTCGGTTTGATTATGATAAATTTGTTTAATTATTAAGTGTTTCACTTACACCATTTATTAATAGTTTTATATCATTAAAAGTTTTTTTGGCTTCAACAAATGTAGATTTGGCATCAGAAAATGTAGATTTAACATCAGATATTATTGGTGTTGCTTTTCTTAAAGCGTTTCTAACATCATTTTTTGCAATTTTTAAATAGTTTAATGTTTCATTATCTTGTAATCTTTTTGGTATTGGTATACCAAATTTTGCATTTAAATAATGATCAAAATAAAAATAAAATGTATCAGGAATAATTTTTAGTGGTACTTTTGCTTCAGACTCTAAAAAGATAATTATTTGTTCTATAACTTGATTTGATAAATGTTTTGTATTTGCATACATTCTAATATCAAAATCTTGAGAGTTATTATAGATTTCATGTTCGGTATCTACTAATATATTTAAATCTTTATCATATACTTGCATATGTCCACTTATGGTGTCAACACGTATTATTCCATATTTATGATGTGTATAATATGATAAAGGCATATTCATTTTATAATTTTTATTAATATCATTAAAGAATGCTGCATTATTTTGTGTAGTTGTAAAAAATGTTTGAATGTTTTCTCTAATCTTATTATCTACATCACAAGCTTTATGAGCTAATACAACTATTTGAATATTTTGATGTCTTCCTTTTGTAAATATTTCTGACATATTTTTTTGTTTTGATAAACTTGCAACATCATCTAAAATTAATAAAGATTTATTTTCAGGTGTACCAGCAAAACTTTCCATATCTTGTAACTCATCTAATTGTTTATCATTATAGACGTTTGTAAAAGTTGGCCATTCAGAAGTATGCATACAAAAAATATGTACTTTTGTTTCATCCTTATAATATTGGTTTATATATTTTTTAATAAACGTAGTCTTACCACTTCCAGTTTTACCGTAAACAATGAAATGTAAATTTTCTTGATACATTTTACCTTGTTTAATATTTTTATTATTAGTTTTATCCTTAATCTTATCTTCCTCAGTCTTCCATCCTTCAAAAGTTTTTTTTTCTTGATTATAAAAAATTATTCTCTTTTGTTCCTCTGTTAGAAAGTAACCCCATTGATTTCCAATACATATAACAAGATGATAAATAAAAAATATTAAAATACATGCTAACAATATTTTTATACAATGAAATTTTAAAAAATTCCAAAGACGTGTAAGATCTGATTGTGGTATTTTTTTATTAAGAGATGAATTAGGGGGTAGTGTCTCTAAATATTTTTTATCTATATTATTATATATATTTTTATCTATATTATTATCTATATTATTATATGTATTTTTATCTATATTATTATATCTATTATTATATATAGGATTATCTACAATATTATTAATATCTTTTAGATTCGGATCTTGAGGGGTTAGTGTATCTTGAAACTCAGTGTTATTCATATAATTATTTATTATTTCGTTTATTGCATTAAGAGATTTATGACGACTTAGATTACTTTTATTACTTTTATTACTTTTAATTAAAACCGGTGAATATAAATCTTCCAAATTTTCGCTTTTATTCATTTATTATTTTTAAAATAAAAATTTAGGAATTATTATTTTTTTAATTCCGGACTCGCATTCTTACACTCTTATGAGTGTTTTTAACCTCTGTAGAACCTCCGGAATGTGTCGGACTTTTTGTTCCTATACTCAAAAGAAGTATGTTCCGAACCTCTCCTCTCTTCCGGAATGCTTAAGAATATTTTAATAAAATAATATTTTATTCTTTATAAAAAAATAATATTTTAATATATATAAGATTATTTTAGTTGAAATACAACTATTTTAGTTGAAATACAACTATTTTAGTTGAAATACAACTATTTTAGTTGAAATACTAATATAAATTATTATTATGTTGATTATTATGTTGATTAAGTTTTGGACATAGTGTTACATGTCGCTGAAAATTTTTCTTTAATATAATTTTTTGACAACCTCTACATTTAACTTTTTCTTTTAAACAATCCTTACACTGATATTTACTATCATAAAACTCTGTCTTAGGTTTAGTAATTTGACAACTTGTACATTGTCTTGTAGAACTTATACAAGAATTATAATGATTAGTAATTCCTTGAATTGTAAAATATTTATTACAATTACGACATAACTGATCTTTTAATTTATCTTTTTTATTTTTTTTAACCTCTTCTGGTTGTTCGCATAATTTTAAATGACGTGCAAAATTTTTTGATGTTATATTTTTATTACATCCGGAACATATTTTTTTGTTATTACTTTCAACAAATTGATTTTTATCAATATAATTATTTTGTGCTACATTATTATTTTGAACAAAAGGATTATTTTGAACAAAAGGATTATTTTGTGCTACATTATTATTTTGTGCTAAATAATTATTATTATTTTGCCTAGGTGTACTTATTCTAGCAGTATTTTGCCTAGGTGTATTTATTCTAGCAGTATAAAGATTTTGTTCTTTATCTGAAATAAATAAATGCTTTAATCTTTGTAATGGTTGCTCTGATTGAATATTATTATACTGAATACTATTATTAGGTTGAATATTATTCTGAATATTATTAGGTTGAATATTATTAGGTTGTATATTATTAGGTTGTAATTGATTCATATGCATACCACATGGTGTGTTTTTCATATGAGAATATAATAGTGTTTGATTTAAAAAACGCATATTGCAAACTTGACAAATTTGAGTCATTTCCATTTTTTTTATTTTTATTAGGAAAAATTTTATTTTTATAATTTATGTATTTTTATAATCAGAAAAAATTTTATTTTTATTGTTTAAAAATGATGTTACCAAATGTTGGTGGAGGTGCATATATCCCGAATAATCGTGAATCAGAAATAGAACTAGAAAATTATATAATGAAAACTGGAGACGTTTTATCTGGTCCATTACATCTTTCTATTCTTCCACAACAAAATACAGAGTTAACAAATAAACAATATGTTGATACACAAATCAATGACTTAAAAGAAAAATATATAAACGATGTTATGGTTCCGCTGATGAACGAATTAAAGTTGCTTAAACTTAATGACAAATCATTAAACGAAAAATTATTAAAACTTGATAAAAAGGATAGAGAGCTAGAAGCAGATATAGCAAAACTTTTTAAAAAGATTTCTGAACAATCAAAAATTTTAATATTACTTTCTATAAATTTAAAATCTGCTGTAATTAAAAATAAACATCAGATAAAAATGTTAAAAGAACAATTAGAAGATGAAATAGAAAAACTACCTGAAAGAATTAAAAAAAATTTAAAACAGTTACAAACTACATTCCAAAAAAGTGTTGATGAATTGAGTTCTAAAATTACTCAACAAATGAAAAAGATGAATAGAATAATAAATGAAGTAAACTCACTTAATGAAAAAGTTGATAAAATGAAAACTCTTAAAATCAATTTAGAAAATGAATTAAAGAAAAATTTACAAGAAAACTCTAAAGAAAATAAGGAACAGTTAGATGCTGTTAAAAGACAATTAGATGTTCTTAAAATTAAGTTAAATGCTCTTAAAACGGCGTTGAAGATTAATCAGCAGAAAATGCAAGTTAATAGAAGAGAAATTAAAGTACATCACACGCTGCTTGACGCAATAGATAAAGTGCAACAGGCAATTAATAAAGTTATCTCGAAGTTGTTGTCCATTCACAAACGTAAATCTTAAACGAGTATTGTAAATATTAATTTAAATATTTTTTACCTATAAAAAATATAAATATAATTTAAAAAATACAAAAATATAAATATAATTTTAAAAATAAAAAAGTATAAATATATGAAAGTATATAAAAGTATATAATTTTAAAAATGGATAAAATTAGAGCTAATAATTTTAAAAGAATTAAACAATTAGAAGAGTTAATAAAAGAAAGAAATATTATGAAAGAAAATCATAGAATAAAAAGAATGATTGATGCAGGTTTGGTTCCTGATAAAGTTAAACCAAAAACGCAATCTGCAAAAGTTAAGAACAAAAAATAAACATTTTTTATAATGGACATCGGAGATGTCTTCCAGGGCTTCGCCCGTATTTATATTTTTCCCAAAAGTCAAATTTATTACTAAAAAATGCCTATAATTTATAAACACAATCTTAAACATTTTGCTTCAAATCAAAAAATTGCTCATGAACCACGTATGAATCCTGTTTATCATTATGATAATAGAGAAACAGTCGGAACAGAAAAGTTCCTAGGCACCGCAGGTGCCGTCCAAAAAGAAGGGGATGGCATCTTTTCTGGTATTGGTAGTATCGTTAACTTAATTAAAAATAATAAAGATTTGATTACATCTGCTGCAAAAGGAGCAGCTGCTATAGGTAGTACAGCTAGTGCAATATCAAATGCTGTTAAATCACAAAACGAATTAAAACAACTAGAAGCTATTCGTAAACTCAAGAATGATTCTGAAGAACTAAAAAAATTAAAAAAACTTTCAGATGAAACAAAAAACAAAATTGCTAACATAGCTGTAGAGGGTAATAGTAAACAAAATGAAAAAACAATTGAAGAAATAAGAGGTAATGGCGTGAGCAGCAACCTTCTGTCTAACCAGCAAAGCTGTAGCGGAGCTGGTCTAGCAAAATTCTAAAATTATATTTAGTAAAATTCTAAAATTATATTTAGTAAAATTCTAAAAATTATATTTTAGTAAAATTTTTTTTTCTATCTGTGAGAAAAACAAAAAGTCAAATTATTTCTTATAAAAATGTCTTCGCTTATCGAAAATAAATTTAGATTAGATGATCCTCCGTTCACCAGTTACAATCAAAAAAAGAATGACTATATAAGAATTGCTATGAATCCCGGATCTTCCAGTAGAGTAAACACTGGAGGAGATTTAATCTTTGAAGTTGATAATCAGCAGAGTTATTTATATTTACCTGATTCATTTTTACACTGCGAATATTCTTTATATAGTGATGCTAATTTTACAACACCATTACCAGATACCGATAATATTACACTAGAGAATAATTTTTTCCCAAGTTTATTTACACAAATGCGTTTAGATGTTGCAACTCAAAATATAGAAACAATAAGTGATTCTCCAGGTGTAATTGATACAATGCTTAGATTTATAACAATTGGTGAAAATAATAAAAAGCATGAAATCGAAGGTTGGTTTCCTGATACTAATGATGGTATAATTATTGATGATTTAACTCACGCTGGAACAGATGCCGCAGGAATTGCGAAAGATGTAGAAAATATTGCAAAACATTTAAATAAAACAAATAATGAAGCATATAAAGAAAGACGTGAATTTAACAAAAAAAGTAAACAGACAGTAAATTGGTCATTGTCTCCATTATTCGGTTATTTAGATTATGATAAAATATCATATCAATTAAAATTTAAATTAATAATTCATCGTACAGCAAATAATGAATTAATTTTTTTGGTAAGACTGGGAAAAAAGCATATTTAAAAATTGATAGACTTGAATGGTGGATTAAGCATATTACTCCTAGTTTAGAGGTTGAAACAGCTATTGCAAAAAGATTAAATACTAACAAACCAATTCCAGTTAATTTTCTAAAGAGAACAGCTAGTTCAGTAACTTTTTCCGAACAAAGATTTAACTGGCATTTTACTAGAACTGCGAATACCCCAAGATATTTATTACTAACATTTCAAAGAAATAATTCTCCAAGTTTTGATAAGAACAATAATATCTTCCATATTAATACAATTCGAAGTTTACAAGTTTCATTAAATCAAACTCGATATCCAATTGATCCATTAAGATTCGATGATACCAATAATCAATTTATGGAAGGATATGATTCTTATCGAAATCTTTGTATAGAATTTGGAGTTGAACCACAATTAACTCCTGGAGATTGGAGACATTTATATCCAATTTTCTGTTTCGATTTAAGTGCACAATCTGAAGATATTATTAAAAATGGTTGTGATGTAACAATTAATATTGAAAAGAAAGATTCCACAACTTCATTGATGGCTTATGGTTTATTGCTAGAAGATGCAAAATATTCTATTGAAATTCTTAATGAAAAGATGGTTAGGATCGGCTAAAGCGCTAAAGCCAGAGGAGCTTTGCTCCGATAGGTTAATTAAAATTTTTTTCATAACAGGAATAGATTAAAATTTTTGTTAACTTAAAAATTCTTAACTTAAAAATTTTTTCATAACTAGAATAGATTAAAAAAATTCTTAACTTAAAATTTTTTCATAACTAGAATAGATTTAAATTTTTGATAACTTAAAATTTTTTATTAAAAATGTCGCAAGCGAAAAGTAATATTAATAATAAAACTGTTGAATTAAAATTACGTAATATTGTTGACAAAAATACCCCTAAAACTATTACGATTAACAAAAAAAAGTATTACATAAGTAAACCAATGATAGAGAATATTCAATTACAAGAAGAAAAGAATGGCGGGATTCTCCCATTAATTCCCCTAATAATAGGTGGCATAGCAGCTGCAGGAAGTGTTGCAGGCGGAACAGCTGGTATTGTCCAAGCAGTAAATAAAAATAAATCAGAGAAGGCAGAATTAGAAGAACAAAAACGTCATAACAGAGAGTTAGAGAAAGTTGCTAGGGGTGAAGGGACATCGGAGATGTCTTCCAGGGCTTCGCCCGAAGGAAAAGGAGTAGTAGATAATTTTATTAGTAAATTAAAATTAGTTGATGAAGGAAAACGAGTTCTTAAAAATATTCTCCACAATGTTGATGATTTAATTGAAATTAAAGAAACTAAGGATGGTTCTGGAATATATCTAAGTCCTAGTATGATTCGGTAATAACCTCAGGACCTTTGGTCCATAAGGTAAAACATTTATTTTATCTTTTTAATTTTTTTTATCTTTTAAAATGAATTCTACAAATTCCGAAAATTTAATTAAATTAAAAATTTCTAATTTAGATTTATTGAATTATCTATTAAACAAAAATAAAAACTCAAACTGTCAGCATATTGGAGGTGACAAGAACAAAGTTCCATACCACTTCGGTGGTGATATACAAAAAACATTAGAAAACTTTCCTGGCTTTATTTGGAGTAAATATTCGAAAGAAAAACATCTTCCTGGTCATTCATATACTGGTCCAGGAACTCGATTAGATATAAGACTAGATGAGAATAATAATCCGAAACCAGGTGAAGAACCGATAAATAGAGTAGATGCCGCCGCTTACAGGCATGATTTAGCTTATCGAAATCATGATCTAAGTTCTCGTCATGCAGCTGATAAGAAGATGATTCAAGAATTAGATAGTATTCAGAATCCTACATTTAGAGAAAAAATTGAAAGAATGTTTGTTAAGAAAGCTTTACAAGCTAAAATATTATTCGGTCAGGGTTTAAATGAAAATCATAATTCAGACGTTTATGCATCTGAAATTCATAAAGAATATAGAAAGCCTAAATATTTATTAAAAGTAAAAGTATTTAATAAAGATGATATTTGGAGTGCTGATCTTATTCATATGCCGAATGAAAGGGACCGAACCGAAGGTTCTAAGACAAAGTCTGACTACAAATACGCATTGACCGTAATAGATTTATATACACGATATGCTTGGGTAAAGCCTTTAAAAAATAAAAGTGGTCTATCAGTTAAATATGCGTTTGAAGAAATCTTTAAAGAAAGTAATAGAAAGCCAAGGAAATTGTTTGTTGATAAAGGGTCGGAATTTTATAACCGAAACGTTCAGCCACTATTTGAAACTGTTTATTCAACTGAAAACGCAGGAAAAGCTATAGTGATAGAAAGATTCAATCGGACGTTAAAAAATAAAATTTTCAAGAAATTTACTCAGCAAGGAAATCAGAAATGGTTAAAAATATTACCAGGAATTGTAGAGCAGTACAATAATAAAGTTCATTCAGGTATTGAAGAAACCCCAAAGAATGCTTCTGACGACCCTGATTTAATACGAAAGAAAATATTCGAGAATAATTATTCGAATGAGAGTAATCCGAATTTGCAGAAACTTAAGCCGAAATTTAAAATTGGAGATAGAGTTAGAATATTTAAATATAAGAACAAATTTGAAAAAGGCTTTGTTGGCTATTGGACTAAAGAAATATTTGAAGTTTGCAAAATAAATCAAAGTTATCCGATTACTTATGAAATTAAAGATTTAGATAATGAGGATATCAGAGGCCGTTTTTGTCAAAATGAATTACAGAAAACAGAGCTTTAACCTTTAGGTGGCGCTTTAGCTAGCTTCGCTTGAGTTATAGATTGTTTAACTCTAACATAATATCTAGAAATGGTACTCCTTTTTGTAATTTAAATAAAACATAAAGACATAATTGTCCACAATAAGTTGTTCCCGGTTTTTGAATTTGAAACGTATTGTATGTTCCCGTTCCAAGTAATTCTTTTACTTCATTTGTAGGTGGAAGCCCGTATGAGTCAAAATAATAATTATCTCCGTTTTTACTAAAGATACCTGCTGACCAATGTACGCCGTTTTGGTCTGAAGTGTGAAGATTCGTTATGAAATTTACAATTATTGATGGAACTTTGTTCCGGGAACTGAAGGTTCCTGATGGCCTATTTTTTAGGAATTGTAATTCGTTTCTCATTAGAACATGAAAATTCTTTATTCCTAATTGATTAGCAATCTTATTTAAATCGAAATTCGTTGTTGTCTGTGTTCCATATAATTTAAAAAACTCATTTATGTTGCTCATTTTATAATAAAAAAATTTCTTAAGGGAGCCCCTAGAAGTCAGAGGGGGGGTATTGATTTAAAACTGTTCTCTAATGATGTCTTTCTTTACTACTTAGTCAGAAGGGGTATTGATTTAAAACATTTTTATAATGATGACTTTCCTTACTACTTGGGGGAGGGGGTATTGATTTAAAACTGGTCTCTAATGATGTCTTTCTTTACTACTTATTCAATTTTGAAATGATTTAATTTAATCTAAATTTAAACGTTACATTGTTGCATTGTATTAGTAAAGTTGGTGTTTCGTACATCTTTTATCAATAGTAAGTCATTACTCATCAATATGTGTCAATTCTTTATTCCCAATTGCTTAGCAATCTCATTTAAATCGAAATTTAATGTGGTTTTGTTTGCCGTATATTTTTAGAATGTCTCTAATGTTTCTCATTTTAAATGGAATAAAATCTATTTCAGAACTTTCTCAAAAGAATTAGCGTGTAGCAGCTGCTAAAATTGTTTCAGCTGATAGGGGTGAAGGAAATCACAGACAAATAGCGCATAATGCGAGTTGTGAAATCTCATTCACACTATGAAAACAAAAGAACAAATACAATCTAAACACAATAGACATATGAGAGAGAAGAGAAATGAATGAGCATTTCTCTTCATTTTGGGTTTCCATAACAATCATTCATGCGACATTGCTTGAATGGAAAAATACACCAACTGTCGCGCCGATGTCAGAAAGTTTGTCGATAAATGTGTCGACATGGCGCGACAGTTGGTGTATTTTTCCATTAGCGTTCAAGGTCATTCTATTAAAAGCATATGGGAATTATTCTCATTGAAGACAAGCAATTGTTTTAAATAATGCATGTCATTGTGAATACAATATTCCTGTAACAGACAGGAACGAGAGAGAGAGAAAGAAAGAAAGAAGACACGCTGCTCCGTAAAAGTTTAATTGAGATAACGAAGGATATATTCTTGAGGTTCCTTCCACTTTTGTTTCATCCATTTCTGAAGTTCCTTCCATTTTTGTTCCTTCCATTTCTGAAGTTCCTTCCACTTTTGTTTCATCCATTTTTAAAGAAATATTTTTAACGGCAAAGCCCTGAACCTTCGGTTCGCTAGTCACATGATATATTTTAAAAACCTGAAAGATGGATAAAATTCATGAATTTGAAATTCTCAACTTTTATGATTTTCGCTGTCCTTGAACGGTCATGATTTTGGCGGGGGTGAAAAATGACATAATCACAAATTTGAGATTCTTAACTTTTATGATTTTCGGTGTCCTAGAACGGTCATGATTTTGGGGGGTGAAAAATGTCATAATCACAAATTTGAGATTTTGAAAAATTTGAAAAATTGGGTATTTTTAAAAACGCCCAAATCGGAGCGAAGCTCCTCTGGCTTTAGCCGATTTATGAATTTAGGTCTTCATAACCTGAAAAAGGGTTCAAATACATGAATTTATGTCGTTTTTAAAAGTACCATTTTTCAAAAAATGGTACTTTTTTGAATGGACTAAATTCATGAATTTAGGTCTTAAAAATCTGAAAAAGGGACTAAATTCATAAATTTATGTCGTTTTTAAAAGTACTAATTTTTTTGATTTTATGGTGTCCTGGAACGGTCTCTTGTCCATTACTACGATGTGCAACTTTCAAATTTTTGTTTGTTTTCATCTGACATATGTAGTGACTTACGCTGCAATTGGGAATCATATGATTGTTGAAATTTGGCAGCTCTATCGAGAAATTCTAGAAATTTTGAAATGCAATCTTCAGCTTGCCAAGTATGCATTTTGTTTTGTCTATTCCTAAAGTGGTCATGCCATACTTCATAGCAGGATATGGCTGCTGCCTTGTGGATGATATCATCAATGTAGCATTCTATGTCTGCGTAAATGACACGCAGGGGACTTAATTCGTCACCATTATCCCTATGTGAAAATATTTTATCTTTGGGCATGCGTTCCATTTGTAATTTACCTCACTTGCACCATTCATAGTGAGTTTCAAATTTAACTTTACTCCAAAAGGAGCGGATGCAGCGGTCGCATACAAAATGTTCACCTCTTTTAGAGTGCCCCAAGTGAGTGTACAAGCGAGAGATTTTGGGAATACCACAGTAGTGCCATTCCTCGCTATCATCTTGTTTTACTAATAAGAGGTTGACTACACGCTCATAAAAAGTTGAACGTGAATTATAGCGGGCACCCTTCAACCCCTTCTCCCACACGTGAACGACAATTTTAATCTGATTATGTTTTTCGAACGTTTCTACATCTTTGATTTTCATGTTGTTACTATCACAACCTTCAAAGTCTAGTTCATCCTCCCACTGTCTATAGCTATAGGTGCGATCTCGGTGCGCGTTGATATCATTATAGTGAAGGATGGATGGGACTGCATATTTGAAACACTGTGATTTACAATCGACATTGATGACAGCTTTCTTATCATACAACGTTTTTGGCAGTTTAAATGTGCCTCGAGCTGCATGACTTTCTAATAGGGAAATTTTGAATATGGCTGAGTCCACACCATCAAAAATGAGAGCGCTATCGCGTTGATTGAATTTATCTACATTTGATTTTAAACATTGAATGTGAAAATTTAGCCGACTCGCAGTCTACAACTTCGGTTGCGGAAGAGGAAGGAACATGAAACTGTATTCTCTCCGTCACTTGACCCGTTTGAAAATCTATCTTAATATATTTTAGTTTAAGGTAGATGAGCGCCTTCATTCTAAAATTGTCTAAATTGTTGAAGAGCGCTTTGATAATGTTAGAATTTTGAAGGAGCCACTCAGGAAAATCTACTATTTGAGTATTGGACTCCATGCAGTAGTCGCGTACTAAATTATTATGTGAAACATTAATGAGGGAGATGGTAGAGGTACCGTTGGTGTAGTGATCATTTGCATGCGTGTGTTGAAGTCTGTGCGAAGATCGTTGAAAGTGACTATCAAAAGAAAGAGGGCACAAATCGCAAGGAAAGGAGATGTCATCGTCAGAATCAACTTCACCTCCGGAGATTGACGCCGCTTTGCGTTGACACACACGTTGTTTGATGTGTCGAAGGAGACTGTGCTTCCTTGTAAACATGTGTCCGCAGTCGGCACATTCCCACTCGTTGCCTTGTCGCCAGAGTCCTGAGCTGGAACTCACATCACCTGAAAGAGAAATCATTCTATCATCTCTGTTCAAGTCTCAGTGTATTGTTACAACCTACTTTGACTCAACAACTCTAAACTTTCCTCGAGAAGGGAGGGCGTTGGTGATGAAGTTGATGCTAGAAATTGAGGAAGATGCTATTAGCCACACGTTTGAGGGAGATGAGTGAAGAAATTTTCAACTTACCATTTCAACGAAATCAAGTTTAAGGTTGATACTTCAACAAGATAGAGACTTCACTCAAATTTGTAATTCACGAGAGATCAGTTCACTTGTACGCCTCAAATATAGAATTCGCCAGAGAACACTTCACTTATATGTCACAAAGACAGAGTGAAATGACACAAATGTCACTTTACATATATACTTTTATATTCATCATTCATTGGCTGTTCATTCTGATTGGTTGCTTGTTGATACTTAAGAATTAGAAAACATTTCAAAGTTATTATTCACAGTCAACATGACAAGCCCTCCGACAACACCAAACACAAAATTCTCTTCTCCATGCTCAACACCAAAGGCGCTCGTTGCACCAAACGCTCCAACGAAGGGGAAGGTAGAGAAGGTGTACCGGCTGGACAATATCAGAAAGTTGTCATTACCAGCGGACGACGAAGAGAGTGTATGTGAGAAGGAGTGTCCCGACTTAACAGGCGTGAGGTGGAAGTATCTCCAGTACGATACTGACGATGTAATGGAGATCACCAGCACCAAATTCCTCCACCAATTATGGGAGTGGTACACCCCTAACTCCCAGCCACGAACTATGGCGGAGTGGGAGTATATCGACAAAGTGAGGCTCGCAGTGGAAGAACTATTAAAGCAAGTGAACTGTTTTTGTTATCTATGTGAAGCCAGACTCTGGGACGATATTGACGATGAAAACCTTTTGAAATACATGCCATAATAAATTTTTATTTCGTATTATCTTTGTTTTCATACCGACTTACTTGAATGCGGCTTCAGTGGATGATTTAACCATGTATACTTTTTCATTTGGAAATAGTAGCACGCTTAGTCTAACTTGTAAATCTTAAAACATTTCATATGGGCGATGATGATAGTTGAAATAGTGTCAAATAAAATTAAGATAGCTTACACTTCTGATACAGGGATAGCAATCGACTGCGATCCATGTGTAAAGAGCTTGTTAGACTACGGAAGAGAGAAGTGTGTTATGTTGCGTGTGGCGCGTGAGTGTCCTCTCATTTCATTCCATTCATCAATTCGTCTCATTGATAGAGACAGGTAGAAGTCATGGTTCTCATAACGTATGCAATGGAAAGTTTATAAGGCAACCTTCGACAGTTGGCTAAATGTCGCCCTGGCGCGAATGCATACTACGTTGAGACAGAGGCAATCACTTGCAAACATGACGCAGAGAGGTTAAACAAGATTGACCATTGTCGAATGTCCCTTGCGGTATACATAGCTACGGGTTTCTGCGCCGCCCTTTACAGGAACGCCCGTCGAAAGGAAGTATTACACCGAACTTCATTTGCAACGTTCAAGTTGACTGATAGCAGATTCAACTTAATGATAGTATTCGCCAGTCCGAAGACTGCCCAGGGCAAACCGCGTGGAGGTTCTATCATGTCTTGCCCCATGGTGGCCCTTAAGAGAGCCGATGGTTCGTTCTCGGGGTGTGAATTAAGTTGACTATTGGCTGGAATAGTCAATGGGTATGACAGTTAGGTTGTCATAAACCCTGTACCGCCTAAGCCGTGGTGGTGCATCTGGCACCTTTCGGATGCGGGTGATATTCGGAGTCCATACCTCATCCGTCCAAATGATCTTCTTGATCTTCCCCTTCTTCTCATCCTCTTCATCCCACTCGTCGAGGATGATGAACTCGGGAATGACGTTGTCTTCATCGATGAAGACGGGAATGGTGCTAGCAGATGTTGCTTCCATCGTGACTTAAAATTATATAAGAAGCGCTACAATCTACTGGCTTATATAGGGTTTTCAACAATGAATTGCTCAACAGCGAATCAGAATGCTTCAGGGATAGCAATCGACTGCATAACGTTCAAGTTGACTGATAGCAGATTCAACTTAATGATAGTATTCGCCAGTCCGAAGACTGCCCAGGGCAAACCGCGAGGAGGTTCTATCATGTCTTGCCCCATGGTGGCCCTTAAGAGAGCCGATGGTTCATTCTCGGGAGTAACGTCATCTTACATCCTACCAATTCTGCTGCGAGAGTCTTTGACTCTCTCTTTGCTAGCACTGTCGACTTCCACGCTAATTGGCACATGGCTGAGAAGTGGAATGTAGCGCCATTCCGTTGGATTGACAACAGTTGCTGTCATCGGATTGCCAATCCGAGCAAGATTATTGTGGACTCTGTCTTGCTCCTCTAGCCTGACAAACTCCTCAAATAAATTTCGCGGCCTTAACTGCGGTCCGCGAGGAGAGCTGACTTGACTGTTCGGCGTCTGCATGATTGAAATGAAATGAAATGAGAGGCAGTGGTTTATATACCCCTCTAACGCGACGCAACGTTCAAGGTGACTGATAGCAGATTCAACTTAATGATAGTATTCGCCAGTCCGAAGACTGCCAGGCCAAACCGCGTGGAGGTTCTATCATGTCTTGCCCCTAGTTGGCCCTTAAGAGAGCCGATGGTTCATTCTCGGGAGTGAATTGATGGGGTGGTGAAGGCGGGCAAAGATCTGCAATGAAAATGATATGTATTAGAATAGGATATACTATCTTATTTACTTTTCACTTACCAAGTTAGCCATCCTTAGGTAGTCTCGCGCGCTTTCTAACAGAGAATTTGTGCAGATGACCGCGCATTCTCAGGCTGGCATGTAGGCATTTTTTGGTTGGATGGCCGTTGTAGCATATGATGGAGTCATCTAAATTCTGGTTTACAAGAACTTGACCGTCCAAATGATTATCCCGAATAGGGATGTGAAACTCAAACAACCTATCCTCATTCACACGATTCCACTCATCCCTCATGCGCTCCAACTTCTCAAACGCCTGCCTCTCATCACCCCGCCGAGCCACAGTCCTCTCCAACTCAACATTCCTCGCTCTCAACACACTCATCTCCTTCATCATCTCCTCAAACTTCGCTTCTGCATCTCTCATTTTTCTCTCCGCAGCACTCGCCCTCTTCTCACAGTCATCATTCTTCTCTTACAACTGTCGCGTCTTATTCTTCAAATCAGTCACACTACGCCTCATTCGAATATTCTCATCCGCTACCTTCTTCGACTTCAGTTCCTTCTTTTTCAACTCATCCAACTCCTTCACGACTTCATCCTTCACCTTCTTCAAACTCTCATACTTATTCACCAACAAATCATGCGCCATCTGCTGCGATACACGCCTCTTCTCTGCATCCTTCAACCACCTCGCCGACTGCTTACGAATCCCACCACTCTTCACTTTTGGGGAAGATGAGCTCTGCGGGGGGTCGGTGATGACAATGTTTGACACCTCCGACGACGAAGAGCTCAACTTCCTCACACGCTTCCTCACACGCTCCCTATCTAAATCCACATCATCCTCATCATCACTCTCAAGCACTCTCTTTCGCCCAATCTCAGCCTCCAACGACGCAACTGCTCTCGCCAACTCATCATTCTCAACAACATTCTCCACCTTACCGTCTCGCTCTATCGCCAACATTCGCTCCCTCTCTTCAACAATCAACTGCGTGAATCGCAAGTCATTCACCAAACCTCCACTACAGTCAGCATGCACTCTGTGAAAACGCGCCTCATCCTCATCACCCTTCAACACTCTACACTTCACACACGCAACCCTATTAAAGATAATCATGTGGTCGGTGCCCGCCTTCTTGACATGCGCCTTGGCGTCCGCACTGCGATTGATTCGCCCACATGTACACATTTTGATATGAAATTTTCTGTTTTTGTCGTTTGCCATGCCTGAGATTTTATCGTTAACTGTAAGATAATGAAATTTGTATAAGTTTGGAATCATGTAGTACAGTCATATTCCTAAAGCATTACACTTAGTGAGGAATGATAGATTTGAGTGTAGTGAGTGGCACTCGATCCCGTCGACAGCCCGAAGGCCTTGTACTGATCACTAGGGAAGTGAGAGATCTTCCCCGATACCCGCTATTTACAGCTGAAGACATCATTGTCACTGCCCCGAAGTGGTAACAGCAACGCCGAGTCAGAGGTAGTGATCAGTGGCTGGGATCTAACCCCTCAAAGCTGCCTTAGACTTAGTTAAATTTCAAATCTGATAGCAGATTTGAACTCAGCATACTTGAAAACCTTAGTCTATATGTTAAAACTTTGAAAAAACTGAAAATTAAGAATTTTTAAAAAATTCCGCATTTTACTACTCAAACTACTTTTAAAAATTTTTATCAGTAGTAAAGACACTATCAAACTCAATCACACAAACTTTGAAGTAAGAAGATAGCTTGCCTACTTCAAAAGATAAAGTCCTTTGAAACACCCGATATCGGGAGCTCAGAGCGACAACCGTCGCTTACCTCGTCTTTCGATGAAGTGATCAGACTTACGTTGTCGGGGGTTTATATATGCTTGGAAGAAAATTTAAAATGGCTCTATCTTCGAAAGTATTCATCGTAGCGACATGCGGTTTGTTGCAAACGATTTGTCTCATCATTTTCTATCATATGACATACGGGAAGTCGGTCCGTCAGCACATGTCCATGTAACATGCCACAAGTGAAAAAATTCCTAAGTGTGAGAGCTCCAGTGTGATGAAAATTTTGAAAAATAAAAACTTCCGAATTTCGACCTGGGACCTTCACCAAAACATATTCATCAAATTTCACTGACCTCCCCCCTCCCCCCTCGTTCGGAGAAATTTGATGAAAAATGTTTTGGTGAAGGTCCCAGGTCGAAATGCCACACTTTGGAAAATTTTCAAAATTTTACCCATACAAAGTCTTTCTGACACTTAGGATTTTTTCAGGTGAGCTACGACATAAAATCTTGTAACAGCTCTAACTTTTGAACGGCTGGTCCGATTGACTCGCGGCAAAAATGTCGTCGAGCAGTTTTTTCTCCTCTTTCAAACGAGTAGCTGTAAGACAAAATCCGTCCACTAGAACCAAAGTTAGAAGATTGCTGTCGAGGGGGGAGTCAGTGAAATTTGATGAAACAAACTTTGGTCAGGGTCCCAGGTCGAAATGCCACACTTTGGAAAATTTTCAAAATTTTACCCATACAAAGCCACTCTGACACTTAGGATTTTTTCAGGTGAGCTCCGACCTAAAATCTTGTAACAGCTCTAACTTTTGAACGGCTGGTCCGATTGACTCGCGGCAAAAATGTCGTCGAGCAGTTTTTTCTCCTTTTTCAAACGAGTAGCTGTAAGACAAAATCCGTCCACTAGAACCAAAGTTAGAAGATTGCTGTCGGGGGGTCAGTGAAATTTGATGAAAAATGTTTTGGTAAAGGTCCCAGGTCGAAATACCACAATTTGGAAAATTTTCAAAATTTTGTCCATACAAAGTCACTCTATGACACTTAGGATTTTTTCAGGTGAGCTCCGACATAAAATCTTGTAACAGCTCTAACTTTTGAACGGCTGGTCCGATTGACTCGCGGCAAAAATGTCGTCGAGCAGTTTTTTCTCCTTTTTCAAACGAGTAGCTGTAAGACAAAATCCGTCCACTAGAACCAAAGTTAGAAGATTGCTGTCGGGGGGTCAGTGAAATTTGATGAAAAATGTTTTGGTGAAGGTCCCAGGTCGAAATGACACACTTTGGAAAATTTTCAAAATTTTACCCATACAAAGTCACTCTGACACTTAGGATTTTTTCAGGTGAGCTACGACATAAAATCTTGTAACAGCTCTAACTTTTGAACGGCTGGTCCGATTGACTCGCGGCAAAAATGTCGTCGAGCAGTTTTTTCTCCTCTTTCAAACGAGTAGCTGTAAGACAAAATCCGTCCACTAGAACCAAAGTTAGAAGATTGCTGTCGAGGGGGGAGTCAGTGAAATTTGATGAAACAAACTTTGGTCAGGGTCCCAGGTCGAAATGCCACACTTTGGAAAATTTTCAAAATTTTACCCATACAAAGCCACTCTGACACTTAGGATTTTTTCAGGTGAGCTCCGACCTAAAATCTTGTAACAGCTCTAACTTTTGAACGGCTGGTCCGATTGACTCGCGGCAAAAATGTCGTCGAGCAGTTTTTTCTCCTCTTTCAAACGAGTAGCTGTAAGACAAAATCCGTCCACTAGAACCAAAGTTAGAAGATTGCTGTCGGGGGGTCAGTGAAATTTGATGAAAAATGTTTTGGTGAAGGTCCCAGGTCGAAATGACACACTTTGGAAAATTTTCAAAATTTTACCCATACAAAGTCTTTCTGACACTTAGGATTTTTTCAGGTGAGCTACGACAGTGCACCCTCCCAACCTGGCCGGCACACCACGCCAACCTGGACAGCACATCACCGCGCGCTACGACGGCCGGCCAGAGGGGGGGGGACGACGTCAGACTCGAAGCAACACGGCGGCACACCACGACCGACTCGACGGACAGGAGGGGGGGGGACGTCAGCGACGGCGGCCATCATTTTGCGCTATCCAGAAGTGGAGTTTTACTTACTACTGAAGTTTTATTTTAGATCAATGGATACATAGTCCAGTTGAGATAACAGTATACTATATTGCTTCCGGAAAACTCTCCAACTATTTCAGACGATGTTATTATTTGGCAAACGTTTCAGTGGCTTGCAGCTGACCTTGGTCACTGCCAGACAAGATAATACTGAATACACGGAACAGATTTACAACCAGAAAGGACAACATGAGAACATATCATCGATAAATTACATTAAACTGGATATCTAGAATACAGGAAAGTCATGTTACTCTATAAGACAAATAAGAACAGTACACTAGTTAAGGAAAAATTGTTTAGAGAAATGAGAAAGTAATGGTCTCCATACATCACTGATGCCTACTCCATTGTCTCTGTTGTACGTGTTTTGCCTGTTGGAGGAAATGTAGATGGCTTCTTTTATCTTTCTTTTATGCCAATTCTTCTCTCGGTCAATCACTGTTGCCTCAAAGTCAGGTTGATGCTGCTCAGTATGAGTGTGATTCGAAACCGCCGAGGAGAAGTTAATCTCTCTAGTGTCACTTGCTTGTTCTTTGACACGAGTGCTCAACCTCCTGCCACTTTCACCAATGTAATACTTCTCACAGTCTTTGCAGTTTATTCGGTAAATGATGTTGCTTTGGTCCATATTCTTTTCTTTTGCTCTTGTAAGGCAGTTGCTCAAATTTGGGTTGGGTCTGAATATTGTCTTGAAACCATGGCCACATAAGACTCGACGTAGCTTCTCACTAACACCTCGCACATATGGTAATGTCACACTACACTTTCTATCATCATCGTCATCTCTCTCGTTATTCTGTGTGTCACAAATCCGTTTGTATGTTCTATCAACACAGTTTCTTGGGTATCCATTATTACTGAATACACGTTGCAGAAACCTCAGCTCAGTCTCCAAATCATCTCCACTGCAGATTTCAATAGCTCTCTTCACTAGGCAGCTCACCACGCCTGACTTGACATGTTGTGGATGATTAGAAGTGTAATTCAAGTATATATGGGCATTTGTTGGCTTCCGATAAACGCTAAATGACAGCTTCCCACCATCGCGTGATATGAGTACATCCAACATAGTCAATTTTCTTGTTCATGGGTAAAACGAATCTCACTATGCTGGGAATTGAGATGGGCAAGAAATTCTTGAATATGATTGCACTCCATAATCACTAACGTGTCATCAGCGTATCGTAACCATGTAGGGATATTCCTTGGGTAGGTGAGCAATGTCAGATTTTCCAAGCGTTGCATGAAAAGTTCGCATAAGATAGGCGATATTGGGGGACCCATCGGGCATGTTGTTGTTCTGTAGTACCCAGACAAGCACATAAAATAGTTCATGTCAGTGCACAAATGCAGGAGTTCTTTGATGGAATTTAAAGACAACGACGTTCCTTGGGGAAGACCATCATCATCTCTTAAATATTCCATGGTAATGTCGATCGCCTCAGACGACGGTACCGATCCAAAGAGATTTATCACATCGAAGCTTACCATAATTTGGGAACCATTGACATCAATATTTCTGATCATATCACACAGATGTCTTGAATTACGTATGCGTTTATCGGACGATTCAGATAAAGGCTGAATGATCTTTGCAAGATGCTTACTGACATTGTAGGTAGGAGGATCTATCAACGAGACAATAGGCCTAAGAGAAACGCCTGGTTTATGCACTATAGGCAGTCCGTACATTTGCGGCGCTTGTGGGTCGGAAATGGATAGACCCAGACGTTCTTTCCGGGACATTTCGCCTTTCTTTTCAATATAAGTTAAAGTCGTCACCACCTTTCTTGCCAGTGATTTGGTTGGATCTTTCTTGAGTGGCAGAAAACCAGGTTCAGAGATGATAGAATTTAACTTATCTTCATAATCTGACCTGTTCATCAGCACAGTAGCACCACCTTTGTCTGCTGGGAGGAATAGAACATCGGCAGAGATTCTCTGAAGGCTCTTGAGAGCTTTCTCTTCATTCTTGTGAATGTTAGGTTGTAGCTTTCTTACCCGAAACAATTCTTGTTTGGCAGTTTCCTTGAGTAAGTATGCTTCTGAATGATCAAGAAAACGCGCAGCCTCTTCAATAACAGAAATAAAGTCCGAGACAGGAATATTCTTTCACACCAATCGAAAGTTCAGCCCTTTATTCGGCAAAGAAATCTCATCAGATGTGAGTGTGTGGCTACTTAGATTAACAATCCTTTCACGCATGACATGGTCATGAGAGCGCTGTCTTTGTCGATGTCTAATAAGATTGTCAAATTTCCGAACATGAATTCTTCTTGCTCTATGTATCGTATTCTACTCAATACTTTGACAATGTGACTCGAAGGCAGTATAAACTTCTTGGTCCATTATTCCAAAGTCATTCTGCTTGATAGTCCAAACTTCTGATTGCTTAGAATAACACTGAAATTTCCAATGTCGGATATAGTCTTTCACTTTTTTCTTTCAGAAAAAGAATATGGACCAAAGCAACATCATTTACCGAATAAACTGCAAAGACTGTGAGAAGTATTACATTGGTGAAAGTGGCAGGAGGTTGAGCACTCGTGTCAAAGAACAAGCAAGTGACACTAGAGAGATTAACTTCTCCTCGGCGGTTTCGAATCACACTCATACTGAGCAGCATCAACCTGACTTTGAGGCAACAGTGATTGACCGAGAGAAGAATTGGCATAAAAGAAAGATAAAAGAAGCCATCTACATTTCCTCCAACAGGCAAAACACGTACAACAGAGACAATGGAGTAGGCATCAGTGATGTATGGAGACCATTACTTTCTCATTTCTCTAAACAATTTTTCCTTAACTAGTGTACTGTTCTTATTTGTCTTTTAGAGTAACATGACTTTCCAGTATTCTAGATATCCAGTTTAATGTAATTTATCGATGATATGTTCTCATGTTGTCCTTTCTGGTTGTAAATCTGTTCCGTGTATTCAGTATTATCTTGTCTGGCAGTGACCAAGGTCAGCTGTAAGCCACTGAAACGTTTGCCAAATAATAACATCGTCTGAAACAGTTGGAGAGTTTTCCGGAAGCAATATAGTATAAGTTTTATTTTACTATATCTATCTTTTGAAATAACATACAATCTCGCGACAAGTTTCACGATGTTTGAGATATATGCATCATGTTAAACGTGATGCTGCGGTTTTCATTCTGCACACATTTACAGAAATTTCATTTTTACATCTCACAAACTGTCACTACGTGATGGTTATGGGGATTGGAGCAGCCACATGATGCAGCGGAATTATAGAGAGTGGCAACCACAGACAGCGGGTTTGCACGGTTTCTCGTGAAATGCATGGCCCTTATTTCTGCGAGGAACCTTGATCATCGGTGTCGCGTATCTGCAAATGCTTCAAACTTGGCTTTCCCTTAGTTTCAGAACAAAGACGTGATGAAGTTCGGTGAATAGCGAACTACCTCAACGATTAATCGGTCGTAGCGGCCTCACTGATTTGGCATTATATAGATGGCCACCGAGATCACAAGTCTCAACAATTATTGATTTGTTTCTTTGGGTTAAACTTTTGGATAGAGTTGTCGTGCCTCCATTTCCAAAAACCTCTGAATTAATTGCAGCATCGAGTTGCTGATTTGACATGAGTTTTTCCATCGTCTTGATGTTTGTCGAGCATTTAGACGAGGTCACATAGAACATCTGTAAACATTTGTAAAAAGACACTAAAATCGACACCTTTGTATGAACCATTTATTTGAATATTAAACTCGTAATGTTAACCAAAGTGTTTAATTCTTAACAAGTATTTCAAATTTGTCTCGAAGCTATATGTTATTTCGACAGATGGATATAGTGCAATGAAATCGGTTGATTCGCCCTGAAATATCCTGCATATTAAAGTCTGTCTAAATATTCCATGTCGTGTCTACGGACTAGGAAATTATAAATTGATAAATATTGATAGAAAAGTAAAATTATGAGGCCACTTACCTTTGAAATGACATGGCATGAAGTTCAAAATTCCAAGAAGATTCTGATGGCAAAGTTGAAAATAAAGTCCACGTTGAAAATATGTCACACAGTAGTAATTGTTTTCGCAAGTTTTAAAGTTTTGGAAAAACAAGGAAATATATACAGGTACGCTGTAGAACAAATATGAGTGCACTAAGGCACCTGCTTCGCGCATGAGGTTCGATTTTAGAATAAAATCCTTGACGATTTACACTGTACTTTTTTTGACTGTCTACGACTATGCTGTCCGACTGTAGGCACTTTCTGCGCACATCATTCTCTTTTAGAAGCGGAGTAGGTGGAGTTGTTACTCGGCTTGGAAAAATCTACGCCAGACAAATTTTCCCCTGCTTTGACGAGATCGGATTCAAAGCACGTTTTGACATATCTATAGAAACCAAAAGTCCATACTATGCAGTATCAGTCAGCCCACGGAAGAGAAAGGACAAATCAAATACATGTGACTCTTGGTCCACGGAAGTTTTTGAAACGCAGAAAATTGCAACAGCAAGTTTTGGTTTCTCAGTAATGCGCTTGAATGAGACAAAAGTGAGAGTCGGGAAAACAGATGTAAGTATTTTGCACGAAATGTCTTAATTACATGTGACCGACTCTAACCCAATGATAAAGACGTTGACAAGTGTATCTAAGTGAAAATGCGTGCGATTTTTGTGCCACTATTGTGTAAGCTTTACTTCCATTCTAGAGGTTTCATTGCTATCAATTTCTATGCATGTTCCAATGTTTCCCTTCTAGTCAAACGGAAAAAGAGACGACCTGTCTAATTCTGTGGTTGATACAGTGGTGGCCTAGATAGCTAGAGGTTGATGGAAATGTAACTTGTGTGAAGTTAGCCGTATCAATATCCGTACCACATCGAAAATCGCGTGTGCCACACTCAAAAACAACGTTAACACATGATTCTAGAGTGTGTCAGCTTGTGCCACCACTTATTTTTCAGAATAATACAGCAATATGCGAGAAATCGTCGATCAAAAGTTCGAGGTGGTACGGATGTGAATTTAGACGTACCATGCCGAAAAAATCTTATATCGCATATTTATGAATTTTCAACAAAATGAACGTCTAAAATATCACGTCTTGAGTATGTGCCACCTACCACTTCGGCGACATTCGCAATAGCAACTGAGAAAATGGACAAAATGATTTCAAGGCGATACGGATGTCAAGTTAGCCGTACTACTTGTGAAATTCGCGTGTGCCACTCACATCAATCGACCA
Source organism: Prostheceraeus crozeri (assembly GCA_907163375.1). NCBI lineage: Eukaryota > Metazoa > Platyhelminthes > Polycladida > Euryleptidae > Prostheceraeus > Prostheceraeus crozeri. The sequence continues at coordinate 107,296 of CAJQUW010003248.1, forward strand.
AATACACTTATTGGGAGTGTGCCAGCTTGTGCCACTCCTCAAACAACCCCAACTTTCCGCAGACAGAATCCGTAGAAATGCGGAGTTCCCTCCGCAAATACCCAAGTAGCACAGATACGTTGGTACTACGTTGGACCAATGTTGACCATTTACAATGGTCAAAAGTTGAAAATGATGCAGCTGACCGACATTGGTTCCATGATGGCAATCCAACCTAGAACTGGTCTTGATCCAACGAAATTCAACATATTTGCGTGTATGCGATGGCCATCCAAGTGCTGCTCTAGCCATCCTTATGCCAAAAACGCCAATTTAATCCCACTTTGTTGCCTCCTTAAGCCAACAGTTGCCATATTGGATAACCTAATTTCACCGTAACCTCCCATTAGCAAATATTAGTCGTCTTAATGTATTGAATGTATTGCAACCAAACTCGATTTTCAATTTTCGCACTCGATTGAGCACAAATTTGCGCGATTGCTAATATATCGCTCTCGATCGAGAGCGAAGTAACGTGATTACTTTAAATTTCGCACTCGATTGAGCGCATTCATCTGAAGCGTAGTTCTGATATTCCAGCGTTATCTGACTCGTTCTATACTTACATTGTTACTCTCTGATATGTCCGACTAGATTCAACTGCTGCATGGTCATTAAAACATGCCTGTCAATTGAGTTTCCGAGAATGAGCACGACTTTGACACATGTGCGAAGCATTCTTGACAATAATCATTTCAAAAGATTTGTAATGTTTAATGTTCATGTAGAAAAGTAAATTAATTTTCAGATTACCATTCGCTGTACATGATGCTTCGTCCATACGTCAAAGTTACGCTCTTCGAAAACTCCATGAATGGACAAGAACAGCATCTCCGGAAACAATCTGTCCATGCATTTTCCTTATCAAGCAGAAGCACAATTGACCTTGCGAACACATACCGATGAGTAACAATGTAAGAATAAAACGAGTCTGTTATCACTAAAATATCAGGAATATACTCGATGAATGTCGAGTGTGTCAGTAGGCTTAAATTCACTCGTATTTCAATGTCCCCTTACTTTGTCATACCGCTGGCCTACTTCGAGCTCATAAATCTTCTACGGGAAACACTGTTGTCCTCTGCAGCAAGCGATATAGAAAATGTGCATAAGATCATCTATCATTGAATATACAGTATATACAAGGCTTATCAAAGCAATCTAATCAAAGGGAAATGTATAGAAATAGTTAATTTGATTGGATTGCTTTGATAAACCTTGTACATGAACTCCTAGATATACAACACCTGGACTATCAGCCAAGAAAAATTCAAAATTTTCGTGTACATCAGAGAAGTCCAACATTCATGTTTATCAGCAACTTTTCTGCAAAATCAGATGACAAAATGTGAGAGTTGTAAAGTAAATACTGCGGTCATGATTGCAGCAGTGGACATATAAATATCGGTTTGACCAATCAAGAAGCTAATCATCCGTTTCAAATTAAGTAAAGACATTTCAATTGCATCCATCAACACTTCGGGTTCATCGCTGAAATTCCAACAGCAGAATTAGCGAAATGAGGTGAAACGTTGTCGTTTCAAATGCCAATTGACATATCAACAGCATGATAAAAACGAAATCTAACACACATTCACCCTGATCAATGTAGCGGCAGACATGAAACAAAGAGGAAAATAACAGCTAACAAGTAAGGGCTTGAACAAGTGTGGTGGACAACATTAAAATGCATGTTTTCTTGATAACAATCAAGAAGTCTTGACATGTGTTCTTACATCTATTAATGTTCTTACATGTGTTAGGAGCCAATACACACATTTATCGATAGATATCATAATCGGCATGTTTTATGTTTTCTAGGATTTATTGTTTTTGAGAAATTTATTAAATGTTTTTGGAGTATTGATTAAAAAAAGCAAAAAAATGCAAAAAGGGATTAGCTAATATTAATTCAACTAGCATCCATCTGTATTGCAAGTTTATTGAGATGCAGACGAACAGAAAATTAGTATCATAAATCGGTTGACAGATAAAATTATGATTGGCAAAAATCAGCTTTGTGCAACGCTTTACTCTGTTTAACGCTGAGGAAGCCCGTTTGTCATTCACTTCAGCTTCTTAGTTTAATCTTCATATATACGAGCGCAACTGACAAAGACGTTCTGCGTCCGTTCTGTAGGTCCAATTGCATGAATCCAACCAATCGGTTCAGCATTCCCCCGCCACTTACCACGTTAAATATATAGTGCATTCGATGGACCTGTGGTCATTCGAAAGAGACCAGTCTTTTGAAAAAGAAGAGTTTTTGAAGTGCATTTATTAATCACTTTATTTGCAAATAATTTGAGTGGGTCTCAACTGACTAAAAGAAAAAGAAAGAACTGCGTCTTTGCTGCTTTCATAGTCATATTTTGCATTTTAAACGACGATGTTGCTGTTGATTTGGTAAAGAGCAGCAGTTTACGCATTCATACCGGCAAAAATGCACTTGAAACGGCAATGATGCAAATTCTTTTCGACTGTAGAACTTTGAAATAGCTTTGTCAATCTTGAAGGGACAAAACTCGTTCTTGTCGGGTCAAACCTATATTATGTAAACAACCATTTTTTAATTACTGTAGAGGAGCAAATTGAAGAGTGAAAGGAAACCAGTCGGATATATTATCTAATAAGAAAGGAAGAGCACTCATAAATAGTCCCTAATTCGTTGCAAGGAATCCATCATTTCGAACAACAAGCATGAAAGTTACCAAGCAAAATTTTAAACAGTAATAAAACTGCAAAACCATAGAAGGAAGGAAGTAATAAAAAAACGTCAAGGTAAAGTCATTGGTGATCGTTCGATCTCAGATCGACCAACACAGGGACTAATTCGCTTGATAATGGCCTGTGCATTTAGAGGCATCAAGTTACCAGTTATTTTGAATTCGCAACTTTGTTGTATACTTTTCATTTAATAGAACATCAAGCTATTTTAAGGAATCTTTCACCAGACATCAATGGTTTTGGTCACTTCTCGTAAAATGATGAACTACGGTATCCATTTAATTGAAGCCAATCATAGTGACTGACACACGTATGCTTTCAAATTCCAAAAATTGTGACTCGTGCGAGTTGTTCTTTAGAGCATACAGAGGAAAATAGCCAGCTGATTTTACTTTAAAAAGTGGTTGCTTGTTGAAGATATAGCAAATGCCAAAAAGTTTTTAATCTGAACTTATGATATTAATAGCCTTCTTAGTATTTTGAATCCAAGAGGACACAACATTTTACGTACAACCTGTGTGCATCAGGTGAATAAAAATGAGCTTTCTTTCTGTATTCCAGCAATGTAACAGCTTAATTATACATGTATGACTAACAGAACTTCTTGTTAAATTATCCTGCCTATACAACATTCAAATTTATTCGAACAATGGGCATGAAGCTTTACAAATGATATATGAAATAAACTGCAAAAGAGTCGAATACACTGTGGTAGAATTCATTCAGACAATTAAATTGCAAGGACGACGCTACTTTATGATCAAAGAGATTTTATTAATGATAAAGGCATTGCTTATGTGTCCAGTCCACTGTGATCTCTGACATAACAAAAGTCTACACGACGCTGTAGGAAAGTTGCAAAGTTGTTACATACATTGGATTGGGATCTATAGACAATCCCTTTGTGACAAATTAAATAGCTGATTAAATGGCTGACATGCAATGCACACATACAGATGCAATTTACATACAATGCAAAATCCCAGGAAAATGACATTTTTTATAATTTTCAATTTCATTTTGCACATTAGGCCTAGATCGCGCAATTTTTATGAGCCTAATAGCGCCAAATTCAAATATTGTGAGAATTGCATGGCTTAACATCTGGCTCAAGAAATAAAATATAAATATTTGATTTCAAAAGAGCGATCTCATAATAAATCCACTTAAAAAGAATTTAGAATGCATGGACCTATTATATCTAACCTCGAATATTTGCCGAACGAACAGCTCAAGTGAGGAAGTATATTCTTGATACAGAGAATTTGCCATTACCGGTCGAAATATGAATTTTACTTATTATGCTCTTGTCAATTTAAAAAACGTTGTTTGCCTTCTATCATGATGAGCAAGAGAATAGCCCTGATGTACACCTGACATTTTAGCTGACCGTCCAGGTGTTATATATCTAGATGATCTTATATATATATATATATAATATGATAGATGATCTTATGCATATTTTCTATATCGTATTCTATGTCTGTATTCTATGTATCTATGTCTATATTCTGTACGTCTAACTTTTAAAACACTCTAAAATCATGTGTTAATGTTGTTTTCGAGTGTGGCACACGCGATATTCTATGTGGTATGGCTAACTTCACACACGTAGAAATGTGCTGATTCATCCGAGCATATTCAGTGAGCAGCAACATTTGACAAGCCGGAACTTTTTCTTATAAAGCTTGAGATAAATAAATTTTCGGCAGATTAGGTTATCGATTTTTCAGTGAAAGAAATGTCCATTGATAACCTAGAAAATAAATTGCAGTCGTTTAAGTTTGAGCATCCTCTAATTTGTTAAAGCAAAATCTGTACAGCAGCTGATTTGAATGATTGTTTATTATTACCTCTGCCTTGAAAATGCATTGTTTTAGCCTTGTGTATCACCAAATACGTTAGCGAGTCGTCTATCTTCTTTCTAATGAAATTTAACTGCAGAATCCAATTTCACAGATATATCGGAATAACTATTAGTGAAGGGAAATTCACAAATGAATCTTGTAAATCTCCTTTTGTCCTCATAAGTAATTTCTTTGTACATTCAAACAGCTTGGTGTCGTAAATAGCAATCATTCAGGTGATTTCTAGCCAAATTCATTAAATTTTCAAACATCTCATTTATCTGTCAGATTTGTTGATTTTAAATTTTGAAGTACTGTTTTCAGCGCGATGAGCGAAGGAGATCAATGAACATCACTTGAAATCTCCCAAGAATCAGATCTCGGATAGGATATTAATGATAAATTGATCACTGCCACTGAAAACTTTCCCTTTTAACTTTCAATCAGAATCAAATTACTTTATTATTGATTTGTAAATCATCTCTCACAAATTCTGATGAGACTTTCTTAATGTCCTTAAACATCAAATTCTTATAAACTTCAGATCGTTCTTCACTATCCAATGGAAGACAAAGACAAACTTACATTTGGAAAAATGATTCACAAAGACGTATTTCAATGTTTAAGAAAATATTTCAATATCGAGTATCCATCATCAGAATATCGTAAGTAATGATCTTGATTGCAGTGATATTAGATGAATTTGCATTAATTGATTTGATTTTTTAAGTCATTTTGAGAAGATTTATAGGAAGCTATCTCTGCAGATGATTAAATGCACTGCACATCATGCTCTCTACTGATATGCTCTCCACTTCGCTGGTCGTGTTGTGAAAGCTACCAATACAAATTACTTGCTCTGGTACTACAAAAGATCAATCATTGAATCACAACCATCAAGGCAATAATGATAAGGACAATGTAACAGACTTCTGTTGCCAAGTGGATTATCGTCAGAGATAAATTACCGTCTGTGCATTTCACACTGCAGGGTTTTGAAAACAATTAAAACAATCAAACAGGGTTTTGAACAATTACAACTGCACAAAAATTGGCATTTCGAATTTGACCTTTATATTTTCCTTAAGACAGTATGACATAATGCATTCTCTAGACAGAACACATGTGAACCTAATAACCATGCGCAGTGAAACCATCTAGATAAATCTGTAAATGCGATTGCATGAAGGCTCTCGGTACCTAAGTTTTGCTCTCGTGATTGGCGAAGTATGTTGCTGATGCATCATGAGAAGTATCCTACCATTTCGATTTCGGCCGGCTTTTATTACGCCGGTCGACGGCTCCGGCCATTTTCAACCCTGATGTATCATATATATTGTGGAATTTTCTAGCAATGTATTCCCAATTTGATGCGTATTTGTCTGGATTCTGTAAATTGCTTTAGATCTAGATTTCGTAATAGATTAGCAGATTTCCTTTGTTCAAATACTTCGGCACTTTTGCAATATTTTCAACGGATTTAAGCAAGTATTTGAGATTTCCGAAGTCTTGCCTCACTACAGACTTGTGGCTACAATTTCTGTGCATGGTTAATATTTCTGGGAGCCCTACATTTGTGGTATTTGTGGTAGACTTACGGAAAAGCCCCAGAACATGTGTTTCAATGAGAACTGAATATTTTGGAAATCGAAAAGCAAGAAACTGGTTAAACTTTTGGTTAGGTATCGTCTTTGACAAAAAATGCGCACATTAACCATCTTTTTTGGTTTTCAACCCACATTTTTTGTTAAAAAGTCACAGAGATTCACTCTTCACAGTATTATCATTTCAACGATTCTGGTTTCTGCATCAGCCTTCTGCAGATGTAGCTGATCACAAAGCTAATCAGATCCATGATGTGGCCCGCTACTACAAACGCTTGCCCACCTTTGAGCTGGATGATTCGCATGTAACATACAAAACTTGCAAGGTACAAGTCATGACATGCATTTAATCAAATTATCTTCTTTGTCCATGACTCTGTCTCGTACAAAAATGTTTCATGACTGGCTAGCAGTTTCTGTGGTTGAATTGCATGTACATGTATGCTCTCTGCAAGAACTGCATGTGCATATTAATTTTGCAATTCTCAATTCATGAAGGCAGCGGTATTAGCAACGCGCCGCATCACTTTGGCCTCCAGACAAAAGGAATGGTGCACTGATGTACAGGTCGAACAGATCTCTCCAAATGTGCACAGAAAATAGTGCAACTAACTTTTATTAAGCCTCACATTTGACAAGCAATCATGAAGGTCAATATTTTTGCAAGTTTCAATTTTCAACAAATAGTCATGTCTCAATATTTGTCTACTGTAACGTAAGTTACGTAATTGTCATTCATATTTTGACTGCCACTTTCTGCCACGCTTATAATTCACCTATTTTCCTGACTGTAATTTTTCAACTACACGAATCAGGAAAACCAACTGCACATTTGAATTTAGAACTGCACAAATTGTGTCCAGTTGCACGTTAAAAACACCCAGCATCCTAGGCTAGGGATGATTTTTGTCAATACTGACGGTCAAGATCAGAACTAGCCTCTAAGGACAAGAAGATCATTTTTGCATTGAACGTGATACAAACTGAAGTCTGAATTTTCACGAACCAGAAGATTGACACCACATTTAACCGACATGGTCAGTAAATTTAGATCGTGAAGAGTCGAGCGGTGTGAATGAAATTTCCATTTGACGAATTTATCATGGAGGAAAATTGAGTCAAAGATACGTACCTTTTACTTGACAGGCCTGACTACATTCTGACAGCTGAACTTCGTGAGTTCGCTGATACGAGCTACTTCTGCAATGCGCGTGCTTGACCAATCACACAAGCCAAAGAGACACGAATCGCTATGTCAATTTCTATCGCTTGCTGCCATAGTATACCATACAATTGTGTCCGCTCTAGACTAACCCAAACGCAAATGAGTCCATGTCTATGATTATCGTGTTGAAAAAATGTCTTGACGTTTGAATGTTTTAAGCACTAAACTCCTCGCCAGGCATAGACGCTGCATTTCTTCCCTGGAACTCGGATGGCTAGGAAAGACCAAAACTTGGTGAAAGCATCTACAAGGACGAAGAGAATGACGGTGTGAACAACAGTCTTTTATACGCCTCTTCGTCTATTCTTGTTCAGTTTAATTTTGTTGTATATCTAAGCTTGTTTAGGCCACTCCGAGCTTCCAATTGATGAGTCCTTGTTAATCGAAGAATTTAGCGTCAACGGCTGTCAAGGAACTGTTCTTTTCGCCTCCGTTAATCCGAACCTTCATTGATAGGTACTTGCATTTCACAATAAGACGATAGATCCATACAAATTTTCCCTCAGTGGCCAATTTTTTCCTTCTGGTCTGAGTCAGTGATAACTAACCCTTTTGACCTCGAATGTCAAACAAAGATTTTGCGAATTCTGCCATTGGCATATCACTTCGGGCTATTAATGGACAGTTTTGCATACTTGCGAAGCGAATTGTATTTTCGTCATTTTCCAACTGTTCTCATGAACTACAATAATATAAATGACATCCGTAGTTATTTTACGACGAATCTCATATTACAGATTGATCAACTACCTCTTTATTAGTCTACAAATCGGATTTCGTACCAATTGATATTCCATGAGATAATCCTGATGCGATGTAGTAATGGCAATGGTGTCTTCAATATTCTCATAAATATAGTCTACGTACTAGGATATTGAAGACATCTCCATTGCCTTTTCTTAAATTCATTTATTTCACTTACAATTTTGAAAACTAACAAAATTGAGAATTTGAGTTCAAAATTTCTGATGGGATCAACTTTTTACGTCACACTCCCATACTTGGGGCTTGGACGGTGCTGAAATAGTCAGAAATACAAAATGAAAAACTGAAAATACAGAATCAATAATGAGTTTCACAATATGCTATGAGGTTTGACAGGTTAATTTCGAAGATCGAAAAGGGGCGAAAATTTTGTCTATCAGTTTAAATCAAAAGGAAACGACATTTTCACCATTAAATCTATTCTCACATCATTTATCTTCTTCAGATGTAGGTGGTTTTCCGAAATCATATTTTCTTAGTGGGGGACGATATGGTACTGGCTATGCATGGTACGATGACAGTTCTCTGTATACAAAATACAACGCATCGGAAGCGAAGACGAAATACACCGACAGTGCAGCTCTACTGACGAATGGCATCGTCTATCAGGCAAGCGTTTCATTATTTAACGGTTGTATGAAATAAAGAAGCCGATTATCTTTAATACAGAAAGAAGCAGCATAAAATAGGTCAATAATGGTGTCAATCATTGTGGACGGCAGATTGAAATTACAGTAATTCTTGAAAACGACAATCTTAGCTTACCTAACTTCCTTTGAAAATTTTTTCGTAGTAACGGAGCAACTTATATGTGATAATGAATTATTGCGAGAAGTAATTGTCATGCTTGCATTGTATTGCATTGCATTTGAAAATGGTAAGTCACATGCGTATCTGATTTGTCTACAAATTTGGTTAGTGAAATCGAAGGCGAGCTATACGGAAAATACAAGATTCCGATTCATCTGTACTCTTTGGAACTTCAGATCAATGTAGGACAAAAAAGTTTGAACGATTGCAGGACTCATTAAACAGAACATCGACATTGTCAACCGTCATATGAAGAAATTCTTTTTCTTTGTTCGATGAAAATCTATCTATAAAAGACATCTTTTAATTATGATTCCGAATAGGATGGTAGCAAATAATAGTAGACCTAAATCAGGTAAATTGCAGCAATTTATGAAGTTCTTTAATCACAATTTATGCTCATAAGTATACAAGTAAAGTAATTTAACTGTCAAGTTAAAATTATTTACATTGTGCATGTAAACATTAATGATCATTTGAGCCATAACATATTCATCATAAAAAGTGAAGATTGCATACACATGTATATGCTTTTAATCATTCTGTATTATTTATTTTGTCAGTGTTGTTGAAAACCTTATCAGTTACCTCTAACTTTGCAATGATCATGTATTTCTTTCATTGACAAGAAACATACTAAGAAAGGCTTTTGTCTATTAAATGCTTGAAAATGAAATTCGCTGGCTACATTTCAAGTTATCATAATATACATGCACAGTACGTATGATGCTACTGTATATTGAATTAGCTTATTTCGGTACTTCTACTCTTTCCCCTCTCCCCCACATTTTTGTTGTTGACACCCGGGAGTGTTGCATCGTGAACGATCTTCTTTGCTCCTAGGGGCAGTCTCACTAACGTCGCATAGCGTTGAGTGTGCAAAACTCCTCTTATCTGACTTGTAGAACATTTACAACCTCAGAATTAGACAACTGCTCGTCATTTGTCTGTAGAGAACAATCACACAAAGTTCATGATCACAGCTGTACCTTGTGTTATAACTGAGTATCCAAGGGACCAATCCTTCATCCCAGGGTTCAAGTGAGACTTCTCAGTCGTGTTGTAGTGTCACTCAGTGAAAGATCAAGTCTATTCTAAGCCCAATGTGACTAATTTTGGTGAAATTTGATGATTTTGAAAAACTTGAAAAATGTGGGGGGAAGAATAGAAGTACCCTTGTTTCTGTAATCATCTCGCACAATTCGGAATATCGCATGCTATGTGTTTTTTTGCAATCTGAAAGTTTAATCACAGAGCATCATTATACTCGTGTTTTAATTCTGAAAAATTCTATGTTTCCTCTCCAACAAATCGAATTTTATTTTAGTGGGTTGGATCAATCGTGTCGATCAAATGGTGGAGTGATTTTTGGATATTGGATGGATTAGGGCAATACTTAAGTGATATCAAAGGAATTTGCATCGAAAAATTCAAACCAGTAAGATATTTTCACGACAAAATATTATTTACTAATGCTCTATGTCATGCCTCAGTGTGTTGAAAAGCATTATGAATACCATTTCTCCCTTCAAGTGACCTGGCTAATTGATAAATCAATCAAATGTCGTCATATGCAGCAACCGCGAGATATGTCTCAGCCTCATCGCTCAGACGTGGGGAAGTTCGAACCAGCGACGTTGGAGTTAGGATTCGCAGGCTTAGCCTCTAACCACAGGGCCATCGGGCCGTCTGTTGACTGCGTAGGGTACTGCTTTATCGCGGGCACGTTGATAATGCTTAGGTATTCATGAAGGGAGCAACTAATCCAAAAGTCACTGTGCTTTAGACATGCTTTCGAAGTGTCGCTAACTAAATTCTATCGTCCTTGCAAATCCCAATTGTAAACTGTGACGTCTGAGAAGATTTGCAGGACATCAAGTTAGGATGTCGAGAGGGAATAAGCCTGCAATAACCCAGGCAATTTTGTAGAGACCTAACCTACTAGTTGCATTCAACGTAGCAAAGTGCGTCAAGGTAACAAAATTTAAAAAAAAAACACAAAAAACAAAACAAAACAAGCTAATGACTAGTTAATTTTCAATAGGTACAAAATATACTTTAAAAGAAAATCTTTATATCCTAAAATGTCTAAAAATTTTAAAAAATGCTTACTATAAGGACAAACATTATCATTTGCAGACAATGTATGTGACGAAAAAAAATACTCGATCAAATTGTTCACAATTTTACTTTAAAAATGCGTACCAAATCTTGATAAGCGATGCTCATGCTACAAAGAGATTCAAAGCGGATTTGCAAGGTATCTACTAGTATTTTATTCGGTTGGGTTTTGAGACCCATCTGTACAGGTTTTAAGGAAAGGTTTTCTACACATAATTCGAATAAGGGGTTTTCTTATAGGATCCCGCTAAAAAACCTCATTCCTTTTTATTTCAGTCATATTCCAATAGATCTAAAATTATGTAGCAAACAGTAAATTAGCAATAAGTTAGACATCAAGATCGATTACGTAAAATCAGCTGTGGCAGGTGGTCAGCATCAGGGCTATTATAAATTTCAGGAGGACAATTTTGACATATGACTCCATCAGGCCAAACAATCAATCATGGTTTATAAAGTACTTAGAACAGTATAAATGACATGGACAGATCATTTAGAAATATAAAAAAATACTTTGTCTGCACTGATGCGAGTGATGTCAATGTTATAACATTATGACCTCCACTTGCTTGAAGAACAAGCTGAGAAAGGTGAAATAGAAAATATTTTCCTTATCTAAGAGATTTTAGAAATATCAAAATTTGTTGCAAAAAGAATGTTTTGATATCAATTAAATCGTAACAGACAAAATAAATAAATGGCAGAATTGATTGGTCATTTCAAATTCTAACATGTTAGGAGAAATATCCGTGATTGAGATATTTACTGCTGTTTCAGATTGTCACGTAAAAGAACGGAACAGGCATTGTAATTTTGCAGAATCATGTAGGTTTGTACACATGTAAATGCAACAGCCAATGGTGCAGACTACAGTTTCTAGAGGATAACTCACTCCTTTAATAGAAATTACAATTTTAAATCAATCTACTGCTCTTAAATGTATCTACATGATTAAAGTGACAATAATATCTGTGAGTCTTCTGCACCATAGAGATGAACTGTGAAATTTCATCATCATTAGATAATCAATGAAAAAATAGCGATTAAGAATAATATTGCGTGGTTGATAAAACGTGACGTTATTAATGTATACATAATTTCTGGACAGTCATTTGCTTAAATTCACTGATCAAGATCACTTTTAAGTCAGAGAAATGCTATTCTGTGAGCAAATACATTTAATTTGACTGACTTGGTTTCGCTCGTAAAAAGTTTCGATCCGTTTAATTACACAATTAAAACATGCTGAACACTACAAAGCCCACACACAAAAGTTTTGCTTTGTCGTGCCAAGGGAAAAAGATTTTTGACGTAAACTAATGGAACAAGACTCCTGATATGACTGATGACACACATCATATCCAACAACAGAGAATATCTAATAACCCCTTTGATATAATAACATTGGTGTTTGCTAACAAAAGTAATAACATTTATGAAGTCCCAGCCAATAGATATCAAAAAATTCTGAATAATGACATAACAACGGCTTATAAAAAGACTGCTAATGCTGCAATAAGAAAAGTTTATCTAGAAGCGAAAGATATTGCAACGATCTTCAATGCTGCAAATCGAGTTGAATGTTATGGAAAAAATGACGCCTTTGACCAAGTGTGAAATTGGTATCATCAGCAAAAGAATATTGGAAAGGCATAATGAAATGATCAGAACAAAAACAAAGTTATTATAAACTGCAACCGTGATTCAATGTTTTAAGAATATTCCAAGTAAAAACAACTGCAAATTCTTGAAATTTGACATTCTTGACTCTATTCCCTCTATAAGTGAGTCACTTATATTGAAAAGCCTTGAATTCGCAGAGCAACACACCACTATATCACAACGAGAAAAAGAAACGATACTGTATGCTCGGAAATCGTTCTTATTCGATGGCCAAAACACGTGGATAAAGAAAGGAGAACCGGTTTTACGTCACTATGGGATCGCTTAATGACGCAGAAGTATGCGAATTGGTGGCAACATCTTATGCAACAGATTTGGAAGAGAGCAAATGGGATTATTCAGAGACGATGGTCTGGCTGTATTCTGTGATCAAAGTGGACCTGAGGCAGATAGAACACGGAAATCTATCATCAGAATATTCCAAAAGAATTATCTTAATTAACAGCACGGCCGTCACAAGGCAAATCCACGTATTTTAAAAAACTATGTTTTGAGAAATCATCGTCTGAACATTGTTAAATATCTACACCAACACTGTTTCAAAATACGTGCCTTTGGCTTGTTGAAGTCGAACGAAAATTTCTATGTCGTTAGCATTTTTTAAAATACGTGGTTTTGCCTTGTTGATGTCGAAAATTTTTCAGTATATTCTAAAATACGTGGTTTTGGCTTGTTGATGATGAGACGAAAATTTCTATGTCGATACCTTTCTTAATGTCGATGCGTGGGAAGAATGATATGAAAACATATCAATCGCCTCGATATCTTTGCTCAGAGAATTTTTCAAATTACTATGGTTTTGCTGTCAATTTAGAGAAATCATGATAATTGCATGCATAGAAATTGCCGTGTCTCTTAAATACGTGGTTCTGGCTTGTTGAATTGATAGTTTTTAAAATACGTGGATCTGCCTTGTTGCGGATAACGATATTATAGATATCTTTCAAATACGTGGTTTTGGCTTGAGGAATGTATTATAATAATGTTCTCCAGAAAAAATGCAAAAATTAGCCCAAGATACTCTTTTATGATCAAGTCTAGAAGATTAACTATTAAAGTATGAGTCATTTCATACCTACAGATCAAAAATATATATTCCAAACTTCATGTATTTGTTAAATAAGCCAAAACCACGTATTTTAAAATACGTGGATTTGCCTTGTGACGGCCGAGCAGAGTGCAATATTCAATCGACAGAATTTCTCGATGTATATTTCCACCTCCCATCTGGCGAGTAGACCTTTTATCAAACGAAACAATACAATTATATGCCTAAACAAAAAATCAAATCATCCACCATCAATTATCAAACAAATTCCATCAATGATAGAAAAACGTAAATCGAATTTATCTGATGACAGAAACGAGTTTGAGAAAGTGAAATCACATTATTAAGGAGCACTTAAAAAAAGTGGTTTCAATAAAAGTTTGCAATACCAGCCAAGTGATGTCAAGACAAACAGAAGACGGCGAAACATACTCTGGTTCAACCTATTTGTGAAAACAATCGTGGGTAGACGGTTTCTCTCTCTCTTTTGGATATTCGTTTCCTGAACACCTCAAATGCAGGTCTCTATTCAACAGAAACAGTGTCAAAATCAGTTACAGTTGTACACAAGGCAACAACTGTATCAACAACAAACGAACAGAAACCGTATATTGGACAAACTGAAAATGATTTTAAGACAAGATGCAGAAACCACAAAAAATCATTCACCAACTTTCAATACCGATGCGAAACAACTTTATTAAAATATATTTGGAACTTAAATGACAAAAATGAAGAATGCAATATAAAATGGGAAGTACTCGAACAATCAAACCCCTACAAGTGCGGAACTCGAAGATGTGCCCTGTGTCTCGCTAAAAAATTCCATATTCTGACTTCCAAAGACATTCATTTATTAAACAAGAAATCGGAAATCATATCAACATGTCGGCATCGTAGAAAGTTTATTATTGCCCACCTGAAATAACCATGCCCACCCGACTTACATCATGCTTATCAAGCTATGATCCTATGATATTTTCTAACCATTATCTATATGTCTCAAAATGTTTATGCATAAAATAAATATTAAATAAATTAAAGTTTCTATAGCTTTATGCATCTACCTTTGAATTTTAAAGTCCTTTTTTGCAAAATGTAAGATATCAATGCACAATTGGTACATCTGATGATCGATGATCACATCGCGAAACCAATAGTACTGTTAGTAATGAAGTAGTATTTTGAACATCACACTACATATAAACAAATATATATATATATATATATATATACGTAAAATGTAAGAAATGGTAAAGGTACTGATATAAAAAAATTAACACTAGAAAGGTATCGAAAACAAAATTTTACTTGCCGATCGATTTCACGAGTTGTCTCGCTTTTCAAGGCACTATACAAACTGAATATGAATTAAGCATGATACATAGAATTATTTACAAATTAACATTGTAGATATGTGGAAATCATCAAGATATCTAAAATGAAGGTACTCAATAATTACAATTCAAAGAAGGCCGAAATAAATTGATGAACATAGCTTCTTTATGTTCTGTCTCTAGTCTTGTCGCTGTAGGCGGCAACTGGTAAAAAGGAGCCGACTTGAATTTTACGCCCCAATTACTAATATGTTATATATATATATATATATATATATTATGTTATATACTTTTCATTCGCTTCCTTAGCGTCTGCCGGGGCGGTTGTGTCTCGTGCGTGGCGTTCATCGGCGGCAAAGGCGAACCCTTTAGTCTCAGTTCTTTCGGCTGTCAGTGTGCTATCGACATACCAAACTCAACCCTTCCAGTTATTGGTGCTGAGTGTATTATTCACCTTCGCATACTGTTTGTCCGTGATTCGGGATTTTTCATCGTTTTTGTGGATTAACTCCGATTCTTGGCGAAATCTCTATTGTGCTTCATCACATTTGCGCTTCTGCAGTATACATCAGCATGATTCATCCCCTTGTCAGTTGTCAGTCCTCTAGCCAAATACCAAACTTTTCCCTATCATCGCAGCGCCTGTGCTACTCTCGCGAAGACCTGCTAAAACTGCGTTCTCCCAATTTCTCCTTACCAAGGCGCATTAGACGCAAACAGTGGTTCCTGAAGATCCAACAACTCCCACCGCTGACTGCTGATGACGTCACAACTCAAGAAGGGGAAGACTCGCCACATGGCGATCAACAGAATGGGGCCTCTCCGCGCACTCAATCTTCGTATTCACCTGTCCCTGAACGACGTATCCCAGTCATCATTTCTCACCGCCGATCTGCAATCTCTTCCTTCGCTTCCCACCAACCACGTTATCGTACATTACGCAATGTGCCTATTGCCAACTTCAAAAAATCCTCATTTTCACGTCGACCTCCCAATGTATTAATAACTAATATTCGATCTATTGTCAACAAAGTCGATGAAATATCTATCAAACTTTCCGAATTTACGCCAGATATCGCTGTCTTGTGTGAATCTTGGCTCGATGACTCGATTCCTGACATTGCAGTTGCTTGCAGAGATTATCGTATCATCCGAGAAGACCGCAATCGAGCTGGAGGTGGTATATTGTGTTATGTGCGAAAATTTCTCAATTCGACAGTGCTGTCCTCTTTCGATGTACCTTCACTGGGATCTTGCAATTCAGAGATTCTTCCATTTGTGCTGCCTAATTTATTATTCATAGCGATATGTCATTCATTTTGGAATAACCCGTCTGAGCACGAAGCTGCCATATCTTGCATCGTAGACATAATTGACTTCACATTTTCATCTATTCTTGACTCCTCTGACGTAAGAATCGTGATCACTGGGGATATTAATGATCTGCGCCACTATACTGATGAAATCAGTCAAGTCACTGGCACCAAGGCGCTTGTGGATTTCAAAACAAGAGGCGATAACACCCTTGACCAAATTTTTACAAATATTGCGAGTGAGAACCCTCCTCAATGTTATGGTCCAATGGGCAATTCAGATCATGTGGTTGTTGTTTGCTCCAATTCCCAATTAACACCGGTTATCTCAGAGTATTCGAAAAGTGACTAATTACAATAAGGCTTTCTTCTGTGAACAAATTCAAAAGTATGACTGGTTGAGTCTGGTTCGGTCAGAATCGGATATTAACTCGGCGATGACTCTTTTCCAGAGCTGTTAGTACGCGTTATTTGATTGGTGCTTCCCCAAACGAATTATTCGCATAAGATCAACGGATCCTCCTTGGATGCGAGGCTCATTGAAACTGCTGATCAACAATCGAGACAGAGCACACAAAGAAGGGAAAATGCAGAAATATGCAAGATTTAAGGGCGAAGTAAACAAACATTGCGCTTTCTTAAAGCAGAACTACATTCAATCAACTATTTCAGCTGGTAATTCCAAAGAAATGTGGAATGCTATTAAGTACGTCACAAGATGCGGAGTACCATTTGTTGATATTCCATTCTCTGTTCATGAACTCGCTGACTATTTCTCTTCTTGATATGGTCAATCGCATGGCCTCAGCCTTCGCCTGAAGTCTTTTACGAATCATCGGAATCAAGCACAAGCGACGAACCTCATTCTGTCACGACTTTTTCTGTTGATGAGGTATCATCTGTTCTCAGCAAAGTCAAAAAGAAGAGCCTCGGAATAGATGGCTTGCCTCACTGGATATTCCGAGATTTTTCTGACCTGTTATCTCCAGCCATGACCGAATTATTCAATCGGAGTCTAAGTTTGAAAACAGTTCCCGATTGCTTCAAATGTGCTATTATCACACCTGTCCCAAAATGCTCATCTCCAACGACAGTAAACCAGTATCGACCAATATCTTTACTTCCGATTTTGGCAAAATGTTTGGAGAAGTTGGTCTCAGATAAATTGATTCTTCCTCGTATTCGTGAAAACATCTCTTCACGTCAATTCGCGTATTTGCGCAGCAAAGGGACAGCCGTAGCAATGACGCTCTTATATCAAAGTGTGTTAAAATTCCTTGATGATGGTTCAGGTATCGTCCGTCTATTGACGATTGACTTTGCTAAGGCGTTCGATTTGCTTTCGCATGAATTAATCTTAGCGTCATGTGTCAAGTTTGGACTTACCGAATCTGTAACCCAGTGGATCAAAAGTTTTCTTTCTAATCGCAGTCAGTATGTCCGTGTTTCATCTTCTTTTCCTCGTTTGTATTCTGTCCCAATAGGAGTTCCACAAGGAAGTATTTTAGGACCGCTATTATTCTGTATGTCTGTTGATAACTTCGAAACCTTGTATCCTAACACGTCGGTAGTAATGTACGCAGATGACTTGACATTGTTGCACTTTATTTGATCCCCAGAAGAAGGCCTTTTACAGGAGGAATTTAATCATATTCAGTTGTGGTCATCATCTATTGGACTCAGAATAAATTTTTCTAAGTGTAAAGTGATGAACATCATTACTCGCAAAAACGTAAGTGTTCTCCCAATTGAGCTGACACATGGAGCCGTTATTCAAACCGTATCGCACCTGAAACTTTTGGGAGTTCACATATCTGACGATATGAAATGGAACAAGCATGTTAACACCATTGTTGCCTATGCCTCAAGGAGGTTGTTCATTATTTGGAATTTGAAGAAGTCAGGTTGTGATGATTTTACTTTAAGGAGAGCGTATTTTGCATTTGTCCGGTCCACTATCTTATATTGCTGCCCAGTGTTTGTTAACGCACCGGAATACCTGCATCGGAAGATGTGTGGTGTTGAGAAGAGAGTATCTAAAATTATTGGCATGGATATTTCCCCGGCATTGTTTGATGTCGTTGACAAAATGTGTCTGTCCCTTTTCGTAAAGTTGTTGGTGATTCTAGTCACCCGCTCAGAGGATTTTTTCTTCCACGGGGTAGGTGCCTACGAAAGACATGCCCACTACGCCCACCGAAGGCAAAGACTGTCCGTTTAGCCAATTCATTTATACGCTTCGCTAGATAAATTTTTGTGTATATCTTTGACTTCTTGTGGTTCGTCTACATGTCGCGTAATTTAAAACTTACGGTATATTAATTTCAATTGTGTCAATATTGTACGTCTACAGAATCATTGTTGTTGGACAAATAAAAGCTATTATTATTATTATTATGTTTGCTGACATTTAAAACGGCATAATGTCTGTTGGTGATATGTTGATGGTGTAGTGTCATTCTGTGGCTAAATGTATCGCCTGTTTGTCCGATGTAGTACTGTCCACATGAGCACTCGAATTTATAGATTACATTTGATGATTTACAATTGAAATTGCTTCTCACCAAAAGTTTTTCCAACATTTATAAAGTGAATGTGTTTTTCAATTATCATCGTTTCGCATGTTTTACACAATTTGTTTTCACGTGTAGCAATTCCATTGATGGTTTTCTTGTTGTTGTTGTTGTTTAATAAAGATGGTAATGATTTTGGTTTGTATGAGGCCTTTATTTTGCAGTTTTTTAAGCGAGTCGTTCAATTTTAAATAGTTGGATAATAGTTGAATTAAATCATTGAAAATATCCGGGTTGCTCCTGTTATGGACATAGTACGAAAGGAATTAGCTTCTCGTTATCTTTTTGTTGACTGTGATTTTCATGACGTGTTTCAGTTTTAGCCTTTGCAATAGCATCGTTGATTAATCGTTCATGATATTTCAATTCTTTTAAACGTGTTTTCAGTTCATTGTATCTTTGTTTGCGTTTTTGTTTATCCGATACTATTCTCCTTATTCTATTGGCTAAATTGCAAGGTATATTCCAAAGAATATGTTTCGGATGAGCCGAATTAATAGGTATACATAGGTTAATGTGTCTGTTGGCTTTCTGTATATATCCGTGCTTAAAGAGTTGTCTAAATTTTCGTTTACTATCACATCTAAAAAATTCAAAGACTTTGTATTCGTTTCATGCGTAAAATTGATAGAGGGATCGAGATTTTGAATGACTTCATATAACGTATCAAAATTGCCATATTGCGGATTCCATGTTAACGAACAATCGTCGACAAGACTAGAGAGAGATAACATAAAGAAGCCATGTTCATCAATTTATTTCCCCATATCTACAATGTTAATTTGTAAATAATTCTATGTATCATGCTTAATTCATATTCAGTTTGTATAGTGCCTTGAAAAGCGAGACAACTCGTGAAATCGATCGGCAAGTAAAATTTTGTTTTCGATACCTTTCTAGTTTTAATTTTTTTATATCAGTACCTTTACCATTTCTTACATTTTACGTATATATATATATATATATATATATATATATATATATATATATATATATATATATATATATATATATAAATAACTAAAATCCCAACACTAGAATCCCAAATTAAAAATGAACCACCTTATGAGTGCTGATGCATTTCGTTGACTTCAGTCAACTTGTCAAAGCACTAAAATGAATGTTTATTGAAATCATGGAGTATACAAATTCAAAGCATACAAATACCGAGACATAGGACAAATCATTAACTCAAGAGGAATTCAATGAAGGATGAAATATCTTAATAAAATGAGATTCTTTAGCCTCTCTCTGTACTCGAGACATCTCAGGTGCTAAAAGAAAAAATGGCATAGCACGAAAACCTTTGCCACAGTTATTGATGTGGCGGCTTACTTTTAAGATGGAATATCTCTCATTACGAACTTGTTGTCTATGAACTGTCATTCGGGTTTTGAAAAGATCACCTGTTTGTCCCACATAAAACTGATTGCATTTATTGCAGGTGAGCTTGTAAATTATGTTGGAAGAATAACAATTCATGTTTTGTTTTATTTCAAATGTTTTTCCGTTAAAATTCACTGTTTTTCCACATTCTATAATTTCACAGCATTTACATCGTTTCTCCCCACATTTTTGAACGCCAGTTATCGTTGTTCGATTTGCTGATCTTAGATGAGATAAAATAGATTTCGGCTGTCTATATGCAGTCATAAATTTGCAGTTTTTGAACTTTTCCAGAACGTTGATACTAGACGATAATGGTTGGATGATTTTTCCAAAAATGTCAGGATTTTGTTTGTTGTAATCTTGTATGAAGGGAATGATTTTTTTGTTCTCATATTTATTCATGTTAGTTACAAAAATATTCGCTCGATAAATCGCGTCGTCAACTAGACAAGAGGGATATTTTAAGTCAAGTAACCGTCTTTTCAATTCTTCATATCTGTATTGTCTTTTTTCTTCATTCGACACAATAATTCTTATTCGTCGTGCTAAATTATAAGGGATATTTCGTATAATATGCTTGGGGTGCGAAGAGTGAAAAGGTACATAGCTCGATGTGCCCGTGGGCTTTTTGTAAATATCCGTTTCAATGGTATTGTCTTCATTGATCGTTACTTGTACATCCAAAAAATGCAATGATTTATTACTCATTTCTCTCGTAAATTTTATTGAGGAATGTAATTCATTAATCATGTCGAAAAACACATTAGGGTCTCCATAGTCCGCATTCCAAATAATAAAACAATCATCTAAGAATCTTTTCCATGATTTTGTGATGTCATCGATGTTAGTTGGAAACAATTCTTGAATTTGACTCTGCATTCGATCTTCTAAGAATCCCATTACTAAAGTGGCATATGTTGGGGCCACTTTGGTCCCCATTGCTGTTCCGGAAACTTGAACAAAAAAATCGTCTTCAAACGAAAAATAGTTGTTCTCTAATATAAGTCTCATGCCCTCCATTACAAAAGCCTTTTCAAAGCGGTTCATAATTTTGCCATCAACTTTGCTCAACCAAAAGTCCAGAGCTTGGTACCCTAAGTTGTGGGGGATGTTGGTATACAGAGAGATGACGTCAAAACTAATCAAAAGAGAATTTTGTTCAACTGAAACAGGCAAGCTTTCAAGGAAGTGAAACGTATCCTTGCAATAGCTTTTCAGAGATGGCACCATTTGCTTTAAAATTTCGTCTAGAAATGCGCTAAGCCGACTGGTAGGTGCATATCTACTGGACACAATAGGTCTGAATTTTAAATCGTTTGGAGGAGTTTGCATAATGTATCTATAATTGTCTGGCGTAACGTTTGTGAAATAGCTGGCATGCTTATGGATTTTAGGTAGACCATAAAGATAAGGCGTCGCCGGTCGGAATCGAGTCAGAAACTTGAATTCTTTGCTAGTGAAGCAATCTACATAGTTCTTGCATAAATTACAGACTTTCTGCAATATTTTCCAGTTGCTGTAATCCTGAACATGTTTATATGTAGCAGCATCCGATAAATGTTCATCAATTATTCTACGTCTATAAAAACTGTAATCTAGCAGAACTATAGCCCCACCTTTGTCAACTCCTGTTATGTATAAATTTGTCTTTTGTTTTAGAAGTTTTAGAGCAATAAATTCATCTTGTGATAGATTTTTTGCTTTTCTAGTCGAGTGTTGCTCATCAAGAAATTTTTCCGACGTCTTCCCCATAATATCCAATAAATAATCCAATTCGATGCTGCTGCCTTTTGGAGGCATATAGTCTGACTTATCATAATTCAAATTTAGCTCGTTACTTGTAACAGTTTCTGCAAACATGTCTTGAATGCGCAAACGTCGAGAAAAATCATATACATCAGTCTTTAATTTGTCGATATTTCTGTAAGGAGTTGGGGTAAATTTTCCACCTTTCGACAGAAGTTTCTTACAATTATCATTTAGGATTTCTGAAGACAGATTATAGACTGCAACGCCTTTTACTCTAAAAAAGAATCCAAGTTGTTCGGTTCTTCCTCTGCATATTCCATTATGCTGTCTGCCTGGTTATTTCTATTTCCAAATCTACTGAAATTATTTCTATTATTAAATCTATTGAAATTCCTTGTGTTGACATTTCTGTTAAAGTTCCTATCATTAGCATTATAATTAAACACATTCCTATTGTCATATCTATTCCGGTTCCTGTTAAAGGCAAAATTACGTTCCATTCTGTTCTGGTAATTCCTTGGCTGCTGAAACCTAGGCTCCCTCCAATTCCTATTATTAGATTTGAATCTGTAGTTTGATGTTGGACTTTCATATTGGTATATTGGCTATTGTGTCCAGTAGATATGCACCTACCAGTCGGCTTAGCGCATTTCTAGACGAAATTTTAAAGCAAATGGTGCCATCTCTGAAAAGCTATTGCAAGGATACGTTTCACTTCCTTGAAAGCTTGCCTGTTTCAGTTGAACAAAATTCTCTTTTGATTAGTTTTGACGTCATCTCTCTGTATACCAACATCCCCCACAACTTAGGGTACCAAGCTCTGGACTTTTGGTTGAGCAAAGTTGATGGCAAAATTATGAACCGCTTTGAAAAGGCTTTTGTAATGGAGGGCATGAGACTTATATTAGAGAACAACTATTTTTCGTTTGAAGACGATTTTTTTGTTCAAGTTTCCGGAACAGCAATGGGGACCAAAGTGGCCCCAACATATGCCACTTTAGTAATGGGATTCTTAGAAGATCGAATGCAGAGTCAAATTCAAGAATTGTTTCCAACTAACATCGATGACATCACAAAATCATGGAAAAGATTCTTAGATGATTGTTTTATTATTTGGAATGCGGACTATGGAGACCCTAATGTGTTTTTCGACATGATTAATGAATTACATTCCTCAATAAAATTTACGAGAGAAATGAGTAATAAATCATTGCATTTTTTGGATGTACAAGTAACGATCAATGAAGACAATACCATTGAAACGGATATTTACAAAAAGCCCACGGGCACATCGAGCTATGTACCTTTTCACTCTTCGCACCCCAAGCATATTATACGAAATATCCCTTATAATTTAGCACGACGAATAAGAATTATTGTGTCGAATGAAGAAAAAAGACAATACAGATATGAAGAATTGAAAAGACGGTTACTTGACTTAAAATATCCCTCTTGTCTAGTTGACGACGCGATTTATCGAGCGAATATTTTTGTAACTAACATGAATAAATATGAGAACAAAAAAATCATTCCCTTCATACAAGATTACAACAAACAAAATCCTGACATTTTTGGAAAAATCATCCAACCATTATCGTCTAGTATCAACGTTCTGGAAAAGTTCAAAAACTGCAAATTTATGACTGCATATAGACAGCCGAAATCTATTTTATCTCATCTAAGATCAGCAAATCGAACAACGATAACTGGCGTTCAAAAATGTGGGGAGAAACGATGTAAATGCTGTGAAATTATAGAATGTGGAAAAACAGTGAATTTTAACGGAAAAACATTTGAAATAAAACAAAACATGAATTGTTATTCTTCCAACATAATTTACAAGCTCACCTGCAATAAATGCAATCAGTTTTATGTGGGACAAACAGGTGATCTTTTCAAAACCCGAATGACAGTTCATAGACAACAAGTTCGTAATGAGAGATATTCCATCTTAAAAGTAAGCCGCCACATCAATAACTGTGGCAAAGGTTTTCGTGCTATGCCATTTTTTCTTTTAGCACCTGAGATGTCTCGAGTACAGAGAGAGGCTAAAGAATCTCATTTTATTAAGATATTTCATCCTTCATTGAATTCCTCTTGAGTTAATGATTTGTCCTATGTCTCGGTATTTGTATGCTTTGAATTTGTATACTCCATGATTTCAATAAACATTCATTTTAGTGCTTTGACAAGTTGACTAAAGTCAACGAAATGCATCAGCACTCATAAGGTGGTTCATTTTTAATTTGGGATTCTAGTGTTGGGATTTTAGTTATTTATATATTCAACATTTGCTTTTAATACATTTTTTCACTATATATATATATATATATATATATTTGTTTATGTGTAGTGTGTGTGATGTTCAAAATACTACTTCATTACTAACAGTACTATTGGTTTCGCGATGTGATCATCGATCATCAGATGTACCAATTGTGCATTGATATCTTACATTTTGCAAAAAAGGACTTTAAAATTCAAAGGTAGATGCATAAAGCTATAGAGACTTTAATTTATGTAATATTTATTTTATGCATAAACATTTTGAGACATATAGATAATGGTTAAAAAATATCATAGGATCATAGCTTGATAAGCATGATGTAAGTCGGGTGGGAATGGTTATTTCAGGTGGGCAATAATAAACTTTCTACGATGCCGACATGTCGATATGATTTCCGATTTCTTGTTTAATAAATGAATGTCTTTGGAAGTCAGAATATGGAATTTTTCAGCGAGACACAGGGCACATCTTCGAGTTCCGCACTTGTAGGGGTTTGATTGTTCGAGTACTTCCGATTTTATATTGCATTCTTCATTTTTGTCATTTAAGTTCCAAATATATTTTAATAAAGTTGTTTCGCATCGGTATTGAAAGTTGGTGAATGATTTTTTGTGGTTTCTGCATCTTGTCTTAAAATCATTTTCAGTTTATCCAATATACGGTTTCTGTTCGTTTGTTGTTGATACAAGTAGTGAAAGCTGTGCCCTACTACATGTGGGATAAGTACATGTAAAATTTAGTGTTATGAATAGGAACATGGATAGGTACATGTATAATTCAGTGTTATGAATAAGAACATGTATGAGATCTGTTTTACTGGATAGGTACATGTGTTTGGTAGACTGGGTTGAGTAAATTGCGTTTCGGAACGTCTATGATCGAACTTGTGCGACTTGGTTCTGAGTACTTGGGTACGTACCGATAGACGTCCGTTGTTTGATTTTGAATGGGTTTGCTCAATTGCGACTATTGTGACTATTGCAACCATTGTAATCAAGATGACACATTGATTTTCCTTTTACGTGGACAAACTATGCTATAAATATGAGATAGTTGTTTGATGACATACATAATGATGACTAGTATCCCAACGTCGTGGGTTGTCGCAAGAGACCTTGGATATTCGTTCAAAGCTATAGAAACTGTAACAAATCTCAGTGAAAATATCAACGCTGGTGATTTAGTTGATCGACTAATGGATCTAGATGAGCATGCTATGAATCACAATTTGGATCGTAGGTGGATAGAGGATTTCTCCATGCTACACTGCAATGATAGTGAAATTAGGAGGATCAAATTGGAACGATATGGAAAGAAGGAGACATCTGACAGTGTTTTGATAAAAGTTCTCCCAATAAAAGTGACTTCAGAAGGAAATTAGAAGATGAGACATTTAAATTATTATGTGAACGGAACTGCGTTAAATGTTTTAAACCGAAAACGATCCCTTCTCTTTTTACCATGTTCTCATTGCGTTATGTGTTCTACATGTTATGTACCCTTTGAAACTTCATCTTGTCCCCTTTGTGATGAAGAAATATCTTCAACAGTCACTGTATATCGTGCATGATGAGTCATCATGCACGTCTGTGATTGGTCACTATTGTGTCTTTGTGTGACTTTTCTGTATAAGGAGGACATTGTACCGTTCTATTTCAAGCATAATTTGAGGCTAATACAATGTCAATCAGCATGTCGTTCACTACCAACATTCCCATTTCAATAATTTACCAAAGTCAACTCTTCACCGGCAATATATTTTATTCTGCCGTAAATATAACTGGCTATAAAGCGGATTTGGTGGATCTGATGGAGGAAATAGTGAATTATTTCCGCTGCGGAGAGGACGTTGTGGTGCAGAGAATGTTAATGAGAGTCGTGAACAACGCTCTTACACGAGTTGCAAGATTTTGGCTCAATGAAGTATTTCGCCCACTAGCTCAAACTGAGATTGTACCGGAATACTCTCGCTGTTGGTGCAGCAGTATCCAACGGAAACACAACACATGTCTCCATGACATTATCACCTCCAGCTACTTTGACGAGAAGGGTGACAAATGTAAATTGGACTTATTCAGTGGACCGCCATCAGTAAGCATCAATGTGGCTGCTCAAGGACATTCTGAAGTAATCAGTTTGTGGGCATACTATGCCAATATTTTAAAGACTTTCCATTCAAAGCCCTGCTGTATGTGCTGTCCAATTTCAAAACATCTAATGAAAGACATTGAGCAGCTCATAACTGCTACAAATCAGACTCTAGCCGATGTGAGTGTGTATCAGTTTCCCTCTACAACTTGTTAAGTGTTTTGTGTAATTTTATAAGTACCAGCAACAAACTCTGTGTGAATGCTTGTAAACTTTTGTGTATAATGTTGTAGGTACTAAGCAAAAATTGTAATTGTATTATCTATTTCCTTATTATATTAGAATAAAAATGTCTGTAAAACGGAAGGCATCTTCTCGTCAATCGAAACGGTCCTTCAAACCTTCAAGTCAGTTTAAAAAGGCGTTGCGAAAGTTAAACAGGATACATGATAATAAGAAGAATTGTGTAAATTGATTCAAAATTCAAGTGATGATTTCATTCGTGATTTAGCTTTTGCAATACACAAATGTCTACCTATTGATAAGCCTCTATTGAATGCTGGATCTTTGAATAGCATAAAAAAGTTTTCAAATCCAAGGAGTAGTGATAAGAAAAGGCGAAACTTAATTCAGCGCGGTGGTGGTGGGTTTCTAAGTATGTTAAATGATATTGGAAACAGTATTAATGGTGTAATCAATAGTCCGCTTGGAAGGATTGCAGCAACTGCTGCAATGTTAATATAAGGTTAACGAATCATAAAGTGACACGTCATCACTTTGATTGATGAATCATATATGGGTGTATATAAGGAAGACGCTTTAATGATATTTTATCACTTTCAAGTGACAATTCATTTGCGCTGGTTGAAAGCTCCGAATTAGTACTTGTTCAAACATGACTCAGAAAATATATACAATCAGAGAGGAAGGTGACGCTTTTGAGCAAGATCTCTTGAAGCTTCGTCCGACACGAAAGGTGCAAGGGATTGGAAATACATTCTACTTTCAAACCTTGAATTATAGTGATGATGGCTTTTATCTTCAAGTTCCATTCTTCCACAGTAATGGTATGTGTACATCAGGGTATAGCAATATGAGACAAATGCGAGTGACTTTTCCAAAATGGCAACAGGTGATTCTTAAAACTATTGACTCTTTCGCGAAAGAATGTGTTGAGCTGCCTGAAAGTGCTCCCACTCATTGGAGAAAGGCATTAGAGGAAGGAGTTGGTTACAAGGAATTGCCGGAATTCGATACACTGTTTTTAAAACTATCGGATCATTTTCAAGCATTCGATCTCTTAACAAACGCGATGGAATGTGAGGATCTCAAACGGGGTCGCTATATGGGCTCAGTGCACGTTACCGGACCTTATATTGGCTCACATGGTTCGACTGGTAAAGTCGCATCTTTACAAATGAAGGTTCTTCAACTAGTCTATGAACCACTACCAATTGATAAATGTTTAATTAACATTGATAAGACTACTTCAAGTGATGGGAAGGAAGAGAGCAAAAAGCGAGGGCGGAAATCTAAAGATGGGAATCCTAAATTGAAGTCGAAGCGCCAAGATGCTGACTTGAAAACTTTCTATAATCCTAATTGTGATGAGGAAACACAAATGTTTTAATTTGTAAATGTTTAAATTTGTAAATGTAACTTGAAAGTTTCTATTCTGAATGTAAATAAACCTGATCTGGAACATGTGTCTGTTTTGTTGTTCTAAGCAAAATTAGCGGGATGATGAGTTTAATGTTAATGGAATTATAAGATGACAGATTTTCGTCTATTCACTGATCGCACAATGTGTGTCGCTGGACCAAGTCAGTCCGGTAAAACTACATTTGTAACTGAATTGCTACAATATAGAAATGAAATGTTTAACAAGGAAATTAAGAGAGTCAAATGGTATTATGGAATATTTCAACCACAACTACATTCTGCACTTCGCCAGAAAGGTTATGAGGTGAAGCAAGGGTTGCCATCAACTGAGGATATCAAAGCAGGTGACTTGCTAGTATTAGATGATCTATTACGTGAAAGCAAATCTTCAAAGGATGTAACTGAAATGTTCATTCAAACTGCACATCATAGGGAAGCTTTTATTATATACATCACCCAAAACATCTTCGATGGAGGGAAAGAGCAAAGAAGTAGAAATATCTAGAACTAGAACTAGAACTATCTCATTCCATGAATGATATTTAGTGGTTATATCTTTTTGCACAGTTTTGCCATATAGCGAATTCATCAATAATTTAATTAACTCATCGCCTACAGTGTTTCCTTCTGCTTTATATTTTTTTCTCAAATTAATGTTTTTCAATATATTTTCGAAATGGTGAAACTTGATAATTTTTTTCATAAATTATGCCATCAGTAATATGTAAGATTTTTTCCACCACATCTAACAATTTCTTGTATGTCTACAGAAGTTAATACATCATAACATATACCATTTCTAAACCTGATTACTTTTACATGAGAATTATTATTTTGATTTTTAACTTTATCTTTTGTAGGAACTGGTTGGAAAAACATATCATTCGGATATTGAAACACAACTGTAAATATTCCAGTTTTAGGTCTAAATGTTTGAGTGTTGAATTTATATACTATTTCTCGTTCTTCTTCTTGACGAAATTTTCTAGCTGATTCGGCTCTAGGGTGTTCTGAATTTTCATCATACATAGCTGATAGATATAAAGATGTTGCATCAAAAGCCATTAGAAATTCATTTTTTTGTTCAAGTAGTTGATTTGAAATTTTCTTACAAATTTCAGTTTTATCTCTTAACAGCCGATACTGTTTCATTAAATCTATTAAATTACTTCCAGGTAAATACTGCTTTAATATTGGTAGCAAGATGTTACAAAATGGCGATATGTATTTTCTTACATTTGCTGAAACTCTTCCACCTTTAACAGATTTTCTAATATAATTTCTAGCCCATAAATCTATATGAGAATGAATATTTATATTGTCATTTTGTACGCTTTTCATCCAACCGTTAAATGTTAAAGCGGAGGATGTTAAATTAGTAGTTATATCTTCACCAACTAAATCTCGCATAACATTATTATATTTGTAGATACAAAAAGCTAAAGAAAGAATATCGTTAACTAAATATGCTCTCCATTCATTTTCTTTTTCTTTATAATTTTCATGTGTTATGTCTCCAATTTCATAATTTAATTTACACACATTCGTAGGAATTTTAAAATTCTTACACCATTTAGAAAGACTTGTTTTTACATGTTGATAAATACATTTCATTACAGTAGTTTGAAGTGACAATTTACCTGGAGGTGAATTTTTTTCATATTGTTTTTAAATCTAAAAGATTTTTGAATATATCTACGAACACATTCAGTTGTATAAGGATTTTGTAATGAAGCAGTTAATATGCCTCTTGAAGTTTTAAGAGGCGGTTTACATAATTTAAAATTAGCTTTTATCGGAAAATAGGAATCAAAACCTGATGAATTGTGAGCTATTAAAGTTACTTTCGAATAATTAAATTTTCCAAGAGTTTTAAAAGATTGGTGGATCGGACATGCGTCCTCTGGGTTTCCCCAATTGGACATTCATCATCCTCAGTTCTCGTAAATATTTTCACACAATTTTAAAGTTCATTAAGTTCTAATTCAGGTTAATTATTATACTCATTAATTTGTTTTTTAAGCTTTTTAATTTCATCTTCATCTTTTCATCGTTTAAGTTTAATCATATCACTTAACAAACGTGTTTCTAATTCTTTCAATCTTTGTTTCGGTAAGCAACATATAAATTTATTAAAATTAATAGCTCCTACAGCATAAGGAATAGGATGAGCTGTTGAACAGTTAGGATCAGGAAAAGTTTCGAGATCCCAAATATATGTTGAACTATAGTCAATTTTTTTCTTTGTTATGATTTTATATGGACGCGTTGTTAGATTTTCATCAGTAACTGTTTTATATGTTGGTTTGAAATTATTTTCAATTTCTCTAATAGCTTTTAATTTATGAGATTTATTAATTAAACAATAGTGTCCAATTGTTGAACCTTCGTGAAAATAATTGCAATAAACATAATTATGAAACGTTTCAATTCCTCTAGGATTTAAATGACGATTGGCAGGACTATAATATTGAACACATTCTCCAAAATATTTATTGAATTCAGACAATTTGCAGTTTGACATTACTCCTGTTCTAGATGTGACTTTCTCTTTATATAAAAAATTATTAAACATTTCTTTCATCATTTCTTCTTATTCTTCATTAACACCTCGTAAAACATTATAACATTTAATAAAACTAAAATCTTCCGAAGGAATATAACAATATTCACCGAAATATTCTTTGATTCTGTATTTCATATTAATACCTGCACCTCTATGTGATCTTTGTACTAGCTTCATTCCGAAATCTTCATATTTAATATCACCTGTAAAAATCCATTTGTTAGCATCGGATTTCTCTTCCAGATTAGAAAACCATGTTTCAAATGATTTTTTATAATAGAAGGTTACGTAAAAATTTTGAATTATATTTTCCTGATCTTTAATAACTTTTCCAAGTACATGAATAATTTTACCATTTGCTAAAAGTTTCCGCATATCATTTACTACATTAATAAAAGATACATTTTCATATTTAATTTCATTTGGATTAAAGAAATTACATAAATCATCACCCACTTCATCCTTAATTCTATCATCAAAAAATATCAGTAATAGGAGTTTCTAATATTTCTTTTGTTTCACTTTGCTGTTTTTTAATACTACGTTTAATACTACGTTTCTGTTCTTTAATACGTTTACCACGTTTAATTTGTTCAACAAACTCAGCAATTTGTTTCTTGATTAATTCATCAATCCTAGACGTTAATCCGAGAGACATTTCACAATTCATATTTTTTAAGAGAAAAAGTTATATTTTGACATATACACAGGAATATGTAATTGATGTAATGCTTCTAATTCATGTGTTGTTAAATTTTCTTTCTTAACCAACCACCATAAATTATTGTATGCTAAAAATACTCTGAAACTTCGTTGACAAAGTGGAAAGTCTTTTGTTTTAACACACGGTTTAATACCATGTTTCGTTTTATAATCTGTAACGAGTGCTACGTATTTATGATGATAATAAAATCTAACTTCTTCCTTCGAATTGACAGGGTTTGTAGGATGACGATAATCTTTTAAAACTGGTACATGTTCTATCTTATGCGCATTCAACATATCTTTTTATTTTTATTAATGAAAAATTTATAAGAAAAAATTATTCGATCACTCCGCAAAAATGTTTTCTATAACTCTATCATGAATTTTTTTATCAATATTAATTGTAATGAAGCCATAATCTTTTGACCAAGCATTGTTACACGATTGTTTAAATTCATCTTTATTTCTTACGCATAAATCTCTAAACAAATCACTTAAGTTTCTTGCATTTATTTCAAATAGTGTAAATATATTTGAATTCTTTCTAATAACACTTCCATCCAATGAATACATACTTTGTGTTAAATAAAAAACACTACAGTTATTATGTCTACCTCTTGTGAAATAATTTCTCTGAACTGACTGATTTCTATCATTGACGCAATCATCAAAAATTTCACAATGTTTCATTGTTTTGTCTAGTTTACTAGGATCTTGCATATTACCACCATCATCTATTAATTGTATCTTTATATGGTTATTTCTATTGGATTCTACTAACTGATTATTTTTTGCTGCTTCTTCACACCACGAACTTATTTCTTCATTCATCTTCAGATTTTTCATATTCTTTGAATAATGAAGCAATTGCTGTTTTTTTCATATTATTTTCAAATCCATATTTTAAAAATTGATAGACGCGTTGTTCTGCTGTTGTTGTATAAATTATAAGATTGTTATAATCCAAAAAATTTGTAGTCGTGAAAATTTTAAATAATAAATATGTTTTTCCACATCCTGATCTACCACAAATAACTGTCAAAACTTTATTAGATAAATTTGGATGATGATTAGATTTAAGCTTTATTTTATTTAATGGGGGTAGTTCACTCATTTTTAATAAAAAATTATATTTTTATTTTTAAAGAAGAAGAAGAAAATTAAACTTCTCTAACCAAAAGATCTATCATAATCTCTTCACCTCCAAAATTTATTTCTTGTCCTTTCTCATCAGTGATTCTAATGTTAATGCTGTTAATAGTTTTTCTTGTAATAGGGAAATATATTAATGTTTGTGGAAATACATTTAATCTATAACCAATGGGTACAGTAAAAGCTGGAAAACTGAATATTAAATTTGACAATTTACCATTTATATATCCTCCTTCAATAATGTCACAATGTACAACAATTGAATTTATTTCAGTTATTTTTGGAATCTTCTCACCTAAATGATAACCTTGACTATAGGTTTGTTTATTAAATCCCAATAGTTTTGACAATGATCTATCATGATTAAAATCAACTTGATGATTTTCGTCTTAAGTAAGAGAAAATTTATTAACTGCCGGTTCAACTGCAAAATGCAATTGTTTCTTATCTTTAAATGGTATACCTAAATGTCTCTTAATTTCATTTGATATTGATTCAACTTCGTAAGAACCAGGAAGAAAAGTTAGTATTTTCCACGTTTTGCCTTTATCAGTAGAATATCTAAATTGATCATTCACATCTTTGATAACGTTTTGAATAGTGTTAAATGTGGAGAAACTAGTCAATGGAATTTGATAATTTTTATTTTGTTTTAAATGTAGAATGGGTTCTAAATTACAAGTGTGTGATGAAGTAGTTGTTATAATTTTTAAAGTCGTACTAAATTTTGATGAACCCAAAATCTGTGTTAGATTTTCTAACTGATTATTACTTTTTTTTAAATCTGCTGAACACATTTTTTAGTTAAAATTCTGAATAAATATCTTTTTATAAAAAAATTAAAAACAACAACGTATTTCAGCTATACTTTTATAATCCTCTTCATTTAGAATCTTCTTTTCTAACAGTCTTTTCAATATAGCATGAATTTCATTGAAACTAGAATTATGTCCTTCTTTTATTGCAGATATCAAAATATTCAATCTATTTAGTAATTCTTGTGGATCATCTGGTAAAAATACAGTTGTTTCTGTTTTAAAACCTTTTCCTACTTTAACTCCCGTTGATAATAAATTTTCTAATTGTTTATAACGTCTAAGAGATTTTGCTGCACCAATTCTATCTAACATAGCTTTATATTTCATGAGATCTTCGACAGCATAATTTTTAAATCTGCTCCTCTTAAAAGATCAACACAATTTCTATCCAAACTAAACGGAGATTTATCTGGTGAAAAAATTAAACCTCGAAAAGGTTGTGGAAATATTTTTTTTGTCCGAGGTAAAATCTAGGTATTGTTTTTCCATCTATAAATGAAATAGAATGTTCAAATTGCATAGATTTTGGTAATTTCTTATTAATGTTTGATTCTAGTAATCCATAGTCATCCAATATAGTTTTGTGAGCTGGATCTGATATATAAAATTTGTTTATCAATATTTGTAAGTTCTTTTCAAGAGTTTTAAATGTCTCCATAGTTTTTTCAAAATCAGTTTTTACTTGCTCGGTTTGCTGCATTTTTTCAAACATATCAGATTGAATAGCAGCTTTTATCATTCTATGCTGAGTAAGATGTTCTTTCATAATATTTTTTTGTTTTATTAACTCATCTAATTGTTGGATTTTTTTTGATCATCAATTTTAATTTTATCCATTTTTAAAATATAATATTTGAATTTTGTGGTAACATTGGAATACAACAAAAACATTTTACTGAACAAATTATTTTTTATTGCTTTGTTGTCTGACATCTTTTCGTTTTAAGTTTTGTTTAATGGAGTTTTTAGTTCTTCTAAAAAAATTTATCATTTTCTTCACTAAAAGTTTTACCATCACTAGAATTTTTATCATCAACTTTTTCGGACTTTAAATGAAATGATATTTGATTTACTTCATTAGCTATTTGATTAAACTTTTGAATCTCATCTAACGTAATAACATTATCATCACAGACTCTTTGAAAATAATAATGTAGTTTATCATCGACTTCTTTAATATGTAAATGTTTAATTTTTAATGATAATGATTTTCGTTTCTTAGTTATTAAAGATTTATCTAACATTGTAACAAGCGAAGTTGTAAAAACACCCGTACCTGTTAAAGCAGTAGCAACTACTGGAACTACTAAAACACCTGAACATATAACAATTGTTAGAGCGCCTAAACTTATTGTTAAGAAGATGCCAATTCCTTGTTCTACATTCTTAACTTTAGACCATCTCTTTCTTAATTTATCATAATGCTCTAATCTTAATAATAATTGAGATTCCTTATCTTTCATATACCTAATTCTATCTTTGTGTTTTTCTTTATTCAAATCAGTTATTTTTAATTGAGATAACGAAGCATATATTCTTGAGGTTTCTTCCATTTTCGTCGTCGCCGTCCCCGTTGAGGTTTCTTCCATTTTTAAATAAATATTTTGAATAAATATTTTGAATACAATCTTCTGGTATATTGAGACCACGTGATATTTTGAGACAACTTAAATTTTTGGTCTACGTAAATTTTCGACCACGTGAAATTTTGAGACAACTTAAATTTTCGTCCACGTGATATTTTTCGACTGCCTAAATTTTCGAAATTTGGAGACTACCTAAATTTTCGGCCACGTGAAATTTGGAGTCTACTTAAATTTTTGAAATTTATACATAGACTACGTAAATTTTTGAAAAACTCGAAAGGTGTGACATCCGGTGCGAGCGAAGCGCCGGATGTCATACCTTATACTACTGTTCTCAGACTTGAACAGTTTAAGCACAAAATCTTCTAGGCAACCATGGATGCAGCGTTTCACCTTACAAGGGCGCGTCAGTGCGGCTCGGAATTACCCATACTTGTTCAAACTTTCTAGAATGACTGAACAAGCTGAAAGAGTGCACGATTCAGAGGAAATGGAGAGTCATTTTTATGTGTGCAACATTTTGTTGCAAATTATGTTACATGCACGCATGGACTTCATACATTCTGATAGTCTACAGGAAATCAGTGAGGACATATTCACTGTCGATTTTCTTGCGCCGCATTTCCTTTGATGCGATGAAATAATCAGTTTCAAAGCGTCGAACGAACTTCCTGATGTCTTCTTTCTTCTGTGATCACGCATCACAGGTTTAGAATCGGTCAGCCTGGCAGTTCAGTAGGTCATTGACGGCATTCGCTCAAGAAAAAATCGTTCAGTCAATCAAAACAAAAGCAGTATTATTGGAGCATGTATGATAAATGTAAAATGTTTTAAGAGCACCTACCATATGCTAGAAACATAAATTTTGCAAACTATTTCTTAAAACATTATTGACTTATACATGTAATTCAACCTACTTTATCACAAATAAAATTCTAGGAATTCCATATTCTAGCATGAACAACAGCAAAGCAAGAATTCAAGCTCTCCTTTCTTTTGAGGTCCCTCTTGCTTCTTTCTATCTTTGAGGCCGTAGTGCCGTCAACTTCTGTATAATTTTAGCGCCATAGAAATCGACCTTAAACGAGAGAGGAACTTGATTTTTGCTTAGCTACTATTATGACTGTGACCTGCCGTCGTTTGGTCGACTGCGCGAATTTTGTAAGAATTGTGTTTTCCTCAGCCTTTATCATAAGATTATTTCATGTCTCGAATAATTTCATTACATAGGATAGTTTATATCAAACATGAGGCTTAGTAGTTAAAGTGAATGATTGGATTTCAATGCAACCAGATGTAGCACCACTGCCTGAGCACTTGACAGTGCATTGTAGAGTATTGTCTGAAGTAAACGGCCGGTGCTTTTCTCTCTGTCTCCTACAAAATGTGTTTCATGACTGGCTAGCAGCTTATCTGCTTGAGTTACATGCACATACATGTATGTTCACTGCTGGAACTACATGATCATGTATTGGTTTTGCAATTCCCAATTCATAAAGGCAACGCATCACCTTGGGCTCCAGACAAAAATAATCGCGCACTGATGTAGACGCCGAGGAGATCGCTCCAAAACATGCACCTAGAGCATAGTGCAACTATTATTTAAGTCTCATATTTGACAACAATCATAGGTCAATCGTTTTGCAAGCTTCAATTTTCAACAAATAGTCATGTCGTAATATTTCTCTACTGTAGCGCAAGTTGTGTAATTGTCATCATATCTTGACATCCACTCCACTTTCTGCAACGTTTCCAATTGACGTCTTTTCAGACTACAATTTTTCAACTGAATACTTGAATTTAGAATTGTACACATTGTGTTGAGTTGCATGTTAAAAAACCCTGCTTGATGGCATCTGCCCCAATAGCCTAAGAGACTGATCATCCTGGTCAATACAATATAGGACTGATATTTTTATTACAAATTTCTATGGGGTAATTCAAAACTAATTCACACAACATTTGAGGAATAGTAGTTCAATGAAAAGACAGCACTAGAATCGTTTTCGAATTTACAGGAAACACGGATGAAGCAATCGATGACCTACAAATATAATAATGGTAAACTAATGGAGCCATTATGTGCAAGATAACTGCCACAAAATTGTATAATTGTTTTCTAAAATTGACTTTTGCAAAATTTGCTTTTGGAAGACATCCTTGTGGTTGATTTAATGGACATTCCCAACAATTCAAAGAAATGTAATTTGTTTCTCAAACTAATAGGCATAAGTAACAAGCTATCAAAGATAACCAAAGCAGTAACACAAATTAGCAAGTTAAGTTGAATTGACTGGACAATTTGATGTTCAAATGCGAAAAGGCTGATGCTGGCTCCTTCTAATGGTACACCGATGAAGAATGAAAAATAAGTGGTTAGTAAACTAATGAAAACCAAATGGAACAAGGAAATGCATTCCATCGTGATATCAACGATACGTAGTAATGTGCCATTACCGAAGTAACATTAACTGTTCTCGAATGGTATATATCACCTTTTTTCTGGTAAATGAATCGAACCAACATCGATATTGCTATAGAGCATGCTCTAGCATCAATTGCGAAAATAACTGAACTATTCTCACAAATGAGTATTTCAGTTATTTTCACACTTTCACAGCAAAACTATGAAATTACAGAAATTTATTCTTTTATGTCTTATTTTTAATTTCTCTGCTATGAAAGAATAACTCATAACTATGGTACCATTAAAGGATATCCTGACAGTGGCTGTAGATATCTAGTCAGCAGCCTTTAATTAACAGAACTTATTCTCCACTCTGTATAAAAAGAAATATAACATTGACTGAGAGTGCAGTGATAAATTGTCAGTATTTTTCAATTATAAGCCACTGGAAGCCGACATCCTTTAGGAGATCTTAGGCTTGTCCTAGGACGCGTCAGTAGTAATCCCGTGGCAGACGGAAGGACAAAATGAGCAACGATGAGTCATCATGCTGACTCAGCCCCCCCCCTCTGGCGAGAGGAAGGACATGGCCAAGGATGTGTTGGGAGGAATGGGTCCGAGAGGAAGAAACTGTTCCCTACCCCCCTCTGGAAGATAGGAAGGAAGGAGGAGTTGTGAGGCAAGGGTAGGAATCTCTGAAAACGGCAGAGTTAGAAAAAGGCGGGTTTTGGTCCCTTTGGGATGAGAAAGTCCATATTTCGGCAAAGTGGAGTGCTCGGATGGAAAAACGGAGTTCAGATTGATTCGGAATCTACGTGAAATTTTCGGTCTAGGAACTTGTTTCCAGCGACATCGGAGAGAAAAGATTTTGAGGACGTCCCCCCTCTGGAACGAGACTTCCAACTTTGGTTCTAGAGATCGTAGAAAGTCGTGTGATACCTCATTTGAAAGCTAAGAGTGAGAAAAATGCATTGGAAAGCTCAGTTTGGCCCTATTTTCCTGGGTTTAGAGAGGAAAATGGCAGGAAAACGTCCGAGTTAGAAAAGGCAGGTTTTGGTCGTTTTGGGGTGGGAAAGTACATTTTTCGACATGAAGGAGGCCTCGGATGGCAAAACGGAGGGCTAATTCGGACTTTTTGGCCAATGTTGGGTCTAGGAACTTGTTTCCAGCACAATCGGAGAGAAAAAGTTCTGACATCCCCCTCTGGAACGAGACTTCCAACTTTGGTTCTAGAGATCGTAGAAAGTCGTGCAATAGGTCAATTGAAAGCTAATAGTAAGAAAAATTCAGTGAAAGAAACGGTTTGTTCATATCTGCCTTCGTTTAGATGTGAGAGTGACTTTAAAATTTTTGTCCATCACCGAAAAACGACATAGAATTTTATGAAAATGTCTTTAGCGGCTTGAC
This sequence comes from Prostheceraeus crozeri, assembly GCA_907163375.1. Taxonomy (NCBI): domain Eukaryota; kingdom Metazoa; phylum Platyhelminthes; order Polycladida; family Euryleptidae; genus Prostheceraeus; species Prostheceraeus crozeri. Next base: position 146,204 of record CAJQUW010003248.1, read on the forward strand.
AAAGTCTCGTACGTGAAAGTGGACCGCAGATTCGGACTTTTTGTATAAGAGTGAGACAAATTCAGTGAAAGAAACGGCTTGTTCATATCTGCCTTCGTTTAGATGTGAAACGCCATTGAAAATTTTTAACATTGACAAAAAAACGACAGAGTTAGAATTTTTACGAAAACGGCTCTAGCGGGTGAACGAAGCCTCGGACGGGAAAACAGAGACCAGCTTTGGAATCAGCGTGCCATTTTTTTTATCTAGAGGGTGAGTTTTAAGTGAATCGGAGAGAAAAAGTTGAAAATTTTCTTCACATGAGATTTTTCCTGAAAATGTTAAATTGTGGTCACCTTTGGTGGTCAATAGCGGACGATTGCAAGTAAATGAAGAGCTCGGGTTTCTTTTAGGAGCAAGACAGCACTTTGTTCTCTGGGATCCTATCTTTTCAGTTGCGTGGAAGGTTTCGTTTCCAAATGAGAGCCTGTTGAAAATCCAGTTTTTGCGCATTTTCCAAGATTTTGGAACTTTTTGAAAAAACGACCGAGTTTATTCAGCTCGGCTCTTGGTCATCGTTGTGGGTCGATAGATGGCTTAAAAGAAAGGGGAGAGCGAGAAAACATGGCTATCAAAATTTGAAGTCAATCGGAGCACTATAACCGGAGATAGACGTGTTTAAAGTTTTTGGATGAAGGATATTACGTCATCAGCTGATCGCCACAAACTATATAAGTGGAAACTCTACTTGTGGAAATCAGTTCTCCTCCCGACTGGGTTGGGGTAGGTGAACTCCGGAGCTTCGATGATAGCATCGGACATTCCAAATTTCGCAACCGATTTAGAAAATTTCAATGCTGATATCAGCTAAGGCGTCAGACTTAAAGGTTAGCCAGGAAATGGCCTTCGTCTCCAGGCCATGAAAGACTCCAAAACTTTAAAGGCTAGTAACTTTGCTTTTACAAGTCCGTTTGACTTGATTCAAAAAAGGTTCAATCGCTATTGATTAGGCCTATATTGACAGACTACTTATAAAATTTCATAAGTAGTACGCAATGCTGAAAAAGTAAAAACAATATTTTTGGAGGTTTTTTGGGTTTTCGACCCTGTTGAAGTCAACTAAAGGAGTTTTAATGATGTCTGAGGCAGTCTTACCATGATTCAAGCAGCTTTTCACTGAAAGAGAGCAGGACATTGAGAGTTCTGCTGTAATATTCCACTGACAGGGTGATCCTTCGGGACGGCGGATGATGCCGTAGTGATAAGTGTGGCAAGGGAGTGTGTCATATTTTAGACCGAAACCGCTGGGGCAACTCATGTTGGGCATTTGACACAGTTCTCAACGTAGGACTTTGAACGCCAATCGGTTGAGTCTTAGCTATCTTGTCATGGGTGGCATCTAAACATCTCCATTGCAAAACGCGTGTGAATCACGGCTTGCTATCAAGCTGATCAAAGTCTGTCAACCTCTTGAAAATAACTCCACTGGTTTTCATCTCTGGCTATCAAGTCATTGACGGTGCAAGTCACAGAGATTTTCGGTGTCATACTTCCTGTTGGTGGGCGTCTTTTCAAGACAGCGGTGAAGTCCGTAGCGATGAGTACTGCACGGGACGTTGGCAATGGTAATCCTTGTGAAACCTCTCTGCGTCATGTTTGCAAGTGGTTGCCTTTCGTCTCAACGTTGTACTCTGACTGCCAGGGCGACATTTAGCTGTCTGCCACAGGTTGGCTCATAAAACCTTCATTGCACTTGTCTCCCGATAGTTGGCCATACATGCGAGAATGAACCATGAGTTCTGATTGTCCCTATCACGGAGACGAAATGATGAATGGAATGAATTGGAAGGGACATTCATGCGCCACACGCAGCCACAAGCTCATTTGTCTCTTCGCTAGTGAACAAGCTCTTGTCAGTGTAGTCAGAAAGTATATGTTGTTGTACAAAAGGTTTACTGCAACACAGGTTGATGTATAGTTATAAATTTTGATCATGGCGTTTTATGAAACACAAATGTCATAAAATGTAAGCGTTAGTGTAGTCAAATAGTTTTACCGTGACACGCGTTTGAGAAAGTAAAGTTTAATCATCGAAGTTTTATTCGTGAGTGTCGTCAGAAAGTGTATCATGGTTTGCAAAAGCAAAGTTTAGTGTAGTCAAATAGTTTTACCGTGACACGCGTTTGAGAAAGTAAAGTTTGATCATCGAAGTTTTATTCGTGAGTGTCGTCAGAAAGTGTATCATGGTTTGCAAAAGCAAAGTTTAGTGCAGTCAAATAGTTTTACCGTCACACGCGATTGAGAAAGTAAAGTTTGATCATCGTAGTTTTATTCGTGAGTGTAGTCAGAAAGAAAATCATGGTTTGCAAAAGCAAAGTTTAGTGTAATCAAATAGTTTTACAAGCGTCATGAAATGTAAGCGGTAGTGTAGTCAAGTAGTTTTACCGTGCCACACTCTTGTGAAAGTAAAATTTGATCATTGTTTTATGACTGACTGAACTCACAACAGCATTACAAAGTTTAGCACAACACAAGTGTCATGAAAATATACTTTATTTGGTCTTTGATTTAACATCATTGAAACCCACTTTACTAATAGCAATGACAATATTGTTTATTTTATTCAGAAGCAACTGATTGGCATAAACATGAAAGTCATCCATCCGAGAAATAATCTTCTGCAGATGTCGTGCATAAAACTCAGAAGCATCAGTAACATATTCTTGTCCATAGGAACGAAATTGTATGTCAACACTGTCAGCTCCTTCATCTTGTGGAAAATAACTGTAATTGACTTGTGCAATTAAGTGAGCCGTGATGATACTGTCCTTGAAATAAGATATTAACTCCGTAAATATTTCCTATGTATAGTCTAAACATGTTTCCAATTCCGTCTCCTCCCTTTGAAACTCAAGAATGTGATCTTGTATTAAGCCTCCGAAACTCTGTTGATGAAAACGAATCGTGCAATCATCATGTTTCAATGTATTGACTTCAGGTGCCATTGTTGAGTCTATTGCTAAACATCATGTTTGCCTAAGACGATTTCAATAACGCGTTACAAATGTGTGTGCGCACATCGGGAAATCTAGCTCGTCTTTGATTGGACGAGAGGTCTCATCCATTCACCACTTAGGAAAATCTTATAAAAGGCAGTGCACCAGCTCTGCTCTTCACATTTATCGTTCACAAGGTGAGTGTCGGTGAGCTCCTGCTATCAGGTTGTTTTGACTTGCTATCAAGCTGAATAGTCTCTTGCTATCAAGAGGTTCGCTTCTGCTCATAAAACATATCATCGCTGTAATACCTCCTTTGCTCGAGCGTTCCTTCGGGACGGCGGGTACTTCCGTAGAGGGATTGTGTTGCACGGGTTGCTCGTCGTTTGTTAGACCGAAACCTCTGAGCCGATGCTCATGTTGGGCGTTCGACTTCATACTGAACGTGATGCTTTCTCTCGCCAGGTCAGAGTACTTCAGCCATTCGACAAAGGTTAGTCTTTATGATATGGAGTAGAGTGAAATGTAATTCATTAGATGTCACTTCAATGATTGTTCCCATAATAAACGTTGACTAAGCAAATGAAACGGTTCTCATTTTCCTTTTCACTGATTGAAGTAATTTTTCAGTGATTCAATTAATCAACCACATCCGAACAAGAAAATGGAATTCAGCAAAGTTGAAAATTACCGCATTGCTGTCGAGATGGAGAAGGCTACGATCGAGCAATGTAAGTATTTGTATCAAGGTTGACTCGCTCTATTACTAACATCATTAGGGTAGACATCCTAATTAAAATCAAGAGCCCCTCCCTTATTTTGTTCATGTTTAAACCCAATCCAAATTTTACATCTTCTTATCTTTGCTGTCATTCTTTTTCAGTGCATGATTATATTCTTAATGGGGAACCCGTCCCCCAAGGAGCAATCGGGGAAGCCTATGAGCGGCTTGGCAAGTGTGAGTATCTTTAACATCTCATGTTTAGACTGTTTCAGATTCTCTGCATTATCCTTGTCTCATTATCTAATCTCTCTTTCCTCTCTACAGACTTGGCCAAGATGAAGAAGTGGGAGGAAGCCGCGAGGCGGAGATTCAATGCTGAATTTCCGGCCCTACCTTCCCACCCGTCTACCTCCGCTCAAGGTCCGACTACTTTCTCGGGCACTGTCATCGCCCCACCTCCACCGCCTGCTGCGCTCCCTGCACCAGTGGCTGCACAGTCCCTGCTCCTCGTCACCACGTCCCTCCGACACCGAAGCCAAAGATCCTTCCACCCTCGGCTCGCGTCCCCTCCTGCTTCCCGTGTTGCCGGAAATCAATTCATTAGGTGGTAAGTAACCGTGATTGGGACAAGGGGGATAAGACTTCAAACTTGAAATTATGATCATGTTACTAATCTCTTTTCTCTTTTTTCTCAACAGATCTGGCGACGGTTCTCCTGGACGGCGACGTTCCCTCCCGCCCCATCGTCATCCCAGCATCGCCACCACCACCTGCGGCGGTCGACCTCCCTCTCCTCTCCGTTCAGTCGGTGGAGAAATTGCTGGAGGAGAGTTGGAGATAGTCGGAGACGAGAGGGAGATTGAATTCGAAGAGATGGACTTTCGATGCCAGCGGTGTGACAGGGTCTCCACCTCAGCCTTCAACTTAGGACGTCACACCGCTGGCAATGCCTGCAGGGGAGGAAAGCGCCAACTGATCACTCAACGACCCAAGTGTGAAGGTTGTCGACGTACGTTCTACAAGAGCACCAACTTGCGAGTCCACATCACAGGCGGTTCCTGTGGCAGTGTGAGGCAATCACCAACGTCATCAGGTAGGAAGCATCCTTCACCACCCGTAGGCTTTTCCTGTTCTTCGTGTCGGAAGACCTTTCCTACAGAGTTTGTTCTTTCTTCGGACACACTCTGTCACACACATTCCACTGAGCTTTACACTGACAACAACGTCACTCTAAGGCTGAGCAAGTTTTCCCTTGAGACGCTCGTTTGCGACTATGAGTCAGAAAGCTCTGAGCCTGTACAAGATATTCATCCTTTCTTGATGAATAATATAGGTTTAATTCATCAAATGCTGACGAGCTCAGATAGATTTTTGCTCAAAGGCATGTTCTATATCACTGCTCATTTCAATAAGGTAGACAGTAGCACGGGAGAAGTAGAGTCCACTGTGACCATTAGGATAGCCTCCTGTGCTGCTGATCTCATAGGTGATGTAAACGAGTGGATAGAGAGACATGCGACTTATCTCGTCAACAACTTAAATAAATTTAATGAAAGAGACAGCGGTCTGGTCTTTGATGGGATAGAGAAAGTAGACATTAAAATCAATCTCTTAGAAAATTTGCAAGGGAGCGGTTGTTTCACCCTCCCCAAACCACTGGCTGTCAAAAAGGCTGTCATCAATGGAGAGTGTCAGTCCCAGTGTTTCAAGTATGCCGTCCTCTCCATTCTTCACTATAATGATATAAGTGTAGATCGTTAACGAATCACTCACTATCGTGAATTGGAGGATGAGCTTAAGTTTGACGGGTTAGATGTCAACACATTAGATTTTAAAAACATTGCCCAATTTAAAAAACTTAATAAAATTAAGATCGTCGTCCATCTCTGGGAAAAAGGTCTAAAGGGCGCTAGGTATAATAATCGCCAAAGTAACTTCGATCGGGTTGTCAATCTTCTCCTAGTGTATAGCGACAACCACCCAGAATGGCATTATTGTGGCATTCCTAAAATTTCAAGGTTATACCATCATTAAACTGCATATAGGAACAATTTCTACTATTGTGATCGCTGCACACGGCGTTTCACATCTAAACCATTTTTTGAACAGCATTACGAGTGGTGCTCTCGGGGTAAAATTCAAATGGAAGTCATGCCCAAAGATAAATTTTATAGGTCTGAGGAAAACGGCAATGAGCTCAGTCCCATATATACCATCTATGCGGACATTGAATGTTACATTGAACAAGAAGACCTAAGTCATGAGCCAGCAGCCATTGCCTGCTATGACGTTTGGCATCCATATTATAGGAACCAAAATAAAATGCATGTGTGTCAAGGCGAGGAGTGCGTTGAAAACTTCCTCAACTTTTTAGATAGGAAAGTCCGTTTTCATCAACGCTATGAAACGGAGCTCACTAGGAAACCCTTGTGCTTCACAGAAGCCGATAAACTCAAATTTGATGTGACCACGGAATGTCCCCGCTGCTGTTCATCCTTTGATGATCAGCAACATAAGAAAGTGAGGGACCCTTGCCATCTCAGTGGTAAATTTAGGTCTGCCTTATGCAGTAAATGTAATATGAAACTTTGGCTCAAACGACGAACGCTCCCCGTCATCTTCCATAACTTTAAATGTTATGATGCTCACATCATCATTCGCCATGGATTCGGTAAAATGAAATCCTGGTCATCCAAAGTGATTGCACAAAGTAAGGAAAAATTTTTGTGCATCACTGCCAAAGTACAAGTAGATAAGACGAAGGAGGGGAAGCCTGTCTTCTATGACATAAATTTTCTAGATAGTTTTCAATTGATGTCTTCTTCCTTAGTCGCGTTGGCTAATAATTTAGAAACACTTCCCCTCACTCAACATTTAAAGAAAAACTATCCCAACATAAGTGACAGTATCATGCGGCGGAAAGGGGTGTTTCCTTGTAGTTATTTTAGTTCAATGGACACAGTGAAAGAAACATCCCTTCGGTCCATCGATAAATTTAAAAATGATTTGACGGGTGAGGACTGTTCACTGGATGACTATAGGCATGCAGAGCAAGCATGGTTTTAGGAAAGTCACATTAGAACAGGACGCCTTAGACCCCGTCCATTTTGTTAGTCTGTCGGGTCTGTCCTATCAGTCGGCCTTCAAGATGACGAAAGAGAGAATACATTTGCTGGAAGATGCAAAAATGTATACGTTATTTGAACGTGGTGTTAGGGGAGGCTTGACATTTGTTAACAAACATGTTGTCAACAGCACCCAAGACATAGGATCGACCACCCATTCAATGTACATAGACCAAAATAATTTATATGGCAGTGCATTATCCAAGCCTTTGCCACAGTCTGACTTCCAATGGGTAGAGCCCCATGACATTGAATACTTCTCCAATCCAACACACATCATGGCACTGGGAGATGAGGCCGACATAGGTTATTTACTTGAAGTCGACCTCATCTATCCAGAATGTATTAAGAATTGGGCAGTCGATTTTCCTCTCGCACCCGAATCTGGCATAGTCAGTCCAGATATGTTCTCTTCCTTTATGGAAGAACACAATAAGCAATATGAGGCGGGAAATGACTTAAAATATAAAGCCACTAGGAAGTTGTTGATCACCCAATTGAACAAGCAGCATTATATCGTGCACTATTCCATCCTCAAATTCTATCTAGGTATGGGGATGCAACTTGACGAAGTCCATCGCGCTATCCAGTTTAGGCAAAAGCCCTTTCTAAAACCGTATATAGAATTTAATAGTAAGAAACGGGCTGAATCCAAGAATCCTTTCGAAAAGGATTTCTTTAAATTTAGGAATAATGCCCTCTTTGGTAAAACCGTGGAGGATGTAAGAAAGCGCATGGACTATCGTATTTTGACTGATCCGGAAACGAGTATCAAAGTTTGTCGCTCACCGTTGTTTTGTCACCATGATGTCATTTCCGAAGACATCACTGGTTTTAAAATGTTGCAAGCCCATTTATGTCGGTCAAGCTGTCTTGGATCACTCCAAGTTTAAAATGTACAAGTTGTTTTACCACACCTTTAAAACTTGTCCATTGATCCAACATGTGGATTTAGTAGGAGGCGATGCAGACAGCTTCTTCCTAGCTTTGACAACCACTAGCCAAGTCAAGCAGGAAGATATTTTAAAATATTTAGCACCCAAGTTTGATAGTTCCAACTATCCCACTGACCATCCGCTTTACTCTACCACAAATAAAGCGAAGCTTGGCTGATTCCAGGATGAGTGTGCCGGCAAACAGATAAAGGAGATGATCTTGCTTCTTCCCAAGATGTACTCCATGAAGCTAAAATCCTCAGAGCTTTCTATTAAACGGGCGAAAGGCATCTCCAAGTCAATCGTCAGAAAAATGACACATAGGGACTATCAAGATGCCTGAGATTCACTTAAAATTAAAAAAGTAGAAGGGATCATTTTGAAATCACAGTCGCATCAAGTCAGAACAACGACGTTTAGGAAACGGGGTCTCTCAGCTTGGGAAGACAAGCGATGCTGGATGAGTCCTAACCACTCATTACCGTACGGCCATCCAGACACTCATCTACCTCCACCCAAGAGACAGAAACTTTCTCTTCCTCCGTCCGCCGATGTATGATGATGAATGCTTCCTCTCTGTTGTGGTTGATGTTTTGCTTTTTCACTCCATTGCCTTTTCTATGGGGTGTTGTGAGTGAGTGCCTTGTAACATGCGTCCAACTCCTGATCACAGCATATCATCAATGGGGCATCCAGTGCTTTTGCCGACTTTGTTTTCTCCCTGCATATCAGTGACTTTGCTTTCTCCCTGCACATGAGTGACTTTCTTTTCTACGTGTATAGCATTAACTATGTGTGACTGCGATCAAATGTCTTTCATTCAATGACATATCATGTACAGACTGTCTCGTTTTTCTTTTGACTCAAAGATGGGATTCTCACTTAATAGACAGAAGTAAAAGTTTTGATCATTTTGTAAGATGGGTAGGGTTAGAAATGAAGTTGATGATTGTGAAGTTAGAAATAAAGTTATAACCATGTCGCTGTTTGTAAGATAGGTGAAATATAAATGAAGTCAGAACCACTTCACTGTTTGTAAAGTTAGAAATAAAGTTGACGTTTGTAAAGTTAGAAATAAAGTTGATGATTGTAAAGTTTGAATTAATGTTAGAATCATTTCAGAGTTTGCAAGATAGGTAAAGTATAAAATAAAGTGACAAGCATTTCACTGTTTGCAAGATAGGTAAAGTATAAAATAAAGTCAAAACCATGTTAGAGTTTGTAGGTTATTATCCTCACCATCGAATGTAACATCATGACAATGTCTTTGGCTTAGGAAACATCAACCACTTTGCTGACTCATGTCTATAAATAGCTCTGACTCATGAAGTGGTAAAGCACCAGTCAGTTAGATAAGAATCTAATCAGTCATGTTCAACCTTTTCACCGATACGTGTGTGGGCGTATCATTTAACATCGATGTCACCTCACGTCAGACAGCGTGACCTTTTCACCGACACGTGTGTGGGCGTATCATTTAACATCGATGTCACCTCACGTCAGACAGCGTGACCTTTTCACCGACACGTGTGTGGGCGTGTCATTCAACATCGATGGCGCCTCACGTCAGGCAGCGTGACCTTTTCACTGACAAGTGTGTGTGGGCGGTTGTTCATTGCGATGACTCATTCAAAACACATCATGTGATTGACACGATTCTATTAACTGTGACTCATGCAGATAACGCATTAAAGATTTAACAATGTCAGCTACTTTACTGATATCACGTAAACCAGTCATGATACAATGTCCGTTGTGAAACACTGCAATATGTACAGGATGCCACTTGCGAATCAGAGCAGCAGGAAAGAGTTCAGTTTCATGAAATATATACAATGATTACTGGTTTTATTGTTGGGTAGATCCACTAACATCTTCAAATGAACAGACACTACTATATTCTTCAATGTCAGGAGACTGAGAAGTAGATGAAGCATGAGTGTTCGCATTTTCTTGACGACTTCGTAACATGTGGACTGTATCACGAAATGAGAAAGGTTACTTAAGACTTGGATTTTGCCGCAGCGAAAGATTTGAAGATTTCGACCGTTGCTCATGCGAATGACCAACATTTGTGGACGACCGTGATGATATACTGAATCGGGAAGATGGGTACGCAACTTTTCTAAATCGATGTCTCTTCTGAGATTCATTTCGCGCACAGCTTTGATGATGCGGATGGGGAGCATGATTCACAAAAGACATAAGGGCTGAGTGAACTTCCCTTATATACTTTCCCATGAGGGTTTTGGAATCAAAATGTAGCAGTGATCATTATGTAGAATCATCTCTTGAATGCGAATAAATACAATGCCTTCTCCTACGTTAATGACACGACAAGAGTTCGATAGGATAGAGCGATGTAACCTTTGTAATTGAAAGCGTTCTAGAGTTATCTGAAGTTGACGTTTCGTATCATGAAATATAACACACTGACTTTTCCATGATACACGGAGCCATGCTGATAATTTCCATATGATCATGATTCAAACCTGAGTGAAGAATGGTATGCCTAAGAAGGAAGGCGAGAGTAATGTTAGAGTAATCAAGCTAAGCTGATGGCAGACGTTCACGATACACAGTTCTCCTTTACAAGTTTCCCGTAAAATAGTTGTGACACTTTTGTGAGGTTGTCACTTAATCTAGCAGGTTGATTTTTATCTCACACGTGTTTTGAGTGTTTCTTAACTCATATGCATTCGACTTACAACGTTACATGTTGTATTGTGTATAGTTGTATGCTGTCGATGCAGACTGCAAAGACGTTTCACACTATCTGTATCTACAAAACAGTCTACACACGCATTCAATTTGATAAAAGCAAACAACGCATTTAGTAAAGATGTTACGCCAACGAGAGTGACTGCAGAAACATTCCATAAAATTTTTTTCAACGTTCGCCAAGTTTCACAACTTCATGTCCATGTTTTTAACTTCTTACAAAACGTATTTCAACGTTTGTGTTTTGACTTTCAAGCGAACACGTGCTTCACGTATGCTACACTAACGGTTAACGCGTGTGATATAAAACCCTAAATCCCTAAATCCAACCGTAGATGACCCTACCTTTGGATTATGCACTTTAGGTCTTAAATATCCACGCGATTAAATGGAACTAGCCCTCACACACTCAGCGGTTTGTTGACTTTTTTTTACCTTTTTTTAAACATTCAACACTAATAGTACTTACTATAACCTTTGAACATTGTGTGAAACAAAACACAACACACAGTGCAGTTTCTAGTCTAGTGTGGTGTGTGAGCACTGTTTTCATATCAAAACATCTACAGTCTCTCAGTCTCAGCAGTAGAAAGACTGCTTAAAAGTAAACTTTTTTTTTGTTTCGAGTACACAAGTTTAGTTACTTACTATTCAATTGATGCAAACATCTCATACTTCTTCACCCATCACCTACACAACATTTATAAAAACGTGATGATCATCTAGATTCTAGTCTTCACTATATTCTTCTCTATTTTTAAAGTCAAAAAAAAAATTCGCTCGCTTTTTGTATTTATTTTATCATTTAGCTAACTTGTAATTACATGGAATTTTAATACTGTCATTTTTCATTGATCATCTACCTTCATTCATCACTCTAATCATTCTTGTAAAAATCACTTTTAGAGCGTTTGCGCTCTGTGTTGACTTCAACCACTTAGGGTTTTTTAGTTTTAGTTTTTCTTGTACCATTGATTTTTTTTTTTTTTCATGATTTCGTCTTTCACTTGTATCTTCATTTCAAATGATTTTTGAAACTGAATCTTTCATCTATTATGAATATTGAATTGTGTTGTTGATGATTTTTGTTTGACTTTTTGATTGACGAACTGATGACCAACGTTAACGTTTAACACCGACGTTACGTACGTTACGTCTTACACTACTTGTCATGTTATACATTTCATACTCCATTCAATCCATCTTTTTATACACTTATTCCTATCCTAGCCAACATTTTATAGCCACTTACGGTTATGGGTTCTTTGGGTAAGCAACCACTGAAGTCGTCAAAAATTGTCGTCAACGTTTTCAGATACACAAAAACTTGCTTTACTTAACTCCCTTTGTTTCTTCATTCTGTACATTCACTCCTCTTTGATGTATTACTCCAAGTTTTTACTTTTCCTACATATAAAAATTTTTCACTAGGAAAAATTTGCACACTGCAGTTTAAAAACTTTCTAAGGATGCAAACTTTCTTCTTTGCTGAAAACATAAATCATTTTCACTATAAAACTTTTTTGACAAAACGGTCATTAAAACTACTTGACTACACAAAACAAAATTTTGCTAAAAACACACTGATCAAAACTTATTTTCACAAAACAAAGTGTGGTTTTAAAGAGCAAGTGTGAGCTCGTGTTGGACTACAGTCATGATTTCACTAATCCAATCCACTGAATTTCCATTTCCAAATCATGTTGTGGGAGACAAATCGTATGTGGAACATTTCATTCATGTAGATCCAACTTTCTATTTCATAAGTGCAATGAGAATTTTTTTGAGCCACGCCCATGGCATCATATGAGGTCGCCCTGACAGTCAGAGTAACAATGGTTGAGTCGAAAGGAGAACGTTTCACAAGAACAACAGGGAGAGGTTTCACAAGTGGAGATTGCTACGGGCTTCAACCGCTGTCTTCAAAGACGCCCCACAACACCCAGAGTATAAGACGCCCCCACGTTGAAGTATCATCGTCAACAAAAATGAAGACGCTGAAAACTCTTGATGGATTTATTACATGACATGAAAAGCACATTGGAGAACTTGAAGGATTCACCGAAATTTTGATCAGCTTGATAGCCAGCCCATGACAAGAAGGATTTAAAAACTGGAGTTTAGATGCCACCCATAGTGAGAAACATAGTAAGATGGCTAAATACAAGGTAGACTGCACCATTTTTTCTTTGCCACAAATGAATGCCCACAACACACACCCAAGTCACCCAAGACACTATCGGGTTGTCATCCCAGTCCTGACACAACTCTGACATCATCACCCGCAGCTTGAGACCCGAAGGATCACCCTGTCAGTGGAATATTACAGCAGAACTCTCAATGTCCTGCTCGCTTTCAGTGAAAAGCCGCTTGAATCATGGTAAGATTGTCTCAGACATCATGACAAATCTTTTAGTTGACTTCAACAGGGTCAAAAACCCAAAAAAACCTCCAAAAATATTGTTTTTACTTTTTCAGCATTTTGTACTACTTATGAAATTTTATAAGTAGTCTGTCAATATAGGCCTGATCAATAGCGATTTAACCTTTTTTGAATCAAGTCAAACGGACTTGTATAAGCAAAGTTACTAGCCTTTAAAGTTTTGGAGTCTTTCATGGCCTGGAGACGAAGGCCATTTCCTGGCTAACCTTTAAGTCTGACGCCTTAGCTGATATCAGCATTGAAATTTTCTAAATCGGTTGCGAAATTTGGAATGTCCGATGCTATCATCGGAGCTCCGGAGTTCACCTACCCCAACCCAGTTGGGAGGAGAACTGATTTCCACAAGTAGAGTTTCCACTTATATAGTTTGTGGCGATCAGCTGATGACGTAATATCCTTCATCCAAAAACTTTAAACACGTCTATCTCCGGTTATAGTGCTCCGATTGACTTCAAATTTTGATAGCCATCTTTTCTCGTTCTCCCCTTTCTTTTAAGTCATCCATCGACCCACAACGATGACCAGGAACCGAGCTGAAAAAAGTCGGTCGTTTTTTCAAAAAGTTCCAAAATCTTGGAAAATGCGCAAAAACTAGATTTTCAACAGGCTCTCAGTAGTATTAGGCATGACATGCGGCGCGTCGCTTTGCTCGCACCGGATGTCACACTTTGCGGGATTTTTTGAAAATTTACATAGCCTATAAATTTCAAAAATTTAGGTAGACTTCAAATTTCACGTGGCCGAAAATTTAGGTAGTGACAAATTTTTAAAAAATCAAAATTTCAAAAATTTAGGTAGTCTCCAAATTTCGAAAATTTAGGCAGTCGAAAAATATTACGTGGACGAAAATTTGAGTTGTCACAAAATATCACGCAATCTAAAAACATCACTTGGCCGAAAATTTCACGTAGACTAAAAATTTAAGTTGTCTCAAAACTTCACGTAGTCTCAATATACCAGAAGATTGTATTCAAAATATTTCTTTAAAAATGGAAACCTCAGAAATGGAAGAAACCTCGACGGGGGCGAAAATAGAAGAAACCTCGACGGCAACGGCGACGACGAAAATGGAAGGAACCCCGAGAATATATCATTCGTTATCGCAATTAAAAACAAGTGAAAAGAACATCGAAAAAATTAACATTGAAAAAAATAAAGATAGAGTACGTTATATGAAAAGAAATAATGTTATGAACAAGCGATGAAGGATGTTCACTAGTACTAAGTAATAACATTAACACTTTCACTTAATGTTGTTGCGCTGCTTGCCGTTGTGCTGCTTGTTCTTCGTTAATTTGATTCATAACTTGTTCATAAGTTGGCGGCCCCTGTTGTATCGACGTTGTTCGATGATGTTGTTGATTGTTCAATAATTTGATCGTCCCGTTCTTGTGATAAGGTTCTATTTAAAGAAAATATTACTTTCTGCCGTTGTTCAATTAAGTTTAATATTTTCTTATCAGTTGTATAATTTATGTGCGAGTCTCCGATATATTCAAAAATTCTTCCCATATCCAAGTGTAAGAATATTTTACTTCGTGCTTGCAGATGTATGATTTCCCTTGTTAACTTCTGAATTCTTCTCCGCTTTGTCTCCAATCGAACAGATCTTTCAGTAGATCCAACCATTGTGACGATAAAATTTAAACTAAGATTGTAGTGTGTCACGTTTTATGAATTGTGTGTGTGTCTTTAAAAAGTAAGTGAAAATTATGAATGGTGATCTAAGCAAAGCGACACTGTAGGTAAATGAAGTTTCCTTGACAACATACGGGTATGACATGATGGGTATGATTAAATGTGCTTGTATGCCAATGGGGAAATTGCAGTATTACAACTCTAACCACATCAAAATCCATTTCCGGAACCAATTCCAGAACTTTTCTGGTTTTGGCTTGACAGTCGGTCTCGACTGTCGATACTGAGATATTGTATTGAATGATTGCTATAACAACAGAATATTCCCTCAAAGCAGAGAATGAATTAATAGATTGCTTTTATATTATTAACGCTATGTTGTGAATGCACAACCCGTATGATCCCCTAAAACAATCATGCGGTTTGAGAAATGTGGTAACAGATGTTGCTATTGTCTTAATACAGATAAAACAATCAATATCCTCTTAATGAGAGTTCATAAAAATAAAATCTAACATTGTTAAACAATACATTTTATTCCATTTAAAATGTGCAACATAAATGATTTCTTGAAACAATACGGTAAACAAACCACGACAAATTTCGATTTTAATAAGATCGCAAATCAATTAGAAATAAAGAATCTCCATATCCTAATGAGAGACGGGTTACAATTGATCAAAAATAAGCCAACTTTAAATTTCGTAACAAATCTCCACACGTCATATCAAAAAGGAGTACCTTGGTCAGCTGGGAGAAAGAATACTAGTGTAGAAAACTATTGGTTTGACTCATGCGGACTTCCCCCTTCAAATAAAGTCAAAGAATCACTTGGAAATGGAACATACAATACTTTTAAAATTCAAAAACCAGGAACTACTTATTGTGGTTAATTATGTCTTTATGTTTTATTTAAATTACAGGAAGGAGTACCATTTCTTGATATTATGTTAGAATTGAATAAGGGAACTTAATTCCCGAAAAACGTTAGTTCCAATGGCTAAAGCTCACTTATTTGTAATTCGTTTTGATAAAATCTGCCAGTGATGTCCTGATCATCTAAATCTTTGATTTCATAAGTAATCGGATAAGTTTGATTTATTTTACAGCTTCAATTCTTTAGTCCAATAGCCAACAAAGCCTTTTTCAAATTTATTGTTATACTTAAATATCCTTACTCTATCTCCAATTTTAAATTTCGGCCTACGTTTCTGTAAATTCGGATTACTCTCATTCGAATAATTATTTTCGAATATTTTCTTTCGTATCAAATCAGGATCGTCATAAGCATTCTTTGGAGTTTCTTCAATACCTGAATGAACTTGATTATTGTACTGATCTACAATTCCTGGTAATATTTTTAACCATTTCTGATTTCCTTGTTCTGTAGGTTTCTTAATAATTTATTTTTTAACGTTGTATTGAACCTCTCTATTACTACAGCCTTTCCTGCATTTTCAGTTGAATAAACAGTTTCAAATAGTGGCTGAACATTTCTGTTATAAAACTCCGATCCTTTCTCAACAAACAATTTCTTTGGCTTTCTATTACTTTCTTTTAAGATTTCTTCAAACGAATATTTAACTGATAAACCACTTTTCTTTTTTAAAGGCTTTACCCAAGCGTATCGCGTATATTAATCTTTAGCGGTCAATGCGTATTTAAAATCAGAATCATCCGGCATATGAATAAGATCAGCACTCCAAATATCATCTTTATTAAATACTTTTACTTTCAATAGATATTTCGGTTTGCTGTATTCCTTGTGAATTTCAGACGCGTAGGTTTCATTTAAACCCTGACCGAATTATATTTTAGCTTGTAAAGCTTTCTTAACAAACATTCTTTCTCTAAATGTATGATTTTGAATACGATCTAATTCTTGAATCATCTTCTTATCAGCTACATGTCTAGAAGTTATATCATCATGTTCTCTGTATGCTAAATCGTGTCTATAAGCTGCTGCATCTACTCTATTTATTGGTTCTTCACCTGGTTTTGGATTATTATTCTCATCTAGTCATATATCTAATCGAGTTCCTGCACTGGTCTATGAATGACCACGAAGATGTTTTTCTTTTGAATATTTACTCCAAATAAAACCAGCAAAGTTTTCTAATGTTTTTTGATTGTCACCTCCGCAATGCAACAAAGTTGAATCACCTCCGCTGTGCTGACAATTTGAGGTTTTGTGTACTGTTAAGAGATAATTCAATAAATCTAAATTAGAAATTTTTAATTTAATTATATTTTCGGAATTTGTAGAATATATTTTTAAAGATAAAATAAAATAAATGGTTTACCTAATCGAACCTTGTTCCGAGTCTTTAGCCGATCGGACCAAAGGTCCTGAGGTTATTATCGAACCATACTAGGACTCACATATATTCCAGAACCATCATTGTTTCTTTTATTTCTATTAAATCATCAACATTGTGGAGAATATTTTTAAGAACTCGTTTTCCTTCATCAACTAAATTTAATTACTAATAAAATTATCTACTACTCCTTGCCCTCTAGCAACTTTCTCTAGCTCTCTGTTATGACGTTTTTGTTCTTCTAATGCTGCCTTCTCTGATTTATTTTTATTTACTGCTTGGACAATACCAGCTGTCCCACCTGCAACACTTCCCGCAGCTGCGATGCCACCTGTTATTAGTGGAATTAATGGGAGAATTCCACCATTCTTTTCTTCTTGTAATTTAATATTCTCCATCATTTGTTTACTTATGTAATATTTCTTTTTGTCAATCGTAATAGTTTTAGGTGTATTTTTGTCAACAATGTTACGTAATTTTAATTCAACAGTTTTATTATTATTATTATTACTTTTTGCTTGCGACAGTTTTAATAAAAAATTTTAGTTATAAACGAATTTTAATCTATTGTAGTTATGAAAAAATTTTAAGTTAGGATCAATTTTAACTTAAGAACAAATTTTAAGTTACTAAAAACGACGAAAACTTTGGTTTTAACCAATCCTTGCAATCTTTCGATTAAGAATTTCAATAGAATATTTTACATCTTCTAGCAATAAACCATAAGCCATCAATGAAGTTGTGGAATCTTTCTTTTCAATATTAATTGTTACATCACAACCAGTCTTGACAATATCATCTGATTGTGCACTTAAATCGAAACAGAAAAGTGGATATAAATGTCTCCAATCTCCAGGAGTAAATTGTGGTTCAACTCCAAATTCTATACAAAGATTTCTATGAGCATCATATCCTTCCATAAATTGATTATTGGTATCATCGAATCTTAATGGATCAATTGGATATCGGGTTTGGTTTAATGAAACTTGTAAACTTCGAATTGTATTAATATGAAAAAAGATTGTTGTTCTTATCAAAACTTGGAGAATCATTTCTTTGAAATGTTAGTAATAACGATCTTGGAGTATTCGAAGTTCTAGTTAAATGCCAGTTAAATCTTTGTTCAGTAAAAGTTACAGAACTAGCAGTACGCTTTAGAAAATTTGCTGGATTTGGTTTGTTAGTATTTAATCTTTTTGCAATAGCTAATTCGACCTCTAAACTAGGAGTAATATGCTTTATCTACCATTCAAGTCTATCAATTTTTAAATATGCTATTTTCCAGTCTTACCATAAAAGATTAATTCATTTTTTGCTGTGCGATGAATTATTAATTTAAATTTTAATTGATATGATATTTTATCATAATCTAAACATCCGAATAATGGAGACACTGACCAATTTACTGTCTGTTTACTTGTCTTGTTAAATTACGTCTTTCTTTATATGCACTATTGTTTGTTTTATTTAAATGATTTGCAATATTTTCTACATCTTTCGCAATTCCCGCGGCATCTATTCCAGTGTGAGTTAAATCATCAACAATTATACCATCATTAGTATCAGAAAACCAACCTTCGATTTCATGCTTTTTATTATTTTCACCAATTGTTACAAATCTAAGCATTGTATCAATTACACCTGGAGAATCACTTATTGTTTCTATATTTTGAGTTGCAACATCTAAACGCATTTGTGTAAATAATCTTGGAAAGAAATTATTCTCTAATGCAATATTATCGCTATCTGGTAATGGTGTTGTAAAATTGGCATCACTATATAAAGAATATTCACAGTGTAAAAAGGAATCAGGTAAATACAAATAACTTTGCTGATCATCAACTTCAAAAATTAAATCACCTCCAGTATTTACTCTACTAGAAGATCCGGGATTCATGGCAATTCTTATTTAGTCATTCTTTCTTTGATCATAACTGATGAACGGAGGATCGTCTAATCTAAATTTATTTTCGATAAGAGAAGACATTTCTATAAAAAAATAATTTGACTTTTTTTGTCTTTCTCACACAGAAAAAATTTTACTAAATAAATTTTACTAAAATTATATTTTAGAATTTTGCTAAACCATTACCTCTTATTTCTTCAATTGAAAGAACCGTAGGTTCTATGGCTACGCCTGATTTCTTCTAATGTTTACTCTCAGACCCTGCGGCTATGTTAGCAATTTTGTTTTTTGTTTCCTCTGAAAGTTGTTTAATTATTTTAGTTCTTCAGAATCATTCTTAAGTTTACGAATAGTTTCTAGTTGCTTTAATTCGTTTTGTGACTTAACAGCATTTGATATGCCTCTTGCTGTACTACCTATAGCAGCTGCTCCTTTAGCAGCAGATGTAATCAAATCTTTATTATTTTTAATTAAGTTAATGATACTTCCTATGCCAGAAAAGATGACATCTCCTTCTTTTTGAATAGTTTCTACATTGTTATAATGGTAAACAGATTTCATAGATGGGTCATGTGCTATTTTTTGATTTGAAGCAAAATGTTTAAGATTGTGTTTATAAATTATTGGCATTTTTTAGGAATAAATTTGACTTTTGGGAAAAATTATTTACGTTAAGATTTACGTTTAGGATTTGTTAGGAACCTGAGGACCTTTGGTCCGATTAAGATTTACGTGTGTGATCGGCTAAAGCCTCTGAACAATGTTCTATCAAGATTTACGTGTGTGAATGGACAACAACTTCGTGATAACTTCATTAATTTTCTGTTGCACCTTATCTATTGCGTCAGGCAGCGTGTGATGTATTTTAATTTCTTCTCTAATAACTTGCATTTTCTGCTGATTCATCTTCAACGCCGTTTTAAGAGCATTCAATTGAACTTTAAGAACATCTTACTGATTTTTAACAGCATCTAACTGTTCTTTATTTCCTTTCTAATTTTTCTTTAATTCATATTCTAAATTGATTTTAAGAGTTTTCATTTTATCAACTTTTTGATTTAGTGAGTTTACTTCATTTATCATTCTATTCATCTTTTTCATTTGTTGAGTAGTTTTAGAACTCAATTCAGCAACACTTTTTTGAAATGTAGCTTGTAACTGCTTTAAAATTTTTTCAATTCTTTCGGAAGTTTTTCTATTTCATCTTCTAATTGTTCTTTCAATAGTTGTATCTGAATTTTATTTTTAATGACTGCAGATTTTAACTTTATAGAAAGTAATATTAAAAATTTTGATTGTTGTGAAATCTTTTTAAAAAGTTTTGCTATATCTGCTTCTAGCTCTCTATCCTTTTTATCAAGTTTTAATAATTTTTCGTTTAATGATTTGTCATTAAGTTTAAGCAACTTTAATTCATGAAACATTGGAATTATAACATTGTTTATATACTATTATTTTAAGTCATTGATTTGTGTATCAACATATTGTTTATTTGTTAACTCTGTATTTTGTTGCGGAAGAATAGAAAGATGCAATGGACCAGATAAAACGTCTCCAGTTTTCATGATATAATTTTCTATTTCTATTTCTGATTCACGATTATTCGGGATATATGCACCTCCACCAACATTTGGTAACATCATTTTTTTAACAATAAAAAAGTAATTTTTCTCAAATAAAAATAAAAGATGGAAAAAGCAATTTAGAAAAATTATATTCGCCCGTATCATCCTGTTCTTCTTATTCGACGAGATTATCGGGATTTGAAAATAAATGTTTTGATAATAATAATAATAATAATCCATGTATAGATGTTAATCTTTTGTTTGAATTACAAGCTGAAATATTTAAAGAACAAACAAAAGGTTTACCTGCTATAGAAACAAATTATTGCATTTTTCCAGGTGATCCATTTATAAAATTTATGGATATTGTAAGTAAATATAATGATGTTGCATATGTGGAAGTGAATAAAGAAAATATGGTTATCATAGGTCATAATAATGTTTATGGATTTATTAGAGCCATTTCACCATTTAGTAATACTGATTGGATAGAAAATAAAATAATGAATTATATTAATGTTACTCAATTAGTAAAAAAATTAAAATCTTTCTCAAAAGAAAAAATTAGATTATTTGTCGATGAATTAAATCAATTCAATATTCTGGAGCTTGGTGCTAAAAGGGCCTATGTCCAAAAACACTGTTTCCCGTAAATTGGAATATAAGATTTAGACTGTCTCTGAAAATTAGGTAAAGACAAAACTCCAATATAAATGCCATCGCTTATGTACCTTGGCATATTTATGATATAAAACCATCGTTTGTAAACAAATTTTCTCTTTATTCAGCGGAAATACGATGCATCAAAAAGTTGGTTGTAGTGAAAATCCTGGACTTACGTCCTTTTAGCACTAAAGATGGGTCAGTTGGCGAAGTACTACTATTCATCCACTGCTTCCCCTGCAGTCAGATTTTGATAAAAGTACTGCGATGAACGAGAAATATATGGTAGAAGATCTTGGAGGTCAGTCAAGACGTTTGAAGGGACAGGTCTTTGTTCATTGTAAAGCGATTCCAAATTCCATAATAGTGGTCTTCCTTTGGCCTTTCTACGAAAATCCACTGCACATGGAGCAGATTCAGAGTCGAAGGACGAGCGGTATGTAAAGATACCTGCTTCTGAGTTGTACTGCAACTCCCTCACAGTCAGCCAGTTTACTGGTTTTCCTTCAATGTCATGCTTCCTTTTCACAAGGGGACCTTGGAACAGATTCTTCGAATTTTTGAAATGATCCTGATGCATTTCAACCACTTGGATTCTTGGTTTCCGGGGAATGCTACGTGCAATATTATACCAGTCTCTTGGTATCTCGATAATTGAATTGGTGGTCTTTTTCTGTCCTTATATAGCGGCATGAATAGTATCTGTCTCCATGTGTGTGTGGCCCGGAATGAGGAATCTCTGCGTTATCTTTATCCCTCGTGATGTTGCAGCACTCATGAGCATCGCAGAAACTTGCATGTTTCGATTTTGGCCTCCGCAGCTGTCACTCCACAGTCGAAATCCCTTAACTGAAGATGGAAGGCTGTTGATGTATCTTAGTAGACACGATCCACTTTCTTGTGAGCCCCGTCCAGCTATGGTTTGGTCCCACATATAACAAATTGACCGGGATTTGTTGTTGTGTGTTTCATAAACTGTTGAATTACACACGGCCAGTTGCCGCTTGTAGAAGGCTATACCCGTTTGGATGAAGGGACACTGAAGAACTTTTTGCAGATCGAATGAAGCTGTCACCACATGTTGTGAAGTCGAAGATTCAATTTTATCATTGCGCTTCAAAGAGTAGGCAAGTTCTGCTTCCGCGTGATGTGCACTCCTTGCCTGTTCGATCTGTACCTTCTCTTCGTTCATCGCATCAATTAACGAAGCTTTAAATGCATCGCATTTTTCACATGTGTCGCTGGCTGGTGGGTGAAATGATAAATTGAACTCCTCGACGAAGATTTTTCGATAAAGATGGCTTTTTTGTGGTGGGATGTTCTTTGCTTCACAGTGTTCTTCATAAAGCCGATACATATGCTCGATGGATAGATGAGGGTTCAGGTACTTTTTCGCAGATTTTTCACGACTGTAATGACTTTCGTATGCTGGAAACATCTTAATGTGATCACGAATATTGTCAAGATCCACTTCCGCGATTTTTGGCTGCTGACCATGCCTGCCTCTCTTGTCTTTTGGGATGATATTGCTGCTACCACTGAGTCTCTTTCTTTCAGAAATTACCCTTTTCTTTTTCCGTGATATTCCAAAAGTAGCGCAGAACATAGGCAGACAAACTTCAGTTGGCTGACCTTCAACTAGAAGATAATATTTTCTTGTAAAGCATCGTCTGCTTGCATTATGTGAATCGATTCTCATTCGTTCTCGCAGCTTTGTAGTCTCCTCGATCAGGCTGGCCAACAGTTGGCCTTGCTGCTCAGAGGAATGTTCGTAAAAGTCACTAAAAATATTTTCCCTGTTTTCTTCAATTACTGCTTCATAACATTTCATGCGACACGCTTCCCACATGGACTGCCCATAGTCTTCTCAATCACGATCTTTCCACTATGATTCACATACTTCAGTCCTTGCGCTCTTTGTGACTTAATAACGTTTCTTCTCCACGTCGAAGGACACCGAAGTCTCTTTCTACTTCTTCGACGTTCAATGGTTTCAGTTACTGGTGATGTGGGAATTTCATTAGGGCTTTCATGATCGGGCTGAGGTAGTGTATTCTCAGCATCAGAGTCAAGTGATTCATTGTCTTCGGACGACGAATGGGCACACAATTCGACGATATTATCAAGCGATATTCGACGTCTTTTCATAATGCCAATCACAGTGGAGCAAAGAAGGGGAATCGAAGCTTCTGCTGACAATGACGACAAGCTTCTGAGCTGTCCACACACATAGTTTTCGATAATAGCCTCTCACTGCAGTGCAATGGCACTCACATAAGATTTTCAAGGACATAGGCCCTTTTAGCACTAAAGCTTGTTACAGTTGCTTGGACATAGGCATTTGGAAATTTTATTTTGTGAAGCAGGATTGGGTCATTCGGGAATGATAATCACACAGAAGCTGCATATCAAGTCACACTATATAGTGGTGTGTAAATCTCAAAATCGATCAAATTGGACGTAGGCCCTTTTAGCACCAAGCTCCAGTATTCATATCGAGAGTAAAAAACATAATGAAGAATTATCATGTCAAGTTTATTATAGAGATACAATTTATAAAAAAGAAACATCAGAAATGCCACAAAGATATGATAATGATACTTATATAGGATTATACTCAAATTTAAACATTAATTTATTAAAATCTTATATAAATTGTTTGGCACAACAAGAAAAAAATTATATGTGGACTACACCTTATACTATTAACAATGACCATAATCATAATAATTTTAAAGAATCTGATAATAATAATTATAATATTAATAATGATGATAATATAGATGATGATTCTGAAACATCTGAAAAAGGTGTAGGTGGTAAAAAAGATTATAAAAATGCTAGTAATTATAAAAATTTAAGTGAAGAAAAATTTATATCTCAACATGATATTAATACTACATATAATCAAAATTTATGTAAATTTCATTTTCTTACAATTGAAAATAATAATAATGGAATAGTTGAAGATACTATTAGACAACTATGTGTTGGGTCTACAAAATTCAAATTAGGATTTACATCTAATCAATTTAAAATGTTATCATCTTTAATGAAAACTAAAAATGATTCAGATTATGGTGGTGCTATTAAATTTTCCAAAAGAGATCAAAGACCAATATTTTTCTCTATTATATTATTATCAAATAATAAATGTAATTTGGAATTAGATCTTCCTATTAGGAAATGCCATCCTATACCAAAAAGTGTAATTTATGATGTTGATGAGGAATCAATAGTTAGTGAAAATGAATTTAAATTATCTTTTAATAAGACTTTATATGATATATTCTAATAATAAAAACTTAATAGAAAATAACAAAATATTCTATAAATATATTTTAATATGTAATAAGTTTTTAGATGTAATAAAATTTTTAGATGTAATAAGTTTTTAGATGTAATAAAAAAATTATTATTCCCACGTGTCATCATCATCACTTAAATTACTCTTACAGACGATTATTTGAAATATTTCAGCTTGAATATCTTCTCCGTTATAAGGTAACATAATTTCATTTTCATCAGGTGCTTGACGTTTAAGAATATTTATTTGACCAGAAAATTTTTTTTTCTTCAGTATTATTATTTTTATCAGGAATACTAATTCTAAAGATCTTTTCCATGGTTTATTAACCGTAGTCGATAATGTTTTCCCCGAATATAATTTTAGAAAATCTTCTACTTTTACTTTATCTTGTGAATATCCTTTGAATGTTTTCTTTTCACTAAGTCTCCCTTGTTCATCTACACTAACACAATATATTATTTTAGGATCAATAAACATTGCAAAAATAATTCCACTATTTCCATGTTCATTTTTTCATTGACACAATTCTCCCCCAACATATCCAGCAGCATCTAATTTATTGAAGAGTTCATTAGAAATGTATATTGAATCAGTGTTTTTTACAATTAATGGAAAACCACAATTAAATGCGCCGTCTTCTGTTTCAATATCATAAACATATTGTGGTCTATTATTTAAATATCTTACAGTGGTGACATCTATGGTAATATTATTTTTAACTTGACACGCACTAAAGCATAATGGTTTATCTTTTCTTTCGCTTACTACTAAATGAATACCTAGAGATGATGCCAAATTGTATAAACCACTAAAGGTTTCCTTATTTTTCTGTGTAAAACGAATAGTTGCATATTTACTTGTAAAAAAAGATTTCCTTGCCCCATATGCTGCATAAAATCCAACAAAGAACCAATATCTAATATTTTATTCAGCATTTAGAACATACCAAGGAACACGTTTTTCTTTAAACTGATTATAATAATTTTCAGTAAAGTATATAGCATATTGTTTTGGATTTTGAAAACTAAGTTTGTATACACTGGATGATCTCATTGTATTATATATTTTACAATCATTGTTATAAACTTCATTAATATATGTTTTTAATTTAATTAAGAGGTTAAGGTCTTGGTTATTTAAAGTACAACAATATCTGACTCCTGATTTATAATTATAGATTCCAGAAGAGCCATCTCCTAAAAAGAACCCTTCTATAAATGCTTGCTTACATCCTAAATTAGGTGGATCATTAACATAAATATCACTTACAATTTGTTTCAATGTGATTGTATTGTCGTGTAAAAATAATTTATTATGTAGTAAATTTGTTCCTATATTTAATTCTTGTGGCTTTATTTCATTACTTACTTCATCTAACAATGAATGATCTTCAGTAACATCTACTATTCCCATTTTTGTTCTTATTCGATAAATACGTTTATTTGTAAGATGTCTGATAATTTTTTTTACTTTACTCCATCCATTATGAGTATAAGTTTCTAAATTATCAACAAATGAAATTTCTTTCATATCACCATTAATTTCAAACGGATTAATTTTATAGTTGTTTACAATACTATCTATTGTAGAAATAAATAGTGAA
Source organism: Prostheceraeus crozeri (assembly GCA_907163375.1). Lineage (NCBI taxonomy): Eukaryota > Metazoa > Platyhelminthes > Polycladida > Euryleptidae > Prostheceraeus > Prostheceraeus crozeri. The sequence continues at coordinate 172,130 of CAJQUW010003248.1, forward strand.
TTATTCTTTCTCAATATTACAGGCGTGTCGGCTGCTACGGAATCTGTATAATGAATGTATTTTTCGTTGAAACCATTAATTTCTAAAATAAAGTTATTCATGATTCTTCTAGAGTGAGAAAGAATAAAAGAACCTAAGTGTGATGGCATGAATGACGTCTTCCCATCTTTTACAATATTAGCTTGAAGAAATTCATCAACTTCCATTTCTACTTTCGCTAAATATTGTTCATCATTTAATTTTTCATAATCTTTTACTTCTTGAGTGAAATTTTTTCTCAATGTATTTTCATTCCATAAATGATATTTAGTGGTTATGTCTTTTTGCACAGTTTTGCCATATAGCGAATTCATCAATAATTTAATTAACTCATCGCCTACAGTGTTTCCTTCTGCTTTATATTTTTTTCTCAAATTGAAAAGTTTTTCAATATATTTTCGAAATGGTGAAACTTGATAATTTTTTCATGAATTATACCATCAGTAATATGCAAGATTTTTCCACCACATCTAACAATTTCTTGTATGTCTACAGAAGTTAATACATCATAACATATACCATTTCTAAACCTGATTACTTTTGCATGAGAATTATTATTTTGATTTCTAACTTTATCTTTTATAGGAACTGGTTGAAAAAACATATCATTCGGATATTGAAACACAACTGTAAATATTCCAGTTTTAGGTCTAAATGTTTGAGTATTAAATTTATATACTTTTTCTCGTTCTTCTTCTTGACGAAATTTTCTAGCTGATTCAGATCTGGGGTATTCTGTATTTTCATCATACATAGCTGATGGATATAAAGATGTTGCATCAAAAGTCATTAGAAATTCATTTTTTTGTTCAAGTAGTTGATTTGAAATTTTCTTACAAATTTCAGTTTTATCTCCAAAATCTCGATACTGTTTTATTAAATTTATTAAATTACCTCCAGGGGACAAAGTCCCCCCAGCGTAGCGACCAGGTAAATACTGTTTTAATATTGGTAACAAGATGTTGCAAAATGGAGATATGTATTTTCTTACATTTGCTGAAACTCTTCCACCTTTAACAGATTTTCTAATATAATTTCTAGCCCATAAATCTACATGAGAATGAATATTTATATTGTCATTTTGTACGCTTTTCATCCAACCGTTAAATGTTAAAGCGGAAGATGTTAAATTAGTAGTTATATCTTCACCAACTAAATCTTGCATAACATTATTATATTTGTAGATACAAAAAGCTAAAGAAAGAATATCGTTAACTAAATATGCTCTCCATTCATTTTCTTTTTCTTTATAATTTTCATGTGTTATGTCTCCAATTTCATAATTTAATTTACACACATTCGTAGGAATTTTAAAATACTCACACCAATTAGAAAGACTTGTTTTTACATGTTGATAACTACATTTCATTATAACAGTTTGAAGTGCTAATTTACCTGGAGGTGAATTTTTTTCATATTGTTTTTGAATCTAAAAGATTTTTGAATATATCTACTAACACATTCAGTTGTATAAGGATTTTGTAATGAAGCAGTTAATATTCCTCTTGAAGTTTTAAGAGGCGGTTTACATAATTTAAAATTAGCTTTTATCGGAAAATAGGAATCAAAACCTGATGAATTGTGAGCTATTAAAGTACTTTCGAATAATTAAATTTTCCAAGAGTTTTAAAAAATAGGTGGATCGGACATGCGTCCTCTGGGTTTCCACCGATTGGACATTCATCATCCTCAGTTCCCGTAAATATTTTCACACAATTTTGAAGTTTATTGAATTCTAATTCAGTTAAATTATTATACTCATTAATTCGTTTCTTAAATTCTTTAATTACATGTTCATCTTTTGATCGTTTAATTTTAATCATATCACTTAACAAACTTGTTTCTAATTCTTTCAATCTTTGTTTTGGTAAGCAGCATATAAATTTATTAAAATTAATAGCTCCTACAGCATAAGGAATAGGATGAGCTTTTGGACAGTTAGGATCAGGAAAAGTTTCGAGATCCCAAATATATGTTGAACTATAGTCAATTTTTTTCTTTGTTATGATTTTATATGGACGCGTTGTTAGATTTTCATCAATAACTGTTTTATATATGGGTTTGAAATTATTTTCAATTTCTCTAATAGCTTTTAATTTATGAGATTTATTAATTAAACAATAGTGACCAATTGTTAAACTTTCGTGAAAATAATTGTAATAAACATAATTATGAAACGTTTCAATTCCTCTAGGATTTAGATGACGATTGGCAGGACTATAACATTGAACACATTCTCCAAAATATTTATTGAACTGAGAAAATTTGCAGTTTGACATTACTCCTGTTCTAGATGTGGCTTTCTCGTTATATAAAAAATTATTAGACATTTCTTTCATCATTTCTCCTTGTTCTTCATTAAAACCTCGTAAAATACTATAACATTTAATAAAACAAAAATCTTCAGAAGGAATATAACAATATTCACCGAAATATTCTTTGATTCTGTATTTCATATTAATACCTGCACCTCTATGTGATCTTTGTACTAGCTTCATTCCGAAATCTTCATATTTAATATCACCTGTAAAAATCCATTCGCTAGCATCGGATTTCTCTTCCAGATTAGAAAACCATGTTACAAATGATTTTTTATTATAGAAGGTTACGCAAAAATTTTGAATTATATTTTCCTGATCTTTAATAACTTTTCCAAGTAGATTAATAATTTTACCATTTGCTAAAAGTTTCCGCATATCATTTACTACATTAATAAAAGATACATTTTCATATTTAATTTCATTTTGATTAAATAAATCACATAAATCATCACCAAAGTCATCCTTAATTCTATCATAAAAAAATATCAGTAATAGGAGTTTCTAATATTTCTTTTGTCCAACGTTTCTGTTTCTTAATACTACGTTTCTGTTTTTTGATACGTTTCCGCTTTTGTGGACCTTTTTGTTTTTCTTTAATCCGTTTCTGTTTCTCTAATGAAGCAATTTCTTCATCAAATTCTACAATTTGTTTTTTTCATTAATTCATGAATGATAGGTTTCGTGGCTATATTCATCTTACAATTCATATTTTTTCATAGAAAATTATTATTTTTTTATTCAAAAGAAATTATGATTTTTTATTCAAAAAGAAATTATGATTTTTTATTCAAAAAGAAATTATGATTTTTTATTCGAAAAGAAATTATGATTTTTGATTCAAAAAGAAATTATGATTTTATTTTAAAATCTGAAATAAATAGAGGTATATTCAATTGTTGTATTTTTTTAAAATCATAAACTGTTAAATGTTCTCTATTAATTTTACCATCATAAGTTACTGTATGCTAAAAATACTCTAAAACTTCTTAGACAAAGTGGAAAATTCGTTGTTCTTTCATAACTTTTTATTCCGTGTTTTATTTTATAAACTTTGACAAATTCCATATATCTGTGATGGAAATAAAATTTAACTTCTTTCTTCGAATTGACAGGGTTTATAGGATGACGATAATCTTTTAAAACTGTTACATGTTCTATCTTGTAAGCATTCAACATATTTTTTTTTATTTTTATTAATAAAAAATTTAAAAGAAAAAATTATTCGATCACTCCGCGAAAATATTTTCTATAACTCTGTCATGATTTTTATTTATCAATATTGATTGTAATGAAGCCATAATCTTTTGCCACAGCATTGTCACTCGATTGTTTAAATTCATCTTTATTTCTTACGCATAAACCTCTTAACAAATCACTTAAGTTTCTTGAATTTATTTCAAATAGTATAAATATATTTGCATTCTTTCTAATAACACTTCCGTCTAATGAATACATACTTTGTGTTAAATAAAAAACAGTACAGTTATTATGTCTACCTCTTGTGAAATAATTTCTCTGAACTGACTGATTTCTATCATTGACGCAATCATCAAAAATTTCACAATGTTTCATTGTTTTATCTAGTTTACTAGGATCTTGCATATTACCACTATCATCTATTAATTGTATCTTTATATGGTTATTTCTATTGGATTCTACTAACTGATTATTTTTTGCTGCTTCTTCACACCACGACCTTATTTCTTCTTCATCTTCAGATTTTTCATATTCTTTGAATAATGAAGCAATTGCTGTTTTTTTTCATATTATTTTCAAACCCATATTTTAAAAATTGATAGACGGGTTGTTCTGCTGTTGTTGTATAAATTATAAGATTGTCATAATCCAAAAAATTTGTAGTCGTGAGAATTTTAAATAATAAATATGTTTTTCCACATCCTGATCTTCCACAAATAACTGACAAAACTTTATTAGATAAATTTGGATGATGATTAGATTTAAGCTTTATTTTATTTAATGGGGGTAGTTCACTCATTTTTAATAAAAAAATTATATTTTTATTTTTAAAGAAGAAGAAGAAAATTAAACTTCTCTAACCAAAAGATCTATCATAATCTCTTCACCTCCAAAATTTATTTCTTGTCCTTTCTCATCAGTGATTCTAATTTTAATGTTGTTAATAGTTTTTCTTGTAATAGGGAAATATATTAATGTTTGTGGAAATACATTTAATCTATAACCAATGGGTACAGTAAAAGCTGGAAAACTGAATATTAAATTTGACAATTTACCATTTATATATCCTCCTTCAATAATGTCGCAATGTACAACAATTGAATTTATTTCAGTTATTTTTGGAATCTTCTCACATAAATGATAACCTTGACTATAGGTTTGTTTATTAAATCCTAATAGTTTTGACAATGATCTATCATGATTAAAATCAACTTGATGATTTTCGTCTTAAGTAAGAGAAAATTTATTAACTGCCGGTTCAACTGCAAAATGCAATTGTTTCTTATCTTTAAATGGTATACCTAAATGTCTCTTAATTTCATTTGATATTGATTCAACTTCGTAAGAACCAGGAAGAAAAGTTAGTACTTTCCACGTTTTGCCTTTATCAGTAGAATATCTAAATTGATCATTCACATCTTTGATAACGTTTTGAATAGTGTTAAAATGTGGAGAAACTAGTCAATGGAATTTGATAATTTTTATTTTGTTCCAAATGTAGAATGGGTTCTAAATTACAAGTGTGTGATGAAGTAGTTGTTATAATTTTTAAAGTCGTACTAAATTTTGATGAACCCAAAATCTCTGTTAGATTTTCTTACTGATTATTAATTTTTTCTAAATCTGCTGAACACATTTTTTAGTTAAAATTCTGAATAAATATCTTTTTCTAAAAAAATTAAAAACAACAACATACTTCAGCTATACTTTTATAATCCTCTTCATTTAGAATCTTTTTTTCTAACAGTCTTTTCAATATAGCATGAATTTCATTGAAACTAGAGTTATGTCCTTCTTTTATTGCAGATATCAAAATATTCAATCTATTTAGTAATTCTTGTGGATCATCTGGTAAAAATACAGTTGTTTCTGTTTTAAAACCTTTTCCTACTCGTTGATAGCCTTGTATGTACTGTGACTGCCTTGTATGTAATGTGACTGGAAAGTTTGTCAAGCGCTTCCTAATAAGTATAATTGCAGCATGCGCTATGTTTTATATCGTTTTACATGCAGATTATGCAATGAGTGTTACATTGGCTCTACGAGTCGACCCTTCGGCATCCGTTTTGCTGAACATCGTAGAAGCATTGATAATCTAGACAGTGCGAGTGCCATCTCAGATCATATTGTCCTACGTCATTCTGATCGTTCTTTTTCTATAGACGACTTTGATGTCGATATCATCGATCGCCTCAGCAACCCTATTCATACTAGGGTGGCTGAAGCGAATTACATTAGGATCCATTGTCCATCCATGAATAGAAAACGCAAATTGACGAGAATTCATTTTTGATATTTAAACCATCGCTCACCGATGCCAGTTTGTCCATGAATAAGTCCGCGGCGGACGAAACGTCAGGCGGTTTGTAATTTTATTTATCTTAAAAAATTAGAAACATCGCCATTACATAGGAGTGTTTTCAATTTTCAACTTTTCCTACTTTTACTCCCGTTGATAATAAATTTTCTAATTGTTTATAACGTCTAAGAGATTTTACTGCACCAACTCTATATAACATAGCTTTATATTTTATGAGATCTTCTACAACATAATTTTTAAATCTGCTCCTCTTAAAAGATTAACAAAATTTCTATCCAAACTAAAAGGAGATTTATCTGGTGAAAAAATTAAACCTCGAAAAGGTTGTGGAAAAATTTTTTTTGTCCGAGGTAAAATCTAGGTATTGTTTTTCCATCTATAAATGAAATAGAATGTTCAAATTGCATAGATTTTGGTAATTTCTTATTAATGTTTGATTCTAGTAATCCATAGTCATCCAATATAGTTTTGTGAGCTGGATCTGATATATAAATTTGTTTATCAATATTTGTAAGTTCTTTTCAAGAGTTTTAAATGTCTCCATAGTTTTTTCAAAATCAGTTTTTACTTGCTCGGTTTGCTGCATTTTTTCAAACATATCAGATTGAATAGCAGCTTTTATCATTCTATGCTGAGTAAGATGTTCTTTCATAATATTTTTTTGTTTTATTAACTCATCTAATTGTTGGATTTTTTTTGATTATCAATTTTAATTTTATCCATTTTTAAAATATAATATTTGAATTTTGTGGTAACATTGGAATACAACAAAAAACATTTTACTGAACAAATTATTTTTTTATTGCCTTGGCGTCTGACATCTTTTCGTCTAAAGTTTCGTTTAATAAAGTTTTTAGTTCTTCTAAAAAAATTTTATCATTTTCTTCATTAGAAATTTTACCAACCTGTTTATTCTTGTCATGAACTTTTTCGGACTTTAATTGAAATGATATTTGATTTACTTCATTAGCTGTTTGATCAAATTTTTCAATCTCATCTAACGTAATAACATTATCATTACATACTCTTTGAAAGTAGTAATGTAATTTGTCATAGACTTCTTTAATATGTAGACGCTTAGTTTTCAATGATTTTCGTTTCTTAGTTATTAAAGATTTATCTAACATTGTAACAAGTGAAGTTGCAAAAACACCCGTACCTGTTAAAGCAGTAGCAACTACTGGAATTACTAAAACACCTGAAGTCATTATAATTGCGATTACCCCCTAAACTTACTGTTGTAAAGATTCCAATTCCTTGTGTTACATTCTTAACTCTAGACCATCTCTTTCTTAATTTTTTATAATGCTCTAATCTTAATAATAGTTGAGATTCCTTAACTTTCATATACCTAACTCTATCTTTATGTTTTTCAATGTTAATTTTTTCGATGGTCATTTCACTTGTTTTTAATTGTGATAACGAAGGATATATTCTCGGGGTTCCTTCCATTTTCGTAGTCGCCGTTGCCGTTGAGGTTTCTTCCATTTTCGCCCCCGTCAAGGTTTCTTCCATTTCTGAGGTTTCCATTTTTAAAGAAATATTTTGAATACAATCTTCTCGTATATTGAGACTACGTGAAATTTTGAGACAACTTAAATTTTTGGTCTACGTAAATTTTCGACCACGTGATCTTTTTTAGATTACGTGATATTTTGCGACAACTTAAATTTTTGTCCACGTGATATTTTTCGACTGCCTAAATTTTCGAAATTTGGAGACTACCCAAATTTTTGAAATTTTGATTTTTTGAACTTTTGTCACTACCTAAATTTTCGGCCACGTGAAATTTGAAGTCTACCTAAATTTTTGAAATTTATAGACTACTAAAATTTTTGAAAAAATCCGGCAAAGTGTGACATCCGGTGCGAGCGAAGCGAAGCGAAGCAATGCGCCGCATGTCATGCCTTGTACTACTGCTCTCATTTGGAAACGAAACCTTCCACGCATCTGAAAAGATAGGATCCTAGAGAACAAAGTGCTGTCTTGCTCCTAAAAGAAACCCGAGCTCTTCATTTACTTGCAATCGTCCGCTATTGACCACCAAAGGTGACCACAATTTAACATTTTCAAGAAAAATCTCATGTGAAGAAAATTTTCAAGTTTTTCTCTCCGATTCACTTGAAACTCACCCTCTAGATAAAAAATGGCACGCTGATTCCAAAGCTGGTCTCTGTTTTCCCGTCCGAGGCTTCGTTCACCCGCTAGAGCCGTTTTCGTAAAAATTCTAACTCTGTCGTTTTGCTGCCATTTTCCTCTCGAAACCCAGGAAAATAGGGCCAAACTGAGCTTTCCACTGCATTTTTCTCACTCTTAGCTTTCAAACGAGCTATTTCACGACGTTCTACGATCTCTAGAACCAAAGTTGGAAGTCTCGTTCCAGAGGGGGGGACGTCCTCAAAATTTTTTCTCTCCGATGTCGCTAGAAAAAATCTTTCTAACCCAAAATTTCACGTAGATTCCGAATCTGAACCATTCGAGCATTCCACCTTGCCGAAATATGGTCTTTCTTATCCCAAAACGACCAAAACCCGCCTTTTTCTAACTCTGCCGTTTTCAGAGATTCCACCCCTTGCTGCTCCTCCTTCCTTCCTATCTTCCAGAGGGGGGTAGGGAACAGTTTCTTCCTCTCGGACCCATTCCCCATAACACATCCTTGGCCATGTCCTTTCTCTCGCCAGAGGGGGTGGCAGAGCCAGCATGATGACTCATCGTTGCTCATTTTGTCCTTCCGTCTGTCACGGGATTACTACTGACGCGTCATCAATTAAATGGAACCTTAATGACGCCTCATTTAACTGTCACTTGTTTTGCTTCATTTAACCACCACAATCTTTTAATAGAAGGGTGTTCACGAACGCGTCTTAAAAAAGTCGTTCATTAATGGAACTTAAATGAAACCAGAATATTTAAAGAAGAGTAACACCTTCATTAACGTAAAAATGACAGGCAGATCTCATCGAGCACGAGTTATCAATGTAAGACAACTACTCTTTGAATTATCACTCTCAAACGCATAACAGAATCTATGAGATGATTTACTTTCAGAATCACTTAACCCAAGATCGAATCTTGTTTATGGTTATACCTACGTGTACATGTACAAACATGTACATGCATGTTATGTATGGTATGAATCCATAGGAATATATAGCCCGTCCGGATGAAATTGTATCTGGGCCTGGGTGAGAAATTAAATGCGTGACATATTAATGCGTGCGATTTTTTGCGTTCTTTTGTATTGCAAGAAGCTACATTTCCTCTCTAGAGATTTTATTATCCTCTATTTCTGTGTTATCAGCTATCAACGGCCCCTACCAGGACAATAAGTGCTATTGCAGCTCAACAGCGGCAATTCTAAGTCAATAGCAGAATTTTTCACCTCAACAGCAACAATCTACACTATCGGTGGCATTTCCAGACCAATAGTATACACATATCAATTCCAGTTTCTTTGTAAATTTCTTCAAATTCAATTGATTGAGGAGAGCTACATAATCTAACAGATACGAATATAAGAGTCAGACAGAAAAGATGTCATCTTGTTGCTAGTTTTGACATTTTCCTTGACATATTTTTCGATGTCACGGCTTGAGCAAAGCAGCAGTGTGGAGGAAGTTCAGGAGCATTCGCCTGTTCGCCTTGTCGATGTCATCGCGGATGATATCTGTGGGTTGCTGAAGATACTGTTGGAAGATGATCCGCCTGATCCACTAGCTTCCATCGCGCTGATTGATGCGTTGGCAAGTAATATTACTACCCACGTCTAAGGGACTATTCGCGAGTTTTAGATGCCAGATTCATTCGCCTCTTAGACAGACTGTCGGGCAGTCGCATGCGGTACACGGCTCCTGTCTGCGGCAACCTTCCGCTCGGGTTTGCTTCGCCTCCCCTGCACGCATTCATTGTCGATTTTATTTTGCATTATTTTCACTTGCAGCTGGAACTTATGTGTTCTCGCTGAACTGTAGATATTACAACAGCTTCGTCAAAATTTATTTACGGATTAGGTTTTTGCAGCCATTTCCTCTACTTCTCTAGCCATGGACGCCATATTTACTCGCTTAGTCATCAACACAGTGTGTCCACCTTTCTTAACATTCTCACTTTATCACATCTAGACTGATCATGATAGACGGTCCATGTGCATGTCCTTGCCTTGTCACCTGCCTCACTTATCAACAGCTTTATCAAGGTGCAGTGTGACGTGGTTTTTGCATCTTCCCGTAACTGATTCTGACCAACCGTCTTCTTGCACCGATTTCTTCTATTGTGAGACTTCAATAAAGCCATAATTATTATCATTATTCTCTCCCAGCTTGTATGTTCTAAAACAAGTGGCACATGCGATTGCTCCATTTCTAGCATATCTATTCGAGTTATCCATACTTACAGGTACGTTGCCTAGTGATTGGAAAATGACCTTCGTTACTCCTGTCTACAAAAGAAAGGGTCGATCTTCATCTACAAACTATCATCCTATCTTTTGTTTGTAAAGTAATGGAAAGCATAATCGCAATTAAAATTAGTGAAATACTTGATAGTGTTCAGTGTCATCACTGAGCATCAGTGCGGTTTTCGAACAAAGAGAACTTCAACCACACAAATTCTTGCTTCTTTATTCGATTGGATATCAGCATTGTATGACAAACAAAGGATTGATTGTATCTATGTTGATATCGCAAAAGCCTTCGATTCTGCTATTAATCGCTAGTTACTTCTGAAATTAAAAGCATGTGAAATGAAAAACGAGTTGCTAAACTTAATCACATCCTTTCTTACAAACAGGCTTCAATCTGTTCTCATAAATGGATCAGTTTCAAATCAACATCAGTTCTTAGTGGAGTGCTACAAGGCACTGTTCGTGGCACAGTATTATTATCACTTGCATAAATGATTCAACCAAGTGATTTGGCGAAGGAACAACTGCTAAATTATCTGCGAATGATTGCAAAATACATCATGCCTGCAATACCATCAATACCCCGTCATTTCTTAAAGGTCTCCACAATTTTTGGAAATGGTGTAATACTTGTAACTGCAGATTGCATCAAGAAAATGTTGTGTGTTTTCAGTTGGCGGAGTGTACGACAGTGGCATAACTTGTAGTTTAAATGATACTCCTCTATAAAATTGTGTAACTGATTTAATTGTTCTAATTTAAGAATATATGAATTTAGTTCTCATTGTAGCAAAATTTCGTCAAAAGCCTATTCTCGTTCTTTTTTCATTTTGAAAGGATTTGTGTCTAACGATAAAGACTGTTTAATTCATGCGTATATAGTATTTGTTAGACCAAGATCACAACACAATTGTCAAATTTTCTGCCCAATTTTACAACGCGACGTTGATTCCATCGAAAGTGTCCATCGATATTTCACTCGGCAAGTTTGTAAGCGTTCAAAATTTCTTATGGTCATCGCTTGAAATTATTAGGACTTCATTCTCTATGTGATAGACGGAAGATGTTAGATTTACATCATTTTTCAAAGCGTATTATAACATAATTGAAGCTGATTTTTGGAAATATTATTGGAAAGAACATACAGTAGGCGGTCGAATAAGAGAATTATTAATTAAAGTTTAAAAGATTTCTACCTATTAAAGTTGCGACCCGATTAACAATATCAGAAGTGTATTATACTTTGACAAACAACCGATAATAACAATATCGAATCATATTTAAAAAATTTATTATTATTCGCATCTACATGCATGTATCCATTATTTTATTTATTTCTTCTAGTGGAATGCTTTTATCAGAAGAACTGTAAACGCGATGGGTTACGAACTCTGGTATAAAATTCCACCGATCAGCAGCCCCTGGGTCGAAACTCCTACCAAAATTAAATATCTTCCATATGTTTCCACCACACTCAAGGTAAGAGATACAAATTATATTGCATAATTTTCCCATTTTAGGCTCCGTGCCTCATGTGCTTCCGAGTATAAACAATGTTCATTTATTTATTTATTTATTTATTTTAAAAGTTCTAATTCATGAAACATTGCACATTTTACTTTCGAAAAATGTCTTTCCAAGCTTTCAGTTTATTATGTAAGTACACATCAGCTGAAATTATGATTTCTACTCATGCACTGTTCGATAAGTTGAAGCAAACTTACGAGTATATACTTGCTTTCAGCTAAAGATCTAATAGCCTGAGCCAAATCAGCTTTCCATCAGATCATTCACAGATTTTGAGGACTTTCAAGGCCACGGAATAATTTGGCTAACTCTTGGTGATGCTGAAGGTCAAATATTGCAATATCAGTTATAATGAAAATTTACAAAACTATTGTTCTGCCGGACATAAAATATTTAGACAACCGATTTCTTCGTTAATGTTTGGTATTTGCTATTTGTTTTATATAACGTAGCAAGTAATTAAAGTTGACTTTGAATGGGATGTGCGAGCGCCAACTGCAAATGGTAATTTTTGTCAATTTCTGGTTCATGCAATTTTGAAGAATGGAAGATGCAGTCTTGCTTGAGTCTCACAAGATATTTTGTGTGCACGCGATTCGCATTTACGTAAATTGCATGCGATAAGTGTGAGTACGACTTTTTTCAACTCCATCCTCACGGTGTTTGATAGCACTTGAATGTCTGTATTTTCAGTATTTTCTGTTTGGTGTAATGATGTACTCATTTAGCATCTGAGCATTCAAAACTATGTTTTTCAGGGGTCAATGATTCCACAAACTGCCGAAAAAATCATGGGAACGAAAATGTTCAAGAACGCGATGGCTGTAAGACATTTTTGATTAATTTTGCATTTGTCGTTTATTCAATCAATGTGCGTGTAGACTAAAACGAATAAAATGTGATCCGTGAACTTCAGTAGATTAGAAGCACAGCTCATTATCAATCTTTAGTAAAAGCAGGAAAATACAGCAATGAATGGAACAAAGCAATTTGTCAGTATCTAAAGCTTTTGCAGACTTCATTCACCAAACATTTCTGACAACAAATGAAAACAAAAATGTTTGGGTTATAGCTGCATGTGTACCAGAAGGTCTCAATCGGAGCTAGCGATAGTCGGAGCAAGCAAAGTTTTATGTATGTAGCTTATGTTTGTATACAAAGTATCTAATTTCACAATTTTGACGCAATTTGTTCACTAGCGTCAGAGAAAGTGAACAGCTTGATTTATTGGCGCTTATCTTATAGTCGTGAATTCAAATAGGTAAAATAGACCAAGAAGACTAACAGAATGGTGGAAAGTTAAAGGAACATTCAAAAAGTTAGGTATTCATGAAGTCAAGTGCGGTATCACGAGACGAAAAACTGTGACCATCTAAAAACTTTGTTGTAGTGAGTTCTATGATAAGTGCACAGAATTCTGTTTCTAGAAACCTTCTGAAGTGAAACTTATGCTTTTGGCTTTCAGGAGATCTTGAATAAATATCAGTCGAAGTCTGTGACCTCTCAACAAGTTTTTGACGTATGGAGCAAAGTAAGTGGAAGCTATATGTCAATGTAATTCTCATTTTCGTTCTATATTTTACACTAGCATGCCTAGATGTTCTAATAATATGAATAATCATTTAAAGCAGCAACAAAAGCAAGCCATTTGAAAAGTTAGGAGTTACCTAAGAACGGTCTCAATGTTGTTGCCAATTGTCTGAATAGAAATAGCTAGAATAGATTTGAAATAGCTAATTTAGCTTATAGCTCTAAACTCATTTGAAAAGAAGGACTAAAACATTTGACGATTTCTTGTGAAACAAATGAGAAAATCGTTTTTCACAATACGTACAAACACTCTTTATATACACATTGCATAATGCAAAAATTATTTAATATCTCCACTCATTTGGTTGTGGACACAATGTATATCCACTAACATTTCTGATAGTGCTGTCAACGGTTTGGCAGATTCATTATACGGCGGTGATTCCCTCAGATTCCCCCTTCACCTATAATAAAAATCTTGGTTTGAACAACTGTCTACTACTAGGTATAATTAGTATAAGATCATTTCACATTGAGCTCGAATTTCTGATATATGAACAAGTATTTCAATTGCCTTGAGTCTATCTATTTAATTTTATCTTTTTCATTTCATTCAATTAATTTCATTCTATCGTGAACGATATATGTAGTTGATCAGAATGCACCATTTACAGTTTGACAAAGTATTGTAAGAGAAGTTGACAAAGCTGAATGATCAGAATCCTGTTCAATATTATATATTAGACTTTCAATTTTTCAATGTTAGACTGAGATGACTTGAAATATGTTTTGAGTAAAGGCTGTCACTGCTTAATAAAGTGAAGATCCAGTGTTGATTTTGTAACCACTCTGTCTGTGTCTTTACCAAATTCCAAACCATTTTCAAAGCTTCATTCATAGGTGGTGAACATAATCCAAACGCTTGACATTTATTATCTTTGTCAGAGGGATGAGTCGGCATAGGGGTTTTCAATTTAGACCAATGGTTTTTTGCAAACGAAAAATCGCGACGAAATTCACGAAATTTTAAGATTTTTAAGAAACAAATATCTCTCACAGGCTTAATAGAAAAAGTATTACACATAATATGAATTAATCTGCGTTGCTTTTGAGTTGATTGCTTCATTTTCTAAATTACTCAGCACCGAAGTAGCAAGGATAAAGTTGGAGCGCATATTTTCTCAGACGCGCATGTTTTCAGTCTAGACCAATGGTTTTTCGCAAACGAAAAATCGCGACGAAAAATCGCGACTTTATAAAAACTAAATCACTGAACCGCAACTGCTCACTAATTAAGCGATCCTCTGCAAGTAACTCGCCTTTGTCACTCCTGAACTTTGCAATTCGCAAAGCAATTTGCTATAACAAGTGAATTTTACATGTTGAACTTTGACTAATAAAGACCTTATATTGTATTAGACACATATCCAATTTGTTGAACATAACATTTTTTGTCTGAATTAGTCTATATTTATTCATATTCTAAGGAAGCATTGAATAATTATCTTTTATCTTAATAATTTCTTTCGTGAATAATTGTCTTTTTTGAATAATCAGCGCATTTATATGCCTATGTACACGTGCATGCATATCGCATCATGCATTTGATATATGACATTTCATGAATATTAGTAAATAGTCCTCTTTGCATGCTTACTAAGATCATAATGCGTTGTTTCACAAGCACTGAGAACTTAAATGCATCTGAATGAAATTTCTCTCAATTCTCTAGAAATTTTAAGCACAGGTACTCTGATTCATATGTGGCCAGACGAAAAGAATTGTGATACTTTATGGATAGCTACAAAACGGTGTTGAGATGTCTATTATTCAAAAATCTCTTGTTCTTAGGTCATACATGAAGTAGAGTGCCTGTGGTTAAAATGTTTACAGAAATGAATGAAATTTTGCTGAAATACATATGAGATCTTAGTACTTATGAAACAGCGTATTACTGAGTGAAACTGATGATTACCGGTGAAGGGAGGCAACGCGAGCATATGACGAGCCGTAGGGTGAGAGCGGCTTGGAGCTAAGTGGACAGGTCGAATGAAGCCCCTATAGCCCGCCGCGGAAGTCGAAGCCAATAATGCGATCAACAACACTTTCAATGTTAGCCACGAACTCAATAGGGAAAATTGTGGGCCAACTATCAACACTACCGTGAACCATCATCCTTTTGAGTCACCCTCCCCTCCGTGTGTACATTGATGCAAAGTACTTCGTGCAGAATGTATTTGATGGCAGCTACCTAGCGTAGCAGCAGAGACCTCATGTATCGCATATATAAGTAAAGCTTCAAAGAAAATGCAAATTTTGTGAAATGTACAATGTTTTTGAATGAGAAATTTGATGAAAATTTTCGCTAAAAATCACTGGACTATGGCATGTATGTAGGAGATGCCTGAGTAGTGTATAGTCAATTTTTGAATTGTTGAAATAGCATGGGAGCTGAACGCGTAGCTAATGTATTATATAGTCTACTGCATAAAAGGGATTAGCAATATAATAATGGGATGTAGGATTCAATAATAGCTACTACACAACGGCAATGGGGAAAGATTCTTTATGTGATCTGTTTCATCAACACCTCTTATGGAGGCAGACAACAGGTGCAATAGATTAGAATTTACTATTAAATCGTCTAAATTATCGTCTAACCCCAAGTTTGAGAACATAGGGACATTAGTACCGCCAGTGATCATGAAGACAGCAAATCAGATAACAAGAGCTTTCATGTCATGCATAATTCATAATTGTTCTTTTTGTCTTTAGAGGGAAAAAACTAATCTATAAGCAGATGCAAAAATTTCCAATTTCTTTCAGTTGATCTCGTGACCTGACATATTCGTTTATGAAAGTTATGCAATAGCATTCGAATGCACTAAAAGCTCTTCTAATCTGTAACTGGTCGCTCTGCTGCTTAAAAAGAAGACAAATGCAGCATAAAAATGTCTTAAATTTTTAGCCAAGTATTTTTTCCAAACATTGAATGAATAGTAACGTCTCATGTGATATTTATTTCATGCAGCTGTATTATGGCACCAATTACATGAAGTCATCGTTATTGGAGAGATTTAGAGAGAATTATGTCCTTCAACGTTTTCGTGTGCATATTGCAGCACCTTCAGAAAGATACCAAACTTCAAGAAAGGTGAATTTTCGGCGATTAGTTTTCAACCTCGCCTGAGACATAAACTACTGAAGCAAGCATTACGATATTCTTACTGCCAGATATCGAGATATTTCTGGAAATAACCCTGTTGATCTAGTATTTCTTAACATTTAAGTTTTTTCAACTGGACCCATAGTCACCTTAATCTCCCCTAGCCACAAATATGTCATTTGTTAAATTTATAAATTTTTTATTCTAAATTTGGATAGTGCTTCTAGTTTTACCGATACCTTATCAGTGCATATTTTTCTTATTTCATGAAAGCAGTAAAATAGTTTGTACCACCTTGCCTTGAGAAACAATTTAGCAGCTATTTCACATGTCAACAAATTGATTATTTGCAAGATCTAGCAACATTGGGCGAGATCGGTGCCTAAATGTGCATCTAGCCTTGTCTGCGCATTTCCGTCTAGAGATGACTTTCCTCAATACTGATGGTTAGTTACAGTCAGAACTTGTCTCAAGGGGCAAGAAGATCAATTTTCACTTGACAGGTCTGCCTACTATCTGATTTCTATCTATCTCTATGCCATCAACACACTACGGGTTTCCATTTCCATTCAATCAAGGAACTATATTTTATATATATATATATATATATATATATATATATATATATATATATATATATATATATATAAAGAATTTATAAAGAAAACCGATCTTTTTCAAAGGCTGAAAGTTTCGACAATTACTACGCAAAATTAAAACTTCAAAGCGTTTTATTTCCAAAACTGGATGACGTTACAAGGTGATGGGATCGATGGTGGAATGTGTACAAATGAAATTAAATGTCACAGTCTGAAATGGTGATATGATATCGAAGAGTACAATTATGTTCGAAGAGCTCTATTGATCATTTATGAGCCGAGCATTCATTCATTAAATATCGCTTTCAATACACTACTACCAAATAGTCTAAGTTAGACTAGTGCACCGCAATAATTGATAAATGCTGCCTCAATTGGAAAATGGGAACAGACGTGAATAGCTGCCTTTTCATCCAATATCAGGAATCACACGGCAGTGACAAAAAAGGTGACAATCAAAAAAGTGACATTCGGTTTATTGGAATGACTTAAATGTATTTAATTTGCACAAAGTTCCCTAATTGATTTCATCATTGCATTTCATACCGGTTTCAGTGCGTCATACACGTGCCATCATCAGAGACAACAACAAAGAACAATGAATGTGCATTTTATACGTGGATGAATTACATGAACAGATCTTGATGAAATAATGATACAGACGAACAAAATGAACATATTTACAATAAAAACATCTGTTTGACTTTAAATTGCTGCTCATTAGTACTTTTGTGCTAGATTTAACTAGAAGTGTCTCTGCAATTTTTGTATGGCGTATTTGTAGTGATATTTTGAAGTTTTGTTTAGTTGGTATGTGTCCATGTAATAATATTTCTGATGGCAATCTGCCATTTAGATGTTCTTTTATGCGTGTGTATAGATTTCTGCGAGTCTCTCCGATGTAACATTCTTGGCAATTTTCACAGGAATATTGATAAACAAGAGAACAGCGCTCGTTAAATGGGGCATTATCCTTGTATTGGCAAATGTTCTGGGTTTTATAAGTCGTGTAGGCAATTTTTATTTTCAATTTTTTCAATACTCTATTTATGCTTCGAATTTTCTTTTTAATTTCTTAGTACGATTCTTCAACATAAGGTAATTTCTATAAAACGTTCACTTTCTCTTCATCTGAATCTTCATTTGCTTTTCATCACGTTTCGGGACTCAGTTGCATAAAAGAACATATAAAAGGCAGATCACCATCAGAAGCATTATTACATAGACACATACCAACTGACCAAAACTTCAAAATATTATTAGAAACACGCCATACAAAAATTGCAGAGACACGTAGTCAATCTGTTGAATCTAAATCAAATCTAGTACAAAAGTGATAATGAACATCAATTTAAAGTCAGAACAGATGTTTTTATTGTAAATATGTTCATTTTGTTCGTCTGTATCATTATTTCATCAAGATCTGTTTCATCAATGTATAAAATGCACATTCATTGTTCTTTGTTGTTGTCTCTGATGATGGCACGTGCATGACGCACTGAAACCGATATGAAATATAATGACAATTCTTAACTTCCTCAATCATGAATTATAATATGAATTAACGAAATTATCAAATCAATTTCAGTTCAGTGGTGGGAAAAATATGTCAAGCATTTTAACACCTTGGTTGACACTTCCTGGATTTCCTGTTGTCGACGTCAAAATCAACCAAGCTGACAAAACTCTTTACATTTCTCAATCTTTGTTTGGAAGAACTCCACAAGAATTTAGCAAGGTGTTTCCTAAACTTCGAGCACCAAAAGAGTAAGTACTACGGATAAGTCAAGAATTTTGTTTGATCGTGTTACTTCATTATGAAAAATAATGATAAACAATAATAAAAACATGAATAGCTGCCACTTCATCCTATGCCACTATCAGGATTCATGAGGAAGCTCATTCAACATCTCTCAATATCGACAATATTCCATATTTAAACATGCGGTTAATCAGTATTGTTGAGAGCAATTCCATGGATATTCATCAAGTTTTACTTTTGACACACTGTTGACATGTCTCCTGAGTTTGTAGATCGGTTATGATCTATAAGTTAGCAGCAGCAATAATCTGCTTTTTGAAAGCATGAATAGAATAGTGAATAGCAGTATTTGATGAACATCAGTAGAAAATATCTAGAGATGCTAATTGCATTTCTCAGTTTAACTTCGGCTGCAAATGGCTGCATGTTTGAATCAGGGATGCGGAGTCGGAGTCCTATCGAATCAAATGAATTATGATACAAAATATACACGAAATATAATACAAACAAATCATATGCATTTATCCTCGTGCATAGCTTTTACTGTCTTGATGACAACTTTCTCCGTCAAACAAAAGTACAGAGACTCTGCTGCATGCCAAGTTTGCAATAGTTGAGGGAATGAACCGTGATAGTGAAAAGGATTGTCTTTTCACTCGGTGATTTAATAGAGAAGACAAGTCTTCATAGCCTCGATCACACCTAAGCACCAGAGGTCACATCAGAGACAAAAATGAAATACTAGTTTGTTTGAGAACATTACCTCTTAGCCTCATGTTAATCGTGTGTGACATGGCTCCTCCAAAGCGCATATTAAAATTGAAGGTGTACTCATATTTTTTGGAGAATGATGGGGATTTTCCTGCCTGATAAAGAGTGTACAAAAACCGCGTGAAGCACACATCAACAAGATGGTAGGAGCCGAGTCGTATGCATCCAACTGAAAGCGATATTTGATAAACTTTCATCGAAAATGATTGATAATTGATACGTCAATGATCACTAAAGGTATGTTCAAGCAAGCCTATAATGATCTATAATGCAGGTTGCCAATTTTTTTGAAAACTAGGCTTTATATACTTGGCATCCGGAGTCGGATAGGACTCCGCAGCCCTGGTTTAAATGTGGAGTTGCGTCGATATTGAGAGATGTGAGCCGACTAATGAATCCTGATATTGGATGAAGTAGCATCTATCTATCCCTACGTTGTTGTGTCTATGATCTCCTGGAGCTTCCTACCTCCGGTTTTTTGACACTGTTCCAAAACTACAATAAACTACGACATTAATTTCTTGTGGCTTTTGGCTTTTACGGATGTGTGATAATATACCAACATTTTGTCAAAGTTGACCTATAATGCCATCAAAAACTTGACTTTTAAATGTGTACATTTTGAAAATCAAAAATCTGTATCAATTTTTGCAAAATAATGCATTTTTATCAATTCAAATCACTGACAGTTTATTAACAAAATACAAATGAAGTTATTTATTTATTCAAGTTTGTTCTACACAAAAGGTACAAAAAGCATCATTGGTTGAAAAGCAGCATTAACGGGTAGCCTCAACAATATAAACGCAAAAAATAGAAGAAGTTCAAAAACAAGTACAGTTCTGTGAAAAATTTGCGAATAGGGTAATAAGATGCACTTAAAATTAGTTGTGATCAACATTACCATCCTTCCACTAACGCATCTGTTTAATCATTACATGAATGGTAGAAATATGTTTTAAACACTACTCATAATAGTTTTATAAGTAATACTGTCAGCTTTGTGCATATAGAGGATCCAATGTCACAAAGTGGACAGATTTTGTTACGGTTGTTTGCGCTTTCGATCGTGCGGTTACTTTTAAAAAAACACAAGAGATGCTAGAGAGGATCGAATCATTCTCCCATCGATTGACTTATAATAATAATAAACGTATATTTAAATCATTAGCCTCAATAATGGAAATCGGGAGGCTTGACACAAAAAGTTACACAAAATAGTCACTGAACACATGTAAGTCAATAACAAAATATTAATAATCAAAGAAGTCCAGCATTTATAGCTTTTATAGTGGTCGGGACTAATGACTTGCCTCTCATCGCTGATCTGATTACGGGTAGCCGAAAAGTCTTTGAATGAATATTTCGTTCTGGAGCCATGAAATGGAGGATATGATGTTCGTCATCTATTAAGGTTTCATCAACTTGGTGCCTGCCATTAGTCTTCGGTAGCTCAATGGTATGAAATCACAGCAGTCGCAGAGAGGCCCACAGATTATCTTGTGAGCTCGACTCTGAACTTTCTACAATATTGTAGATTGCGTTACCCCGAGAGAAATAAAAACTGGAGAAGCGTACTCTATTATGCTTCGGATAGTACATCTGTAAACCAAAATCAGATCGGCTTTGTTCAGGAAAGGCTTCAGCCTCCGTATGGCTGACAGTCTTGAGGAAGCCTTTTTGCAATGACTTTGATATGTTCCTTCCAATTCAAGGAATGATCTAACTCAATACCGAGAAATTTAATGTGGGACTGTATTGGAATACCTGGTATCCAAAGATTTCCGAAATCTCTCTCATTTCCATTGTAGAAAATCATCTGATGACACTTCTCGTTACTGATGGCAAGTTTGTGCTACCGTGTCCATTCAATGATGTTCATGAATTCAGGTAAAAGAGGACACTGTGCACAGTTTCTGCGAATCTTCCCGAGCAGTAAAATATCGTCAGCATATTTGACAATTTGCACATCTATCGATCCTTCCTGTACTCCGAGATCAGAAATGAAATAATTGAATACGAGAGGACCAAAAGATGATCCCTGTGGCATTCCACTCGAAAATATCCATGCACTCTCCATACACATCCTTCCATCTCAATCGTTGTCTTCGTGCTGTTAGGTACTTGCGAAAAAATACTTGGATATGATTGTCGATTCCATCAATAAACAGCTTATGCAGCAAAAGATTGTGGGATATTTTGTCGAAGCCTTTCATTAAGGCTATAGACACACCATGACAAGCAACTACGTCACTTTCTTGTAGAGCCCCGGTCACAAAATTTTCTACATGTATCAACGAGCAAGTAGTAGAGCTACGTGGACGGAAGCCGAATTGTGTTGGATCAAAACGCTGAATCAGTTGTTGGCCAATATTTTTGACTAAAACTTTCTCAAAAATTCTCTCTGGTACAGGTAGAAGTGATATCGGGCGCACGTTGTTAATTTTTGGAGGTCTACCATCGTGGCCATTGAATTAAGGCACCTCCTATATATTTAGAATTTCTATTGAAAGCAAGATGGTAACTGTATATAAACAATTTAATCATCTATTGTAAAAGTTAGACAACAACATACGAGCATGAATTAGGCACTATAATGTTGTCATTAGCAATCAAATGTTGTCATTTAAGCTCACTTCAATATTTCGTTGGATATCCCTTGTTTTGAATCACTTTCTTCAAACGATGAGGCATGCTGTTGAAAAGTGATCTGCAGTATTCGGGACTTATTTCGGTAGTCCATACCAGCTTGATTGTGTCGATCAGCTGAGCTCGAGATGTTGGTCGATGAGAAGCGACTTTTGATTTGATTACACCCCAACAATTTTCAATAACATTCAGATTTGGAGAATTGGGGGGGGGCAGTCCTCCAATAGGGTAATGTTATTCCGACAAAACCACTCCTTTGTCTTTTTGGAAACGTGACATGTGGCCGAATCTTGCTGCATGATGGTGGTATTTAATATTGTCATGTGTATCAGCAGTTTCTCCTAAAGCATAGTAATGTAGCATGATGAATTGACTTTCTGACCTTGGGGAATGATGGTAAGAGGTCCTCTACCCGATGACGCGATTCCACCCCAAACCATCACATTAGGGGGATGCTTCGTAGTTTTTATCGTGTATTTGGGATTGTACCGTTCGCCAGATGGACGTCTGATGTAGTTTGTGCCACAATTCCTTACCTGTTGAAAAGTACTCTCATCTGTAAGCAGAACTCGTTCCCACCATGCTGCATCTTTGTTCTTGTATCGGTGACAGAAACGCAAGCGCATTTTCCTCTGCTTTTTAGTCAACATTGGCTTTTTTGCTGGTCTTCTGGCGGGTAGGCTTAAAGTCGACGATTATCTTCTCCGAATGGTTCGATCACTGACATTAATGCCCATCTGTGAAGCTTGTCGTGCAATTGACTGAGACGATTCATCAGGCTTTCGTAAAACTATTGATTTGATCTTCCTATCATCACGATATGTGGTTTTTTGACACCTTTGCAGTTTTTTCGATTTCCTGATGGGTCTTTGAGTGAATTTTGAACAGCACATCTCGAAATATTTAATTTTCTGGCTATCGCGGCTTGAGAATAATCTTTTGAATGAAATTCAGCAATTCTACCTCTATTGAAGTCGCTCGTATCTCTCCGGCGTCCCATCGTTTCAAACTGGAGCAATTCAGACTGCTTCACATACGGTGACTCACTAGACATGTTCCTTCACTTGTAAAGTTTTCCCACGGTAACATCACTATGATATGATTTCCTATTGGCTGAAGCAATGCTTCACCTCATGTTAAGATAAGTTGATAGTGGGAAACGCAATCAGGTGACTAGAAATTCTCTGGCATTGCACTTTGTTGACATCATCGCAAAATAACCAAGGTGCCTTAATTCAATGGCCACGATGGTAGATTTCGGAAGCACAATAACATCTGCAGTCATCCATAATGAAGGAAGGTCCGCAGCTACAAGACATTTGTTGTAAATAATAGATAAAGCTAAACCAAGAACAGTTGAAAATTTAGACCACACCATAGAAGGAATAAGTAATGGGCAAAAGATCGTTCCAGGACCAGACAAAATCAGAAAAATTGGTATCTTTAAAAACGACATAAATTCATGAATTTTGTTCTTTTTTCAGCTTTTTAAGACCTAAATTCATAAATTTAGTCCATTTAAAAAGTACCATTTTTGAAAAAATTAGTATTTTTAAAAACGACATAAATTCATGAGTTTGAACCCTTTTTCAGGTTTTTAAGACCTAAATTCATAAATTTAGGCGTTTTTAAAAATACCCAAGTTTTCAAATTTTTCAAAATCTCAAATTTGTGATTATGATCATTTTTCTTGCTCAAATCATGACCGTTCAAGGACACCGAAAATCATAAAAGTTGAGAATTTCAAATTTGAGATTATGACATTTCACCCACCCTTAAAATCATGACCGTTCCAGGACACCGAAAAAATCAGAAGTCAAGAATCTCAAAATTTGACAATTACAATTTTCTTGCTTAAATCATGACCGTTACAGGACACCGAAAAAATCATAAAAGTTAAGAATCTTAAATTTGAGATTAAGATCATTTTTTCTCTCTCTCTTAAATCATGACCGTTCCAGGACACAACATCAGAAAATTTGGTAATTTTAAAAACGTCTTTTAAATCCATTTTTCAGGTTTTTAAAATATGAGATAACTAAAATTATGTGACTAAAAATATTTCTTTAAAAATGGAAGAAACAAAAGTGCATGAAACCGCAAGAATATATCCTTCGTTATCACAGTTAAAAATAAGTGAATTGAATAAAGAAAAACACAAAGATAGAGTACACTATATGTAAAAAAATAATGTTATGAACAAGCGATGAAGGATGTTCACTAGTACTAACTAATAACATTAACACTTTCACTTAATGTTGTTGCGCTGCTTGCTGTTGCTCCGCTTGCTGTTGCGCTGCTTGCTGTTGCGCTGCTTGCTGTTGCGCTGCTTGCTGTTGCGCTGCTTGCTGTTGCGCTGCTTGTTCTTCGTTAATTTGATTCATAACTTGTTCATAAGTTGGCGGCCCCTGTTGTATCGACGTTGTTCGATGATATTGTTGCTTGTTCAATAATTTGTTCGTCCCGTTCTTGTGATAAGGTTCTATTTAAAGAAAATATTACTGTCTGCCGTTGTTCAATTAAGTTTAATATTTTCTTATCAGTTGTATAATTTATGTGCGAGTCTCCGATATATTCAAAAATTCTCCTCATATCCAAGTGTAAGAATATCTTACTTCGTGCTTGCAGATGTATGATTTCCCTTGTTAACTTCTGAATTCTTCTCCGCTTTGTCTCCAATCGAACAGATCTTTCAGTAGATCCAACCATTGTGATGATAAAATTTAAACTAAGATTGTAATGTGTCGCGTTTTATGAATTGTGTGTGTGTTTAAATAGTAAGTGAAAATTATGAATGGTGATCTAAGCAAAGCGGCATTGCAGGTGAATGAAGTTTGCTTGACAACATACGGGTATGACATGACGGGTATGATTAAATGTACTTGAATGACAATGGGGAAATTGCACCGCATTGTAAATCATTTCATCGACCAAAATGCGAGCCACACCACCGACCAAAACCAACACTTTTGCGGTTTTGGATCGACAGTCGGTCTCGACTATTGATACTGCGATATTGTATTGAATGATTGCTATAACAACAGAATATTCCCTCAAAGCAGAGAATGAATTAATTTTATGTTTTTAATTTTTAATGATTGCTTTTATGTTATTAACGCTATGTCATGAATGCACAACCCGTATGATCCCCTAAAACAATCATGCGGCTTGAGAAATGTGGTAACAGATGTTGCTATTGTCTTAATACAGATAAAACAAACAATATCCTCTTAATGGGAGTTCATAAAAATAAAATGGAACATTGTTAAACAAGACATTTTATTTCATTTAAAATGAGTAACATTTGAGACTTCCTAAAAATATACGGCAAACAAACCACGTCAAATTTCGATTAAAATGAGATTGCTAATCAATTGGGAATAAAGAATTTTCACATATTGATGAGGGATGAAATACTATTGATAAAAGATGTGCGAAACACTAACTCTGCTAATAAACCGATTTTTTTACAATGTAACGTTTTAATTTAGATTAAATTAAATCATTTCAAAATCGATTAAGTAGTAAGGAAAGTCATCATTATGGAACAGTTTTAAATCAATACCCCCCTTCTGACTTCTAGGGGTCCCTATAAGATTTTTTTTATTATAAAATGAGCAACATAAATGAGTTTTTAAAATTATATGGAACGCAAACAACTACAAATTTTGATCTAAAGTAAATTGCAAATCAATTGGGAATAAAGAATTTTCACATATTGATGAGGAATGAATTACAATTGATCAAAAATAAGCCAACTGTAAATTTCATAACAAATCTTCACACGTCAGACCAAAAAGGAGTACATTGGTCTGCAGGTATGTCTAATAAAAATGGAGATAATTACTATTTTGACTCTTATGGATTGCCTCCAACAAATGAAGTTAAAAAATTACTTGGAAATGAAATTTATAATACATTTCAAATTCAAAAACCGGGAACTACTTATTATGGTCAATTATGTCTTTATGTTTTGTATAAATTGCAAAAAGGAATACCATTTCTTGATATTATGTTAGAATTAAACAAGGGAATTTCATTCCTGAAACGTTAGTTCCAATAATAATGATAATTAAAAATCAAGGGAAGCTAGCTAGCTAAAGCGTCACCTAAAGGTTAAAGCTCGCTTCGTTTTAATTCATTTTGATAAAATTGGCCTCTGATATCTTCATCATCTAAATCTTTGATTTCGTAAGTAATGGGATAAGTTTGGTTTATTTTACAAACTTCAATTATCTCTTTAGTCCAGTAGCCAACAAAGCCTTTTTCAAATTTATTTTTATACTTTAACATTCTAACTCTATCTCCAATCTTAAATTTCGGCTTACGTTTCTGCAAATTCGGATTACTCTCATTCGAATAATTATTTTCGAATATTTTCTTTCGGATTAAATCAGGGTCGTCAGAAGCATTCTTTGGGGTTTCTTCAATACCTAAATGAATCTTATTATTATACTCTTCTACAACTCTTGGTAATATCTTCAACCATTTCTGATTTCTTTGCTGAGTAAATTTTTTGAAAATTTTATTTTTTAATGATCTATTGAATCTTTCTATCACTGCAGCTTTTCCTGCATTTTCAGTTGAATACACAGTTTCAAATAGTGGTTGAACATTTCCGTTATAAAATTCCGATCCAATTTCAACAAACAATTTTTTTGGCTTTCTATTACTTTCTTTAAAGATTTCTTCAAACGCATATTTAACTGACAGACCACTTTTGTTTTTTAAAGGCTTTACCCAAGCGTATCGTGTATATAAATCTATAACGGTGAATGCGTACTTAAACCCTCCTTCATTCGGCATATGAATAAGATCAGCACTCCAAATATCATCTTTATTAAATACTTTTACTTTCAATAAATATTTAGGCCTTCTGCATTCTTTATGAATTTCGGAGGCATAGGTTCGAGCGTTGCTCTCAGACAGCTTTGCTGTCGTTTCATTTAAACCCTGACCGAATAATATTTTAGCTTGTGAAGCTTTCTTAACAAACATTCTTTCAATTTTTTCTCTAAAGGAAAGACTTTGAATACTATCTAATTCTTGAATCATCTTCTTATCAGCTACATGTCGAGAACTTATATCATGATTTCGATAAGCTAAATCATGCCTGTAAGCTGCGGCATCTACTCTATTTATTGGTTCTTCACCTGGTTTTGGATTATTATTCTCATCTAGTCTTATATCTAATCGAGTTCCTGGACCGGTATATGAATGACCAGGAAGATGTTTTTCTTTCGAATATTTACTCCAAATAAATCCAGGAAGGTTTTCTAATGTTTTTTGTATGTCGTTACCTTCATAAATTTTACAATTTGAGTTTTTATTTTTGTTTAATAGATAATTCAATAAATCTAAATTAGAAATTTTTAATTTAATTAAATTTTCGGAATTTGTAGAATTCATTTTAAAAGATAAGATAAATGTTTTACCTTATCATACTAGGACTTAGATATATTCCAGAACCATCTTTAGTTTCTTTAATTTCAATTAAATCATCAACATTGTGGAGAATATTTTTAAGAACTCGTTTTCCTTCATCAACCAAATTTAATTTACTAATAAAATTATCTACTATTCCTTCTCCCCTAGCAACTTTCTCTAACTCTCTATTATGTCGTTTTTGTTCTTCTGATGCTGCCTTCTCTGATTTATTTTTATTTACTGCTTGGACAATACCAGCTGTCCCACCTGCAACACTTCCTGCAGCTATGCCACCTATTATTAGTGGAATTAGTGGGAGAATCCCGCCATTCTTTTCTTCTTGTAATTGAATATTCTCTATCATTGGTTTAATTTCTTTTTGTCAATCGTAATAGTTTTAGGGGTATTTTACAATATTACGTAATTTTAATTCAACAGTTTTTATTGTTATTATTACTTTTCGCTTGCGACATTTTAATAAAAAAATTTTAAGTTAGGAAAAATTTTAATCTATTGTAGTTATGAAAAGTTCTTAAGTTACCAAAAATTTTAAAGTATCAAAAATTTTAAGTTACCAAAAATTTTAATTAACCTATAGAATTTTGTTCAGAGACTTCAGATGATCCTAGCAATTTTTCCATTAAGAACTTCAATAGAATATTTTACATCTTCTAGCAATTTACATCTTCGATAAATAAACCATAAGCCATCAATGAAGTTGTGGAATCTTTCTTTTCAATATTAATTGTTACATCACAACCATTTTTAATAATATCTTCTGAATACTAATATCTTCTGAATAATAATCGGCCCCAAAAGGAAAGAAGTTCGATTGGTCTTGCCATACAAAGGCGAAATACCAACACAAGTTGCTTCCAATCAACTAAAAAAAGTGACGATGGCAGAATTTCCCACTGTCAACCCGGTCATCGTCTTCACAACAAGGAAGTGTTATGCTCAAGATGGATACGAGGCAACAAAGGAAAAGGACCCCTCCATGGTGATATATGAATTCAAATGTTTCTGTGGATGCAGTTACGTCGGAAGGACCCAATTTCAAGCCTCAAAGAGACAACGGCAACATATTCCCGACTGGCTGAACAAAGGAAACGGTACGAGACCTCGATCAAACACTGAACCTGACAGCAGTATTACCAAACATCTTATGTCATGCCTCCTTCTACAATCTGGGGCCCGAAGCAGATTTTCAATTTTAAGAAGGTGCTCCAACAAAGGCCAGCTGTGTGTGGTGGAAGCGCTGCTGATTGATAGGCTCAAGCCAGCATTATGTCAACAAAAGGAGACAATCATCGGTCTGATGCTGCCATGGTAACCTCATTCTACACACGTGACTCATTGAATTTGTCCACAATTGACTTGCTTTTTGACTCAACTCATTCATCTGTTCTTATGTCATATAAAAGCTGCTTTTATTTACGATTTGTCACCCTAAGTATGTGCCAGATGAGATAGGGCGCAACATGTCGCGCATCAATAAAATATTATCGGCCTACATTTTCTTTTACAATACGATAAAGGAGAAATCTTGTTTTACAATATCTTCTGATTGTGCACTTAAATCGAAACAGAAAACAGGATATAAATGTCTCCAATCTCCAGGAGTTAATTGTGGTTCAACTCCAAATTCTATACAAAGATTTCTATAAGCATCATAGCCTTCCATAAATTGATTATTGGTATCATCGAATCTTAATGGATCAATTGGATTTTGGGTTTGATTTAAAGCAACTTGTATACTTCGAATGGTATTAATATGAAAAAGATTATTGTTCTTATCAAAACTTGGAGAATCATTTCTTTGAAATGTTAGTAATAAATATCTTGGGGTATTCGCAGTTCTAGTAAAATGCCAGTTAAATCTTTGTTCGGAAAAAGTTACTGAACTAGCAGTACGCTTTAGAAAATTTACTGGAATTGGTTTGTTAGTATTTAATCTTTTTGCAATAGCTGATTCAACCTCTAAACTAGGAGTAATATGATTTATCCACCATTCAAGTCTATCAATTTTTAAATATGCTTTTTTTCCAGTCTTACCAAAAAAGATTAATTCATTATTTGCTGTACGATGAATTATTAACTTAAATTTTTATTGATATGATATTTTATCATAATCTAAATATCCGAATAATGAAGACACTGACCAATTTACTGTCTGTTTACTTGTCTTGTTAAATTCACGTCTTTCTTTATATGCACTATTGTTTGTTTTATTTAAATGATTTGCAATATTTTCTACATCTTTCGCAATTCCTGCTGCATCTGTTCCAGCGTGAGTTAAATCATCAACAATTATACCATCATTAGTATCAGGAAACCAACCTTCGATTTCATGCTTTTTATTATTTTCACCAATTGTTACAAATCTAAGCTTTGTATCAATTACACCTGGAGAATCACTTATTGTTTCTATATTTTGAGTTGCAACATCTAAACGCATTTGTGTAAATAATCTTGGAAAGAAATTATTCTCTAATGCAATACCAGAAAATATACCATCTCCTTCTTTTTGAATTGTTTCTACACTGTTATAATGATAAATAGATTTCATAGATGGTTCATGAGCAATTTTTTGATTTGAAGCAAAATGTTTAAGATTGTGTTTATAAATTATAGGCATTTTTAAGATTAAATTTTACTTTTGGGAAAAAATATTTACGTTAAGATTTACGTTTGTGAATAGACAACAACGTCGAGATAGCTTTATTATTTTCCGTTGCACGTTATCTCTTGCGGCAAGTAGCGTGTGATGTACTTTAATTTCTTTTTCAGTCACTTCTAATTTTTTCTCACTTTTCTTTAATTCTGTTTTTAAAGCATTCAATTGAACTTTAAGAACATCTAACGGTTTTTTGGCAGCATCTAACTATTCTTTATTTTCTTTAGAGTTTTGTTGCAAATTTTTCTTTAATTCATTTTCTAAATTGATTTTCAGAGTTGTCATTTTATCAACTTTTTCATTAAGTGATTTTACTTCAATTTTCAAATGATTCATCTTTTTAATTTTTTGAGTAATTTTAGAACTTACTTCATCAACACTTTTTTGGAATGTAGCTTGTAACTGCTTTAGATTTTTTCTAATTCTTTCAGGAAGTTTTTCTATTTCATCTTCTAATTGTACTTTTAACATTTTTATTTGATGTTTATTATAGAAATTATATAGAATTTATAGAAAGTAATATTAAAATTTTTGATTGTTCAGAAATTTTTTTAAAAAGTTTTGCTATATCTACTTCTAGCTCTCTATCCTTTTTATCAAGTTTTAATAATTTTTCGTTTAAGGATTTGTCATTAAGTTTTAGCAACTTTAATTCGTTCATCAGTGGAACCAAAACATCGTTTATATATTTTTCTTTTAAGTCATTGATTTGTGTATCGACATATTGTTTATTTGTTAACTCTGTATTTTGTTGCGGAAGAGTAGAAAGATGCAATGGACCAGATAAAACGTCTCCAGTTTTCATTATATAATTTTCTAGTTCTATTTCTGATTCACGATTATTAGGGATATATGCACCTCCACCAACATTTGGTAACATCATTTTTTAACAATAAAAATAAAATCTTTTTTATATAATGAGAAAAAAATAAAATTTTTTCTAATAAAAATAAAAAATGGAAATGTCTCAAATTTGTCAAGTTTGTAAGATGCGTTTTTTAAATCAAACGCTATTATATTCTCATATGAAAAACACACCATGTGGTATGCATATGAATCAATTTCAAAAAATTATTCAGCATAATAATAATAATATTCAACCTAATAATAATATTCAACCGGAGCAACCATTACAAATATTAAAGCATTTATTTATTTCAGATCAAGTACAAAATCTTTATACTGCTAGAAAAAATACACCTAGACAAAATAATAATAATAATTATTTAGCACAAAATAATAATAACTATTTAGCACAAAATAATTATGTTGATAAAAATCAATTTGTAGAATGTAATAACAAAAAAATATGTTCCTGATGTAATAAAAATATAACGTCCAAAAATTTTCAACGTCATTTAAAATTATGTGAACAACCAGAAGAGGTTAAAAAAGATAAAAAAGATAAAATGAAAGATCAGTTATGTCGTAATTGTAATAAATATTTTACAAGTCAAGGTATTACTAATCATCATAATTCTTGTATAAATTCTACAAGACAATGTACAAGTTGTTAAATTACTAAAGCTAAGACAGAGTTTTAAGATAGTAAATATCAGTGTAAGGATTGTTTAAAAGAAAAAGTAAAATGTAGAGGTTGCCAAAAAATTATATTAAAGAAAAAATTTCCGGGACATGTAACACTTTGTCCAAAACTTAATCAAGATCTTAATCAAAATTTTAATCAGCATAATAATAATTTATATCAAAATAATAATAATAATTTATATCAAAATAGTAATAATAATTTATATCAAAATAATAATAATTTATATTAGATGAAAATTACTTTTTATTATTAAAATAGTTGTATTTCTACTAAAATAGTCTTATATATATTAAAATATTATTTTTTTATAAAGAATAAAATATTATTTTATTAAAATATTCTTAAGCATTCCGGAAGAGAGGAGAGGTTCGGAACATACTTCTTTTAAGTATAGGAACAAAATTCCGGTTTATTTCCGACACATTCCGGAGGTGCTAGAGAGGTATTTTACACTCATAAGAGTGTAAGAATGATAGTCCGGAATCAACAAATAATAATTCCTAATTTTTTTATTTAAAAAATATTTAATGAATAAAAGCGAAAACTTGGAAGATTTATATTCACCAGTTATAATTAAAAGTAATAAAAGTGATAAAAGTAGTAAAAGTAATAAAAGTAATCTAAGTCGTCATAAATCTCTTAATGTATTAAATGAAATGATAAATAATTATATAAAAAACACTGAGTTTCAAGATACACTATCCCCTCAAGATCCGAATCTAAATAAAGACGAAGTAGAATATGTAAAAGATATTAATAATATTGTAGATAATCCTAGATATAATACTATAGGTAATAATATATATAATAAAAAATATTTAGAGACACCACCAAAAAAAATTTTTTCCCTAATTCATCTCCTAATAAAAATAGCACAATCAGATCTTACACGTCTTTGGAATTTTTTAAAATTTCATTGTATAGAAATGTTGTTTGCATGTATTTTAATATTTTTTATTTATCATCTTGTGATATGTATTGGAAATCAATGGGGTTACTTTCTAACAGAGGAACAAAAGAGGATAAATTTTTATAAGCAAGAAATGAAACATTTTAAAGGTTGGAAGACTGATGAGGATAAGATTAAGGATAAAACTAATAATAAAAATATTACACAAGGTAGAAGGTATCAAGAAAATTTACATTTCATTGTTTACGGTAAAACTGGAAGTGGTAAGACTACGTTTATTAAAAAATATACAAGGGAACATTATGAGGATGAAACACAAGTATATAATTTTTGTATGCATACTTCTGAATGGCCAACTTTTACAAACGTTTATAATGATAAACAATTAGATGAGTTACAAGATATGGAAAGTTTCGCCGGAGTAGTAAGTAAAACTCCACTTCTGGACCGCGCAAGATGGCCGCCGTCGCTGACGTCCCCCCCTCTGGAACGGCAGAGTGTCGTGGTCGGCCGGCGTGGTGCTTTGGTTCTGACGTCCCCCCCTCTGGCCGACCGTCGTATAGCGCGCGATGATGTGGTGTCTAGGTTGGCGTGGTGTGCCGGCCAGGTTGGCGTGGTGTGCCGGCCAGGTTGGGAGGGTGGACTGTCGTAGCTCACCTGAAAAAATCCTAAGTGTCAGAGTGGCTTTGTATGGGTAAAATTTTGAAAATTTTCCAAAGTGTGGAATTTCGACCTGGGACCTTCACCAAAACATTTTTCATCAAATTTCACTGACCCCCCCCCCCCGACAGCAATCTTCTAACTTTGGTTCTAGTGAACGGATTTTGTCTTAAGGCTACTCGTTTGAAAGAGGAGAAAAAACTGCTCGACGACATTTTTTGTTGCGAGTCAATCGGACCAGCCGTTCAAAAGTTAAAGCTGTTACAAGATTTTAGGTCGGAGCTCGCTCACCTGAAAAAATCCTAAGTGTCAGAGTGGCTTTGTATGGGTAAAATTTTGAAAATTTTCCAAAGTGGAATTTCGACCTGGGACCGTCACCAAAACATTTTTCATCAAATTTCACTGACCCCCCCCCCGACAGCAATCTTCTACCTTTGGTTCTAGTGAACGGATTTTGTCCTAAGGCTACTCGTTTGAAAGAGGAGAAAAAACTGCTCGACGACATTTTTGCCGCGAGTCAATCGGACCAGCCGTTCAAAAGTTAGAGCTGTTACAAGATTTTAGGTCGGAGTAATGGGCAAAAGACCGTTCCAGGACACCATAAAATTCAAAAAATGGTATTTTTAAAAACGACATAAATTCATGAATTTAGTCCCTTTTTCAGGTTTTTAAGACCTAAATTCATGAATTTAGACCGTTCCAGGACACCATAAAATTCAAAAAAATAGTATCTTTAAAAACGACATAAATTCATGAATTTGAACCCTTTTTCAGGTTTTTAAGACCTAAATACATGAATTTAGTCCATTCAAAAAGTACCATTTTTTCAAAAAATGGCATTTTTAAAAACGACATAAATTCATGAATTTGAACCCTTTTTCAGGTTATGAAGACCTAAATTCATAAATTTGGGCGTTTTTAAAAATACCCAATTTTCAAATTTTTCAAAATCTCAAATTGGAGAATTACAATTTTCACCCTTAAAATCATGACCGTTCCAGGACACCGAAAATCAGAAAAGTTAAGAATCTCAAAATTTGAGAATTACAATTTTCTCGCTTAAATCATGACCGTTCCAGGACACCGAAAATCATAAAAGTTGAGAATTTCAAATTCATGAATTTTATCCATCTTTTAGGTTTTTAAAATATAACATGTGACTAAAAATATTTCTTTAAAAATGGAAGAAACAAAAATGGAAGAAACCGCAAGAATATATCCTTCATTATCATATGAAATGGATATTGCAAAACACAAAGATAGAGTACGCTATATGAAAGATAAGGAATCTCAATTATTACTTAGATTAGAACATTATAAAAAATTAAGAAAGAGATGGACTAATGTTAAGAATGTAACACAAGGAATTGGCATATTCTTAACAATAAGTTTAGGCGCTCTCACTATTGTCATTTCATCTGGCGTTCTTACAATTCCAGTAGTTTCTACAGCTTTAACAGGTAAGGGTGTTTTTGCAACTTCACTTGTTACAATGTTAGATAAATCTTTAATAACTAAGAAACGAAAATCATTAAAATCTAAGCATTTACATATTAAAGAAGTCTATGATAAACTACATTACTACTTTCAAAGAGTATGTGATGATAATGTTATTACGTTAGATGAGATTGAAAAATTTGATCAAATAGCTAATGAAGTAAATCAAACCTTTCAATTACAGTCCGAAAAAGTTGATGAGAATAGACAGGATGGCAAAATTTCTAGTGATGGTAACATTTCTAATGAAGAAAATGATAAAATTTTTTAGAAGAGCTAAAAACTTTAAGCGAAAATTTAAGCAAAACTTTATTAAACAAAACTTTATTAAACAAAACTTAAAACGAGAAAACTTTAAACGAAAAGATGTCAGACAACAGAGCAATAAAAAAATAATTTGTTCAGTAAAATGTTTTTGTTGTATTCCAATGTTACCACAAAATTCAAATATTATATTTTAAAAATGGATAAAATTAAAGCTGATAATCAAAAAAGAATTAAACAATTAGAAGAGTTAATAAAACAAAGAAATATTATGAAAGAAAATCATCTTCAACATAGAATGATAAAAGCTGGTATTCAATCTGATATGTTTGAAAAAATGCAGCAAACCGAGCAAGTAAAAACTGATTTTGAGAAAACTATGAAACCATTTAAAACTCTTGAAAAAGAAAGTACAAATAATGATAAACAAATTGATATAACAGATCCAGAGCACAAAACTATATTAGATGACTATGGATTACTAGAATCAAACATTAATAAGAAATTACCAAAATCTATGCAATTTGAACATTCTATTTCATTTATAGATGGAAAAACAATACCTAGATTTTATCTCGGTCAAAAAGAAATATTTCCACAACCTTTTCGAGGTATAATTTTTTCACCAGATAAATCTCCTTTTAATTTAGATAGAAATTTTGTTAATCTTTTAAGAGGAGCAGATTTAAATAATTATGCTGTAGAAGATCTCATAAAATATAAAGCTATGTTAGACAGAGTTGGTGCAGTAAAATCTCTTAGACGTTATAAACAATTAGAAAATTTATTATCAACGGGAGTTAAAGTAGGGAAAGGTTTATCTGAAAAACAGAAAACAGAAACAACCATATTCTTACCAGATGATCCACAAGAATTACTAAATAGATTAAATATTTTAATATCTGCAATAAAAGAAGGACATAATTCTAGTTTCAATGAAATTCATGCTATATTGAAAAGACTGTTAGAAAAGAAGATTCTAAATGATGAGGATTATAAAAGTGTAGTTGAAATATGTTGTTTCTAATTTTTATCTATGATTTTTATTCATGACTTTTTATCTATGATTTTTATCTATGATTTTTAGCTATAATATTTATTTAAAATTTTAACTAAAAAATGTGTTCAGCAGATTTAGACAAAATTGATAATCATTTAGAAAATCTAACAGAGATTTTGGGTTCATCAAAATTTAGTACGACGTTAAAAATTATAACAACTACTTCATCACACACTTGTAATTTAGAACCCATTCTACATTTGGAACAAAATAAAAATTATCAAATTGCATTAACTAGTTTCTCCACATTTAACACTATTCAAAACGTTATCAAAGATGTGAATGATCAATTTAGATATTCTACTGATAAAGGCAAAACGTGGAAAGTACTAACTTTTCTTCCTGGTTCTTACGAAGTTGAATCAATATCAAATGAAATTAAGAGACATTTAGGTATACCATTTAAAGATAAGAAACAATTACATTTTGCAGTTGAACCGGCAGTTAATAAATTTTCTCTTACTTTAGACGAAAATCATCAAGTTGATTTTAATCATGATAGATCATTGTCAAAGCTATTAGGATTTAATAAACAAACCTATAGTCAAGGTTATCATTTAGGTGAGAAGATTCCAAAAATAACTGAAATAAATTCAATTGTTGTACATTGTGACATTATTGAAGGAGGATATATAAATGGTAAATTATCAAATTTAATATTCAGTTTTCCAGCTTTTACTGTACCCATTGGTTATAGATTAAATGTAATTCCACAAACATTAATATATTTCCCTATTACAAGAAAAACTATTAACAACATTGGCATTAGAATCACTGATGAGAAAGGACAAGAAATAAATTTTGGAGGTGAAGAGATTACGATAGATCTTTTGGTTCGGGAGGTATAAACTCCCACGCGAAGCTAGAGAAGTTTAATTTTCTTCTTCTTTAGAAACAAAAAATAAATAAAATAAAAATAAATTTTTTTATTAAAAAATGAGTGAAGTACCCCCATTAAATAAAAAAAAACTTAAATTTAATCATCATCCAAATTTATCTAATAAAGTTTTGTCAGTTATTTGTGGAAGATCAGGATGTGGAAAAACGTATCTATTATTTAAAATTTTAACGACTCCAAATTTTTTGGATTATAACAATCTTATAATTTATACAACAACGGCAGAACAACCCGTCTATCAATTTTTAAAATATGGATTTGAAAATAATCTTAAAAAAACAACAATTGCTTCATTATTCAAAGAATATGAAAAATCTGAAGATGAAGAAGAAATAAGTTCTTTATGTGAAGAAGCAGCAAAAAATAATCAGTTAGTAGAATCTAATAAAAATAAGCATATAAAAATACAATTAATAGATGATAGTGGTAATATGCAAGATCCTAGTAAACTAGATAAAACAATGAAACATTGTGTAATTTTTGATGATTGCGTCAATGATAGAAATCAGTCAGTTCAGAGAAATTATTTCACAAAAGGTAGACATAATAACTGTAGTGTTTTTTATTTAACACAAAGTATGTATTCATTAGACGGAAGTGTTATTAGAAAGAATGCAAATATATTTATACTATTTGAAATAAATGCAAGAAACTTAAGTGATTTGTTAAGAGATTTATGTGCAAGAAATAAAGATGAATTTAAACAATCGTGTAACAATGCTTGGTCAAAAGATTATGGCTTCATTACAATTAATAGTGATAAAAAATTCATGAAAGAGTTATAGAAAATATTTTCGCGGAGTGATAAAAATATACAAATATAGTGTTATAATATTTTTTGATTTTATGTATATATCAAATTTGTCTATCTTAGAAATTAAAAAATTAAAAAGGTTCAGTAGTTATTCCATCAGGTAAAATTTTTCTTTTATCATCAAATGGATCTAATGCTAATTTATGTTCTTCTTTTAAATACATTTTATGTTTTTTTGAATTAAGTCTATAATTACATGCTGTTTTTATTTCATTATTAAATAATACATTTTTATAATCTTGAAATGTTATTTGATTAGCCACTGATGCCTTTGAAATTCCTTTTAATGTTTTATGTGTTTTAATATTATTAGTTGTATCATAACAGTAACATTTAGATTTTAAAAATATAGCTTCTGTTATGAAATCTTCATTTCCTTCTAATTCATCTTTTACTTTACATAAATCAGAAGGATGAATGATATCTTTTATTTTATTAATTTCTTCATCAAGTGTAGAATTATACGGTATTGTTAATTCTAAGAAAACAGAATCGGTATCTGTAAAGTGTAATTTATAGTTTTTGCCATAAGCAAGTGCTAAATAATCATATATAAATCTATACATGAATAGTTTAGCTAATTCTAATATAGTGAAACCAATGAAATTAAACGTATCATGTTTTACGCTAATTCGACGTAAATGTACAGCACATAGTTCATCACTAAATCTAGTAGTTCTTTTATATGTAGGTTTCCTTGTTAAATTTTGAAACCTATCTTTATCATAAACTATTTCAATATTTTGTCTATTACGCACATTTTCTAAAGTCCTACCATAAAATGCATTATTCATTAATTTGAAGAACACGTTTCCAAAATCATCTTTATTTCTTTTAGCTATTTTACGTTTTTCAATATTGAACTCTATATAATTTTTTAACCACCTAGATTTTTGATAAAATAGTTTTCGATGTATTTTGGTGAGAATCATTCCATGATCTAAATACCAATCTAGCATCCTTCCTTCAACAACATACTTTCCTTTATTGCTTTGTGTTAACATAAGTTTTTTTGTTGGTCTGTATTTTTTAGGAATTAAAGATTTTTGATAATCTGAAAAATCTTCTATATTAGGAATTTTGTTTTCGGGACAGAAAGGAAAATATTTTGTTTTATCTTTTATTTCATCAGGGTATACTAAATCAACTTCATATATATAACCAAATTATAATTTCCATCATGTGTTTTTTGATAATCAAGATTATTACACCATGACATTTCACCTGTTGGTAATTTTTGTATCATGCAAGAAGAATATAAGCTATTAAAATCATAATATAACAAATAGTTTTCTCTCATGATTTCATCAACTGCTGCTTGACTATCTTCATTTGATATAAGTCCTTCTATATTTTGATTAAACAATTTTATAGACTGAACGCTTTCTTCTGGAGATAAAGGTTTCATTATTCCATAATCATCAGGATTTACTTTTTTATTGTAACACTGTACATAACGATTACCTAAAACTGATGAAACTCCACCTCTAATACTAGATTCAAAAAATAATAATTTATCATATGTATTTTCTTTATAATGTTTAAGTTCAACACCAGTATGTTTTAATCCTGCTAGCCATGTTAAACCTGGTGTAGAATAACAATAACATGGATCTATTCCGTAATATTCTAAACACATATCACGAAAGTTTTCAAAAAGATCAGCAAGGATTAATACATCTATCTGAAGATATTTCATTGTATAATCATACATTGTTTTACAATTTAACTCTCTCCAATTTTTTTCAGCTTCTGCATAGTCTTCTTCAGATAATTGTGATTGTTTTAATGTTGATTTAAATTTATTTATTGGAGGAAGTTGTTTTTCTTCCATAATTTTATTCACAGAATTAAAATCTCCAGTTATGTACTCATACGGAAATATGCCTTTTAAAGGTTTTAAATTATATTTATTTAATATTTTACATTGTTCAGGTTTCAAAGTTTTTCCCATAACATCTAATGAATAAGGAGTAAAAAATCTAAATGCATCTAAAATTCTAATGCAACCTAATTGCATTGAAAAATATTCTTCTTCTGTTTTACATAGTACATTTATTTGTTGTTGTTGTAATTTTTTAGATGAAAATAAATCTTTCATTACTAGATGGAAATCATATTTAGAACCATTATAGAAATATAGAGGA
This sequence comes from Prostheceraeus crozeri, assembly GCA_907163375.1. Classification (NCBI taxonomy): domain Eukaryota; kingdom Metazoa; phylum Platyhelminthes; order Polycladida; family Euryleptidae; genus Prostheceraeus; species Prostheceraeus crozeri. The sequence continues at coordinate 212,316 of CAJQUW010003248.1, forward strand.
ACAAAGTTATATTTAAATTTATTGGCATTAAGATTACAAGAATTATGTGCAGCACCTCTATATAATCCATTTAGATGATCATGATCTTTTACCTTATCAAAATATCTACCTCTGCCATTTTATAATTTTTTGCAAATTCTTTTCCACAGTAATAACATTTTGTTTCATTAATAGAATTTAATTTTTCTTTTTCTGTTAATGGCATCATTGGTATATTTGTTTCAAACAATTATAAAAAACAACCTTATAATTCTTCTACTTTCTTTGTAAACTTTTCTGAACTATTTTCATCATAGTATTAATAATATTCTGATTTAAATAATTCAGAATAATTTGAATGAATGTACATTCCCCAACATAATGGTTTTTGTTCAAATAAATATTTTTCTTTGCTTTGTTCAGGTGCACTTTTTCCAGAATTATCATTTTCAGAATCGGGTGAAGCCCTGGAACTTTCCGTTTGATTTTGTGTCATATTAACATTATATGCTTCAAAATCACAATAAATAGTAAAGGGTACTTTATTTTTAAAATACCATTTATTATATTCTAAATAATCATCTTTAGGAAAAGTATTTTCAACTGCTTCATTTTGTTGACAATTCTCCAAATGTCTATTCATTTCTTCTTTAGTTCTAAAACTTGTCATACATTGAAGACAAGGAAAATTTGTATTATCTGAAGTTTTTGTAAATATAGACACATCTTTACACAATATAAAATGACCCTGATAATATAATATATTCGCTTGTGCTGGCTGTTTTGTCTGTTCTAGTTTTACGAATTTATCTTTATATATTTCATGTGTTTCATCAATTTCTTTTGTAATATTAAATGTATTTCGATGAAAATTTTGATTTAATATTTGTAACTGATAACTATATTCTTTATCATATTGTTCTTTATATTGTTGTAGACATTTTTTTAAAGATTCATTTATTTTTTGATTGGTTTCATTTTCTTCATTATTTAATTCTTTATTGTCTTCATTTAATTTTTGAATCGTTTCTATCTTATTTTGATATTTATGGTGATATTCTTGTACTAATATTTTTGTTTGTTGAAAGTAATCTGTTTTACATTTTTGTAAAATTTCATTTAAATTTTGTAATTTTTGTTGATATTCTAAAGATAAAGATAAATAATCGGTATCATAATCATAATTATAATTACGTCCTTTATAATTATTATGACTAATCATTATTGGTGATAGTGTTTTTATAATTTCAAATTTTTCAGTACATATTATATTTCCTTGGTAAAAAATATTATGATGCATGTAATTTCCCCTATCATTATATACTATTTCTGATTGACATAAATTTTTATTATTCAAAGAAAATTTTTTTGAATCTGAGTAAGGTGGAGTAATTTTACCAATAGAAACATAATTCACATTTAATTCAAAAACATTTACTTCTATTAAATTTTTATTCTTTTTATGAAACTTTTTTAACCTATTATAATCATATGGAAATTCATCTAAGCCATCAGAAAGATCAAATTCATTTATGTATTCTTCTTTATTATAATGACTTAGTCTTTCTTTATGATATTCTGCAGGATGTAAATGTGCTATAATACTCCACAGAAAACAATAATCATCTTCATTTTTTATGTTGATTATTTGTGGTGAACTGAAAGGTAAAGGAACATAACTACCACCAGTATTATTTTATATTTATCAATTACTATTTTCTTAGATAGTATTTTAACAAATCTCCAACCAGATTCACGTAACTGGGCTTCAATTATACAATTTTCTAATTTAAGTATCATTTGTTCAAATATAGGTTGTATATCATTTGCATTATGAATTTCTTGTGAATTTGTAAAATGTCCTTGTATTATTTCTTCAGGAATTCCATCAGGTCCATTTTTGTATAAAGTACTTCTACATTCATATAACATTTGTAAGATTTCTTAAATATTTTGAAAAAGTTTTTTAATACATTATAAAAAGTTTCATCGGTTTCATTATGTTCAACCGATTCATTAAATAAATATTTTATATCTCTTACCGCTTCATCTGTTCGTTCAGCTTCATCAAATTCATCAGTATCGCTAAATAAATATCTTCCATCTGGTAGGGTCTCATCTTCACTATTAAAAACTTTTTTATATTCCGAATGTGAATAATCATCAAACATTTTTTTAACTTTTATATCAGTAGGCAATGTTTCTAGATAGTTTTTATAACTATTTAATTTTAATATATTTCCTTCATCAACTCGATCTACATTTTGTAAATGCATTTTACTTTGTAAATGAGATTGATAACTTCTTTTTGTTTGCAACTTTTTTTTACATAAGACACAATAAAACTTGGTATTTTCCATTTTTTATTTTTAAAGAAAAAATTTGTGTTTTAATTTTAGATATAAACATTCTAATATCAAGGACTTGAGTGTTATTTTATATTATTATATATTTCACGTTCTTTAGTTATTTTTTTTTCTTTATCACATTAAGTTTTATCATATAATGTTTTATCAAAAGATAATTTAAATTTATTTTCACTAACTATTGATTCTTCATCATCATCATCAATTGATTCTTCATCATCATCATAAATTGTTTCTTCAACATCATAAATTACACTTTTTGGTATAGGATGCCATTCCCTGATAGGATACCATTCTCTTATTGGAATATCTAATTCTAAATTACATCTTTTATCTGATAATAATATAATAGAGAAAAATATTGGTCTTTGATCTCTTTTGGAAAATTTAATAACACCACCATAATCTGAATCACTTTTAGTTTTTATTAAAGATGATAAAATTTTAAATTGATTAGATGTAAATCCTAATTTAAATTTTGTAGACCCGACACATAGTTGTCTAACAGTATCTTCAACTATACCATCATTATTATTTTCAATTGTACGAAAATGAAATTTAGATAAATTTTGATTATATGTAGTATTAATATCATGTTGAGATATAAATTTTTCTTCACTTAAATTTTTATAATTACTAGTATTTTTATAATCTTTTTTACCATTTACACCTTTTTCAGATGTTACAGAATCATCATTATTATCATAAGATTCTTTAAGATCGGGGAAAGCCCTAGAACCTTCAGTTCGTTTATTATGATTATGATTATGGTCATTGTTAATAGTATAAGGTGTAGTCCACATATAAATTTTCTCTTGTTGAGCTAAACCATTTATATAAGATTTTAACAAATTAATATTTAAGTTTGAATATAATCCTATATAAGTATCATCATCATATCTTTGCGGCATTTCTAATGTTTCTTGTTTATAAATTGTGTCTCTATAATAAACTTGACATAATAATTCTTCATTATGTTTTTTACTCTCTATGTGAATGTTATATTGATTTTGATCGTCAACAAATAATCTAATTTTTTCTTTCGAAAAAGATTTTAATTTTTTAACTAATTCTTTAATATTGATATAATTAATAATTTTAGTTTCTATCCAATCAGTATTACTAATTGGTTACACTGCTCTAATAAATCCATAAACATTATTATGACCTATTATAACCATATTTTCTTTATTTAATTCTACATATGCAACATCATTATATTTACTAACAATATCCATAAATTTAATAAATGGATCCCCCGGAAATAAACAATAATTAGTTTCTATAGAAGTTAAACCTTTAGTCTGTTCTCTAAATATTTCGGCTTGTAATTCAAACAAAAGATTAACATCTATACATGGATTATTATTATTATTATCAAAACATTTATTTTCAAATCCCGTTGATCTCGTCGAATAAGAAGAACAGGATGATGCGGGCGAATATAATTTTTTTAAATTTGGGGTTTCCATTTTTTTTTTTATTAGAAAAAATTTTTTTATTAATTTATAAAAAATGATGTTACCAAATGTTGGTGGAGGTGCATATATCCCGAATAATCGTGAATTAGAAATAGAGATAGAAAATTATATCATGAAAACTGGAGACGTTTTATCTGGTCCATTGCATCTTTCTATTCTTCCGCAACAAAATACAGAGTTAGCAAATAAACAATATGTTGATACACAGATCAATGACTTAAAGGAAAAATATATAAACGATGTTTTGGTTCCACTGATGAATGAATTAAAGTTGCTAAAACTTAATGGCAAATCATTAAACGAAAAACTATTAAAACTTGATAAAAAGGATAGAGAGCTAGAAGCAGATATAGGAAAACTTTTTAAAAAGATTTCTGAACAATCAAAAATTTTAATATTACTTTCTTTAAATTTAAAATCTGCTGTAATTAAAAATAAACATCAGATAAAAATGTTAAAAGAACAATTAGAAGATGAAATAGAAAAACTTCCTGAAAGAATTAAAAAAAATTTAAAGCAGTTACAAACTACATTCCAAAAAAGTGTTGATGAATTGAGTTCTAAAATTACTCAACAAATGAAAAAGATGAATAGAATAATAAATGAAGTAAACTCACTTAATCAAAGAGTTGATAAAATGAAAACTCTTAAAATCAATTTAGAAAATGAATTAAAGAAAAATTTTCAAGAAAACTCTAAAGAAAATAAAGAACAGTTAGATTCTGTTAAAAGACAATTAGATGTTCTTAAAATTAAGTTAAATGCTCTTAAAACGGCATTGAAGATTAATCAGCAGAAAATGCAAGTTAATAGAAAAGAAATTAAAGTACATCACACGCTACTTGACGCAATAGATAAAGTGCAACAATCAATTAGTAAAGTTATCTCGAAGTTGTTGTCCATTCACAAACGTAAATCTTAGCGTAAATATTAACGTAAATATTTTTTCCCAAAAGTCAAATTTAATCCTAAAAAATGCCTATAATTTATAAACACAATCTTAAACAATTTGCTTCAAATCAAAGAATTGCTCATGAACCACGTATGAATCCTGTTTATCATTATGATAATAGAGAAACAGTTCACACGGAGGGAGCTGGGATCTTCTCTGGTATTGGAAGTATCGTTAACTTAATTAAAAATAATAAAGATTTGATTACATCTGCTGCAAAAGGAGCAGCTGCTGTAGGTAGTACAGCTAGTGCAATACCAAATGCTGTCAAGTCTCAAAACGAATTAAAACAACTAGAAGCTATTCGTAAACTTAGGAATGATTCCGAAGAACTAAAAAATTTAAAAAAACTTTCAGAGGAAACAAAAAAGTGTGTTTTTTCTGTGTGTGAGAAAAACAAAAAGTCAAATTATTTTTTATAAAAATGTCTTCGCTTATCGAAAATAAATTTAGATTAGACGATCCTCCGTTCGTCAGTTGCAATCAAAAAAAGAATGACTATATAAGAATTGCTATGAATCCCGGATCTTCCAGTAGAGTAAATACTGGAGGTGATTTAATTTTTGAAGTTGATAATCAGCAGAGTTATATATATCTACCTGATTCATTTTTACACTGTGAATATTCTTTGTATAGTGATGCCAATTTTACAACACCATTACCAGATACCGATAATATTGCATTAGAGAATAATTTTTTTCCAAGATTATTTACACAAATGCGTTCAGATGTTGCAACTCAAAATATAGAAACAATAAGTGATTCTCCAGGTGTAATTGATACAATGCTTAGATTTGTAACAATTGGTGAAAATAATAAAAAGTATGAAATCGAAGGTTGGTTTCCTGATACTAATGATGGTATAATTGTTGATGATTTAACTCACGCTGGAACAGATGCAGCAGGAATTGCGAAAGATGTAGAAAATATTGCAAAATATTTAAATAAAACAAATAATGATGCATATAAAGAAAGTCGTGAATTTAACAAGAAAAGTAAACAGACAGTAAATTGGTCATTGTCTCCATTATTCGGATATTTAGATTATGATAAAATATCATATCAATTAAAATTTAAGTTAATAATTCATCGTACAGCAAATAATGAATTAATCTTTTTTGGTAAGACTGGAAAAAAGCATATTTAAAAATTGATAGACTTGAATGGTGGATTAAGCATATTACTCCTAGTTTAGAGATTGAAAGAGCTATTGCAAAAAGATTAAATACTAACAAACCAATTCCAGTAAATTTTCTAAAGCGTACTGCTAGTTCAGTAACTTTTTCCGAACAAAGATTTAACTGGCATTTTACTAGAACTGCGAATACACCAAGATATTTATTACTAACTTTTCAAAGAAATAATTCTCCAAGTTTTGATAAGAACAATAATCTCTTCCATATTAATACAATTCGAAGTTTACAAGTTTCATTAAATCAAACCCGATATCCAATTGATCCATTAAGATTCGATGATACCAATAATCAATTTATGGAAGGATATGATGCTTATAGAAATCTTTGTATAGAATTTGGAGTTGAACCACAATTAACTCCTGGAGATTGGAGACATTTATATCCTGTTTTCTGTTTCGATTTAAGTGCACAATCTGAAGATATTATCAAGACTAGTTGTGATGTAACAATTAATATTGAAAAAAAAGATTCCACAACTTCATTGATGGCTTATGGTTTATTGCTAGAAGATGTAAAATATTCTATTGAAATTCTTAATGGAAAGATGGCTAGGATAGGTTAATAACCTTAGGACCTTTGGTCCGATCGGCTAAAGCCAGAGGAGCTTCGCTCCGATAGGTTAATAACCTTAGGACCTTTGGTCCGATCGGCCAAAGCCTCGAAGAGCTTCGCTCCGATAAGTTAATTAAAATTTTTGTTAACTTAAATTGTTAACTTAAATTTTTTTAGTAATTAGTAATAAAATTTTTTTTGTAACTAGAATAGATTACAAATTCCTAATTTAAAATTTATTCATAACTAGAATAGATTACAAATTCCTAATTTAAAATTTATTCATAACTAGAATAGATTAAAAATTCCTAATTTAAAATTTTTTTATTAAAAATGTCGCAAGCGAAAAGTAATAATAACAATAAAAACTGTTGAATTAAAATTACGTAATATTGTTGACAAAAATACCCCTAAAACTATTACGATTAATAAAAAAAAGTATTACATAAGTAAACCATTGATAGAGAATATTCAATTAAAAGAAGAAAAGAATGGCGGGATTCTCCCACTAATTCCACTAATAATAGGTGGCATGGCAGCTGCAGGAAGTGTTGCAGGCGGGACAGCTGGTATTGTCCAAGCAGTAAATAAAAATAAATCAGAGAAGGCAGCATCAGAAGAACAAAAACGACATAATAGAGAGTTAGAGAAAGTTGCTAGGGGTGAAGGAGTAGTAGATAATTTTATTAGTAAATTAAAATTAGTTGATGAAGAAAAACGAGTTCTCAAAAATATTCTCCACAATGTTGATGATTTAATTGAAATTAAAGAAACTAAAGATGGTTCTGGAATATATCTAAGTCCTAGTATGATAAGGTAAAACAATTATCTTATCTTTTAAAATGAATTCTACAAATTCCGAAATTTTAATTAAATTAAAAATTTCTAATTTAGATTTATTGAATTATCTATTAAACAAAAATAAAAACTCAAATTGTCAGCATATTGGAGGTGACATACAAAAAACATTAGAAAACTTTCCTGGCTTTATTTGGAGTAAATATTCGAAAGAAAAACATCTTCCTGGTCATTCATATACCGGTCTAGGAACTCGATTAGATATAAGACTAGATGAGAATAATAATCCGAAACCAGGTGAAGAACCAATAAATAGAGTAGATGCTGCAGCTTACAGGCATGATTTAGCTTATCGAAATCATGATCTAAGTTCTCGTCATGCAGCTGATAAGAAGATGATTCAAGAATTAGATAGTATTCAAAATCCTACATTTAGAGAAAAAATTGAAAGAATGTTTGTTAAGAAAGCTTTACAAGCTAAAATATTATTCGGACAGGGTTTAAATGAAACGACAGCAAAGCTGTCTGAAAGCAACGCTCGAACCTACGCGTCTGAAATGTCGAATGATCTAGGACGCTATGCGTCCGAAATTCATAAAGAATACAGAAAGCCGAAATATCTATTGAAAGTAAAAGTATTTAATAAAGATGATATTTGGAGTGCTGATATTATTCATATGCCGAATGAAATAGATTATAAATACGCATTGACCGTTATAGATTTATATACACGATACGCTTGGGTAAAGCATTTAAAAACAAAAGTGGTCTATCAGTTAAATATGCGTTTGAAGAAATCTTTGAAGAAAGTAAGAGAAAGCCAAAAAAATTGTTTGTTGATAAAGGGTCGGAATTTTATAACAGAAATGTTCAGCCACTATTTGAAACTGTTTATTCAACTGAAAATGCAGGGAAGGCCGTAGTGATAGAAAGATTCAATCGGACGTTAAAAAATAAATTATTCAAAAAATTTACTCAGCAAGGAAATCAGAAATGGTTGAAAATATTACCAGGAATTGTAGAAGAGTATAATAATAAGATTCATTCAGGTATTGAAGAAACCCCAAAGAATGCTTTTGACGACCCTGATTTAATACGAAAGAAAATATTCGAAAATAATTATTCGAATGAGAGTAATCCGAATTTGCAGAAACTTAAGCCGAAATTTAAAATTGGAGATAGAGTTAGAATATTTAAATATAAGAATAAATTTGAAAAAGGCTTCGTCGGATACTGGACGAAAGAGATATTTGAAATTTCTAAAATAAATCAAAGTTATCCGATTACTTACGAAATCAAAGATTTAGATGATGAAGATATCAGAGGCCGATTTTATCAAAATGAATTACAACGAAGTGATTTTTAATTATCATTATTATTATTAGGCGTAGCCATAGAACCTACTGTTAGTTCAATTCTAACATAATATCAAGAAATGGCACTCCTTCTTGCAATTTAAATAAAACATAAAGACATAATTGACCACAATAAGTTGTTCCCGGTTTTTGAATTTGAAATGTATTATAAATTCCATTGCCAAGTATTTCTCTTACTTCATTCGTAGGTGGAAGCCCGTATGAGTCAAAATAATAATTATCTCCGTTTTTACTAAAGGTAACTGCTGACCAATGTACGCCTTTTTGGTCTGAAGTGTGAAGATTCGTTATGTAATTCACAGTTGAAACTTTGTTCCGGGAACTGAAGGTTCCTGCTGGCCTATTTTTGATCAATTGTAATTCGTCTCTCATTAGGACATGAAAATTCTTTCTTCCCAATTGATGTGCGATTTTCTTTAGATCAAAATTCGTTGTTGTTTCTTTTCCATATAATTTAAAAAACTCGATCAGGTCAGTCATTTTAAATGAAACAAAAATCCAATTTGAAAATGCCATTGTCATTTTCAGTCTCCACGCAAATAAGTTGCAATAAATGTTACTACTTGTTACTTATGAAGTAGAGTCCAACATTTATATGAAAACAGAAATCCAATTTGAAAATGCCATTGTCATTTTTCAGTCTCCACGCAAATAAGTTGCAATAAATGTTACTACTTGTTACTTATGAAGTAGAATTTCACGTTTGCAAGTCTTCTAATTCCTGCGTGAGTCCAGTATGTTGCGCATGTTGTTATTCAGTTTGTTGCACATTGGGTGAATCAAATATGGATTCTGCTATTCTTTGCTGTTCCTCCTCTTTTTCACGATCAATATAATCTTCAAGATGAGCAAAATTCTTCATCACAAAGTAAATTGATAGAGAAGAATTGGCTAAGTTTGGATAGTTCTTTGATAATTTGAATAATTTGATCAGTAATGTCACATATGAACGTGAAAACTTTATTTTGTGGGTCTCATTTAACTCTTTCACGAATTTTGTATAATTCATATTAGACAATAACTTCAGTCGCTGAAGTACTTCTCCTTGCGAAATATAGCAACGTAGAAGATTCCGATGTGTCATTTTCTCGAAAGCAATGAGTTTATTCAATGACGAGATGCACGATGATGTACTTATAATATCCTTTTTCTCGAGAAATACAGGTAAATTGCTGCTGTCAACATCCTTGAATGAATCTCGGATTATTTCAAACACTTCTCTCTTTTTATCTTCTTCGTTTCCACTCGTCTTCTGTTTCTTTCTTAGTGATTCAAGAATAAATTTTGTTGATATCGTTTTGAAGAAATCAAGATGGTCTGGTGAAATAAGAGGCACAACTTGATCCAAGAAGCAACAAAATTCTCTCTCTATTTTGCTGACGGAAGACATTGCAAATGAGAACTTTGCTTTCTAGCGCACACGGAACAATGACAGAAGAGAGAGAAGTGAAAACAGCTGCCAGATGCTTTGGCGTCATGTGGTTGTGCTGACGTGCTAGTAAGAATTAAAACAACTTCCCTAACGTACAACTAAAATCTAATTGTATCACAAAGCTGTAGCAACTACTGGAATTGTAAGAACGCCAGATGAAATGACAATAGTGAGAGCGCCTAAAGAAATTGTTAAACATGCTCCAACGCCTTGTGTCACATTCTTAATTTATTATAATGTTCTAATCTAAGTAATAATTGAGATTCCTTATCATTCATATAGCGTACTCTATCTTTGTGTTTTGCAATATCCATTTCATATGATAATGAAGGATATATTCTTGCGGTTTCTTCCATTTTTGTTTCTTCCATTTTTAAAGAAATATTTTTAGTCACATGTTATATTTTAAAAACCTAAAAGAGGGATAAAATTCATGAATTTGAAATTCTCAACTTTTATGATTTTCGGTGTCCTGGAACGGTCATGATTTTCAAAGTAAAAAATGATCTTAATCTCAAATTTGAGATTCTTAACTTTTATGATTTTTGGTGTCCTGGAACGGTCATGATTTAAGCGAGAAAATTGTAATTCTCAAATTTTGAGATTCTTAACTTTTCTGATTTTCGGTGTCCTGGAACGGTCATGATTTAAGCGAGAAAATTGTAATTCTCAAATTTGAGATTTTGAAAAATTTGAAAATTGGGTATTTTTAAAAACGCCCAAATTTATGAATTTAGGTCTTCATAACCTGAAAAAGGGTTCAAATTCATGAATTTATGTCGTTTTTAAAAATGCCATTTTTTGAAAAAATGGTACTTTTTGAATGGACTAAATTCATGTATTTAGGTCTTAAAAACCTGAAAAAGGGTTCAAATTCATGAATTTATGTCGTTTTTAAAGATACTATTTTTTTGAATTTTATGGTGTCCTGGAACGGTCTAAATTCATGAATTTAGGTCTTAAAAACCTGAAAAAGGGACTAAATTCATGATTATGTCGTTTTTAAAAATACCATTTTTTGAATTTTATGGTGTCCTGGAACGGTCTTTTGCCCATTACTGGTCGGAGCTCGCTCACCTGAAAAAATCCTAAGTGTCAGAGTGGCTTTGTATGGGTAAAATTTTGAAAATTTTCCAAAGTGTGGAATTTCGACCTTGGACCGTCACCAAAACATTTTTCATCAAATTTCACTGACCTCCCCCCCCCCCCCGACAGCAATCTTCTAACTTTGGTTCTAGTGAACGGATTTTGTCTTAAGGCTACTCGTTTGAAAGAGGAGAAAAACTGCTCGACGACATTTTTTGTTGCGAGTCAATCGGACCAGCCGTTCAAAAGTTAGAGCTGTTACAAGATTTTAGGTCGGAGCTCGCTCACCTGAAAAAATCCGAAGTGTCAGAGTGGCTTTGTATGGGTAAAATTTTGAAAATTTTCCAAAGTGTGGAATTTCGACCTGGGACCGTCACCAAAACATTTTTCATCAAATTTCACTGACCTCCCCCCCCTCTGGACAGCTAGCTTCAATCTTGGCTTCTAGTGGACGGATTTTGTCGTGCAATAGCTCGTTTGAAAGCTAAGAGTGAGACAAATTCAGTGAAAGAAACGGCTTGTTCATATCTGTCTTCGTTTAGATGTGAGATGCCATTTAAGATTTTGGGAGATTGACGAAAAACGACAGAGTTAGAATTTCCCAAGAAACAGCTCCAGCGGGCGGATGAAGGCTCGGATTGGTAAACGGAGACCAGATTTGGAATCAGCTTGATGTTATTGTCCAATGAGGATCATCATCCAATGAGAATCAAGCATTTCTATATAAATAGCGAGCCTTCCACAGTGAGAATCATTCCATCGTTGAATCGCACGAGTGACGGACGCACATTTTCTCTCTCTCTCTAGTTCCCTGTTCTATTATCCAACTAAAATGGTAAGTCGCTACTTTCCTCCCTCTCCTCCCTTGAACGTAAACATAATACAATCTTTTCCATTTTCAGGCATCTACTCCATCTGCTGCACTAGTAGGACAAAATGGTGGTCAAACGTTACAAGGTTCGCTACGATCAGATCATCTACAACTGAGGCCAGTGGAAGAAACAACCAAGGTACATAATCCTACACCGCTACAGCGTAAATTTAAACAAGTCTTGCGTTATGACGATCATAGCGTAGTACTCCAAACGGGAATGCTCCCTTCCACGGATGTCAAGATAATGCACAATCAGTATGGGGACTACATACTGATCCCCGTGAGTCCGTACATTCGCCATCAACTTGATATTATTGAGGAGTACGTGACATTAAATATGGACATTCCTACTCCTCTTGCTCAAGAGTGGAAGGCGAGAGATGACAAGGATACTCCCTATAGAAAGATTTGGGATGGTAATCAAATTTGCCTACCGGTATCATATTGGTGCACTTACTATAAGAAGGAGGGAGATTCATTCAACACCCATCACATGCGACGAGATCGGAGAAGGTACTTGGGATATCCTTTTCAAAGTGAATGGGCTATATTATGGTCGGCATAAGGATAATAAAATAGCCTCTCTCACCATGCATATGGAATCCATCCTATATATTCCAAAACCACCCAACGTGGACGACATAATTGATCAAATCCTTAACAGCAGTGGTACGAAGCGCAAGTCGGAGAAGAATGCTGCATCAAAACGCAAATCAAAGAAGGAGAATTACTAGTCCTTTCCTAACTCTACCCTATGATAATTCGCTTATGTGCTTTGAGTGTCGTAGACGTGGTCTTATTAGATACATTTTACTTCTTCGTTGCCATCATATCATTTGTGTATTTTGTCGTGAAAAGCATCGATGTAATTCTTCATTTTGTAATATGTTATAGAACGTTTCCTTAGATGTGTACATTTCCGTTTTAGGATTCTATCATCATTTTTATGGATTGTGAGGGTGAACCTGTACAGGAGCTCAGTGCTATTGCTATGAACAATTGGACATATCAGATTGTTAGTGTCTATCATCAACATGCCAACTGCAATCCCAATGTTGATCAATGGGCGAGAAAACACATTCATGGACTTAATCTGAAATATTTGCAAGACTATGGCTTTTCTTGTGAGAGTGCTCTTCTTATTGACTTTAAACGATGGTTAGCTGCTTTCAATGTTATACGCATCTTTTGTAATAATCCTGGTAAGGAGAGGAAAGTATTTCCCAATCTAATCATTGATGATATTTTGCTCCCACCTTGGGATAGTAGAGTGAATCAACATTATCATGAAGTCACGAAACGTTTTAAGGATTTGTCTGTTCCTATTTTGTCTGTTCGTTGTAGTAGCTACGTTCATAACCAATGCTTCTTTCCTCCTTACCTCAGCACTACCAAAGTCATGTATGGTTATCATTGCTCGCTGTATGATAGTTACCAGCTGTATCTATTTTATCTCTTTCAAACCATTGATTTATAATGCATGCTTGTTACTATTATTCAATAAATGTTACTATGAGAAGAGTTGTTGTTTTCATGCAATGGATGGGTTAGATAAGGGCAATCATGTCTTTCTCAAACGACTGCGGAACATTACATTTTCATAGGCAAAGTTTAAAAGGAGCTGTTCAAGATTATGTGATAAATTTTCATAAAGATGAGACCGACATCGAAGCATTGGTCGATGATGCTAGCACTCTATTTCTAGAGTTAATGAATACATTCTCTGATAGCATTGTCATGGCGCGATTAGTTGCGAAAATTAAGTTTAGTCATTTTGGAAAGGAAGAGGTGGAAAGTCGCTCTTTCCATTTTGCTTCTTATTCAATGGAAGTGGTAGATCACCCCGAAGAATTTTTTAAAAGACATATGATAAAAATTGCTGAACGTCTTAACGCATTTAACCATCATGGTAGCAGTCTAGTGATTGAAGCGATTTCAGATATTCACATTCAACTTTCCATAAAGAAAAATTGAAAATGCAGTGGTACTTGATTGTAGCACAACTGGTTTTCGAGCTATGTCTGCTCACTCTCGAAGTATATTCCTTCTGTACATGTGTCTATTATTTAGAAAAGGCTAGCAAATTCATATCTTCAAAAAGACTTGCTATAGACATCAGTAACGGTGAAACTATGTGTTGTGATGTATGTAAGCGAAAGGATGGAAATGAAAAGCGCATCTTCAAGAGATGTAAGCATGCTTTTTGTCAACGCTGTTTCATACGTAATTGCATTCAACTTTGCAAATGTAACCACTGTGACATTGCTCATTTCGAGTGTCACTTATGTCGCAATAGTTAGTACCCATGCAAATGTGGTAAAGATAGGTTTTAGCAAAGACTAACACGGAAAATGGCGAAACGTAAAAAGTCTTCAAAGTTTTCTTCAGCCATTCAAGCTCTCCGACGAATGAAAGCAAATCAGCGATACAATGCTATACGACATGCCAACGATAAATTCATTCGTGAAATTATTTCTCATGTCAGAAAGTTGAGGACGAAGACGTTAGCGCCAAAACAACGAAAGTTACTTAAGCGATATGCCACAAAATTGCGTTTCATCTCCAATCCTAAAGTCACCCTTCAAAGAAAATGGAAAACTCTAACACAAAAGGGCGGTTTCCTTTCAGCAATACTTCCAATGATAGCTCCTGCCGTGGGCAACCTATTGAAAAATATCTTTGGCTGTAAACGTTAATTATGCAAATGTTGAGTCTCAAAGTAATAAAATGGATTTCAGACTTCAATGTGATAAAGTTCTGACTGTATCAGGTCCATCTCATGCAGGTAAAACTGTTTTCACGCTGAATTTATTGGATAAAAGAAGGGAGTTGTTTAAGGAACCTATCAATCGAGTGATTTGGTGTTATGGTATTTATCAACCGTCGCTGTTTCAGGAATTGCAAAGTCGCAACTTTATTCGACATGAAGGAATTATTCCAGTGGATAAACTTCAGTCTAATGATGTTGTTGTATTGGATGATTTATTAAAAGAAAGTAAGAATTCAAAAGATGTTACAGATATGTTCACCCGCGCAGCACATCATAAAAGGTGCTTTATCATCTATATCACACAAAATTTGTTTCCTGATGGAAAAGAAGCTCGTACACGACACCTGAATACACACTATTATGCTATTTTCAAGAATCCGCGAGATAAAAGTCAATTTGAAATTTTAGCGCGACAAGTTGCACCCAGAGGATCAAAAGCCTTAATTGAAATTTTTCAAGCAGCTACTGAAAAACCATATGGTTACTTATTCATTGACTTTACGCAAGAGTGTCCGGAATAATTTAGATTTCGAAGTGATATTTTGAAAACTCCCATGATTATCTACAAACTATGAGTTCTTATTCTCGCATGATTGTTATTCCTCAGGATGAATATGTACAATTGACTGCCATGCAGCAAGTAAAGCAACCTCTTGCAAATCAAATGTATAGGAAAGAAATAGATTATCAGCAAAATGTTCACATCAAAGATCCACATCGTGCTGTATTATTACAATCGGAAACTGTTGAGCAATTGAAAAACTTGAAGAATAAGATGCGTGACTCTGTATCGACTGCTACACCTTTAGCATCTCGCGCACATGCCATATCTCTTTTCAATAGTATTGAACCCCATCTCAATGTAAATGATAGAGGAGAAATCATTACAGATGAAAATAAAGTGATTGACGCTTCACGTTATGAAGACTTGATTCAGTATGCGACACGTAGAAAGCGCCGTCAGGGCTATGTTCCACCTGGTTGGTCATACTTTCTTAAACTATTGAAAAAGCATAATGTACCAAAATTTGCTTTGAATAATGAGACATTGAAAGAACTTGATTCAACAGTGGCTACTGCTGCAATGCTTCAGACGATGAAAATGCCAACAAATTGGTTTAAGACGTCACCTGCTACATCCCCTCCCACACTCACTAAGCAAACAAGAGGAAGAACTCGACGTAGATCTACATCGCCACTAAAACTAGTAAAAGGAAAACGTAAAACAGCTCCTCCCAGGAAATACATGTTCTCAGACTATTAATATGAAGCAGATGTGTTGCTTGCCATGTAATGAGCCGCCAGAGGTGAATGTCGTTGTCACTTGCACTTGCTGCGCCAGCTCTCACAATGAAACCCCTAAGCAATGTGAACACGATCGCAAAACCGCTAAAGCTAAATGCTGCAGTTGTTGCAAATGTAGAAAGGCAAGAAAACAAAAAGATGAGAAGGAGGAAAAAGAGTCAGTCGTCATCGACTGAACGTTTGAAGTCAATCTATTATGATGTAGAGCATCCGGCAGGATTTGCATCGATCAAGAAATTATCAAAAGCGAGTGGTCTTCCACAATCACAAGTGAAACGATGGTTAAAGGGTCAGGCTACCTATACACTCCACAAACAAGCGGAAAAGAAGTACCGCACCCGCCATTATATTGTTCATGACATCGATGAACAGTGGCAAGCAGATTTGTGTGATGTTGCCTCCATTTCAAAACATAACTCGGGCAATAACTTTATTTTAACCGTCATTGATATTTTCTCGCGTTATGCGTGGGCTCAACCTTTAAAAACTAAAGAAGGGAAAGGAGTAGCAAAAGCATTCCAAACAATTTTTCGAGAAGGTCGCATTCCAAAAAGAATTCAGAGTGATCAAGGAAAAGAGTTTGAAAATCAGCATGTGACAAGATTATTTGAGAGGCATGACATTGAGTTGTTTAGTGTAAAGAGTGCTTATAAAGCTGCACTCGTTGAACGTTTTAATCGCACATTAAAAAATCGCTTGTGGCGACATTTTACTGCCAACTTGACACAAAATTGGACAAAGGTTCTACAAGATACACTCCATGCCTACAATCACTCTATCCATCGTTCTATTGGACTCAGACCAGTAGATGTAAATGCTGACAATGTAGATAAAGTGCGCGAATCATTCCAACGTAAACGCACTCATGTGAAAAGTGATGTGAAAATTGGCGATAAAGTTCGTATCTCAAAAGTGAAAAGTGTTTTTGCTAAAGGGTACCTTCCGAATTGGACAGAGGAGGTATTTACAGTATCAAGGATTAATCAAAAAGACTCTCCGACCACCTACAAGTTGAAAGATTACGATAATGAAGAAATTGAGGATAGCTTTTACCGCGATGAGATTGAGGTAGTCACTGAAAGTGAAACATATTTGGTAGAAAAAATCATTCGATGTAAAAAACGGCAAGGTGAAGAATGGTGTCTTGTTAAATGGACTGGTTATCCTTCAAGTATGAACTCTTGGATGCGTCGTGCCGACATCTTTCATCTAAGTGATCGACAGCGATTCATGCAAAGTTGTAACTAACAATGTTTAGGGTTTGAGCTATGAATCCAACTGCCTCATTTTATTCACGACCCTCCTATGTAAGTGGTGGAGGACAAATTTACATCGGCGCTCGCCGCCAACGTGGAGGTAGCATACTTGGTACACTGAAATCTGTTGTAGCATCTCTCATATCCAATGTCGGTAGATCTTTAAAACGAAATGTTTTAAGTAATGCCGTTGGCTTTGCTGGTGATGTTGCTAGTGATCTTTCCAGAGGTAGAAGTTTTAAGAGCAGTTTGTTGAATCGTGGGAAGGAACGCGGTTTAAAAACATTGAAGCAGACCTTTGCTGGTGTTACTCAAGGAAAGAAATCACCTAAACGAATGAATAAAGGAAGGAGGAAACATCGCGGAGCTGGTAAGGTGCGATCTTCAGTCAAAAGGCATTCACGTAAACGTCGTAGAGGCTCTAATCATTCATCAGGCGCTAAACGACGACGCTGCTATAACTTCTAATCATGGAGTGTAAAACTTCCGGTTTTTGTTTGTTCGATCAACAAGCCATACAGACAGATATTCTTAGTTCAAGTATTGTAGATTATCATCCTCGAACAGCTGAGAATGCTGGCCCCATTGAATTTGTTATTCCTGGTGGTAGTGATGACTACATAGATTTGAGTTATGCGATGGTTGATTTGAGGTTTAGAATTCAGCAAGCAGATGGAACTGCTATTGACGATGCACATAAAGTTGGACTGAACAATTTACCATTGACTACATTACTTCGCGATGTTTCTCGAACGATTGGAGAGCAGCAGGTGGAAGGTGGTCAAAGCGATTATCCCTATAAATCATATTTCAATCATGTATCACAGTTTCATCCAGCAGCACAAAAAAGTCATATGGAAGCCATGGGATGGTACAGAGATGAAGCAGGAAAATTTGATGTTGAAACAAACAGTGGCTTTGTAAAGCGATCTGCTATGATTAAAGATAGTAAAGTATGTCAGCTATATGGTCCGCTGAATTTAGACTTCTTTAGACAGTCAAAGTTTTTACTCTGTAATACCAGCATGCGACTCAAGCGGACATTGAATAAGCCTGAATTTGCGCTGAATGCATTTGCTAAAGTTGACAATTTTAGAATTCATGTGGAAGATATTGCACTTTACATTCGTCGAGTAGTACCGAATCCAAGTGTCATTAGAGGGCATGCTGAAGGCCTTAACCGCCAAAATGCCATTTACCCCGTTCAGCATACAAAGCTTCTCACCTTTACAATTCCGAAAGATCAAAAGAGTTTCATGAAAGATGGCCTCTTTCCATCGGAAGCACCGAAGCTCCTCATGGTGGCAATGGTTGAAAATGATGCATTTAATGGTAATATAAAGAAGAATCCTTTCAATTTTAAACACAATCAGTTAAGTGAAATTGCTTTACGTGTAAATGGTGTGAGTCATCCTGGTCCACCCTGCAAACCAGATTTTGCTGCGGATCAATTTATGCGCAGTTATGTTGATTTTATGGATGTCTTTGGCTTTTACAATACGGATGACACCAACGGACTGACTATGAAAGAGTTTAAGAGTTAATATACTATTTATGCATTTGATTTGACTGCTGACAGCGATATTAGTGCCCCCTATCGTCAAGCGAACGTGCCTCATAATATTCGTTTGGATTTGACGTTCAAAAGAACACTACCTGAGACGATCAATGTATTAATTTATGCAGTCTTCGATTCAAATATTGAAATTACAAAGTATCGTGACGTGATTCTTCAGTATAATCGTTAATGAGTTGGTTGACTGCTGACGATATTAAGACTAAAGTGCAGCGTAATGCAGACGAAGCGACGTTGAAAGCTTTCGATAATGTCTATTCACTCGATACCTTACCACCTGCAGTAAATCACTATCCCATCTTTATTGTGCTAAACACTCATTCGCAGAATTTAGGCGGTGAGCATTGGAAAGCGATCTTTATTGGAGAAGACCGACGTGGTGAACTATTTGACTCTCTTGCTCAACCTCCAAATATACCAACACAGCAGTGGTTGAGAAAACATACGCGTCAATATCAGCGAAGTGAACGCATACTACAACATCCACTTTCATCAACGTGTGGTGCTTTTGTACTGTACTTCATCTTAAAACGTTTACATGTATCTCGATTTGCATCTATTATTCAAAACTTTTCATGTAATCCATCCTCTAATGAAAAAATGATTTGTAAGTTCTATCATGATTTGAAATAAAAACATCATGTTGGAAAAATTGTTTTTTATTTTACAATCCGCTGGGTACGTACATACTCAATGAGATAGTCTAGGATCACATTTGCTTGTACATGAGATTTTAGTCCAGTAATGATCACTTTACTATTATGAAAGATTGCCACATGCACAGGTAACCAACAACTAATGAGAGCTGCAGGAAAAAGTTCGGGTTCATAACACAAATTGTAACTGCTGGTACGAATCTTCAAAAATGATACACTTTCACTCAATTGAGTAGAGATCACCATATTGTCCACACTCAGATTCGACATCACACACCTCTCCCTCTTCCATATCCGACGTAGTAGCCTCTGTAGCTCTAAGCGCATTGACTGCGCCGATGAATGAGAAAGGGCGCCGAGAATCTGTACAGTCCCATTTGGGAAGAGTTGAAGATTCCGTGAATTGTTCATCTTCACCACTAACATTTGAGGACGGCCCGGGTAATACTTGCTGTTTGGAAGGTGTTGGTGTAATGTTGTGAGATCGATTTTGGTGTAGAGTCTGAAGCGACGGAGAATGTTGACGATGGTGTAGCGATGGCGCTTCATGATGAAAGAATGAGTAAATTGAGCGATGCACCTTCCTTTTATACTTTTCCCAACTACCTTGATGAAATGTGAAGTTAATATGAAGTTGGGAATGATAGAGTTGAATTCGCCGATTGTTGACGCGCAGCCAGATGCGATTTCCAATACGTGAATGTCTTTTCATATAGAAGTATTTCAAGTCCTTCATGATATGATGTAGAGATTGAAAATGACGATAAGATAAAGCAAACTCTCTTCTCACATTTCCAGTTGAATCTTTGAAATAGACGTTTCGATCATGATCCGTTTCAATACGTTGTAGGGAATCTAATTTCCAACTCATGATGTGTGGTAGTCATGTCTGATTAAGATTTGCATAGTAGGGCGATGAACTCACGACGAATAAATGTCATGATGGAGCGATGTATGTATCTTCTATACTTCTTTCAATTGTATTTGCGAAATGAGAAACAGTTTGTGATATGAGAATGGCAGATTTGAATTTCATTTCTGTAATGTTGAAGCCAAACTTGATCACCCAAGGAGATGAATCTTAATGTTTCAAAATATTCCAAATCCCTCATGATATCATTGAGGTTGACAAATTGTCGCCATGTTAATGTAATACCTCTTGATGTATGACCATGAGAATTTTTGAAGTGTACGTTTCCATCACGATCAACTCTGATATATTGTAGAGAGTCCAAAATCCAAGTCTTCATGATGTTATGCAAAGCCGCAGATCAGCAATATAAAAATGTCGTTTTATCATATTTTGCTTAGCAATGCGGCTACAAAGAGATTTGCTAGTAATCGAGCCGCACTCTTTTCTACTCCCATTGATCATGCACAACAGCTAAATGGAAAGTGGGAAGTGGGTGTCACTCAACTTGTTTATAGCAACTGTGTCTATACTTTTGATCATGAGGTGATGACTATTAATATGAGACGTACAGCTGCTTATCAATGTGAAAAGGGGTGCCGAGTATACATTCCACAGTGGCCAAAGAAAGATCTCTTATCATGTAAAAAGTTTATATATGATTTCTTGAATAAAGCGAGTAAACATATTGTCCAATTTACTCCGCACAATGATGATTATAATTATGTACATCATGTAGTTGAGAAAGATTGGATTGTTGGTTTAAGTCCAAGTTTAAGAAATGATTTAGGTTACCTCGCTAGCGCCTTAACAAGCTATGATAATTTTAACGTTAATTACCACATAAGTGGTCATAAACAGTTAATATATCGAGAGGAAGCTTATTATGTACATCTTGTTCCAAGAAATGAGAAGACGTTGGTGAAGAAGATTGTGATTAAGCCAAGAAAGACAAACATGACTCCTGAAACATTATTGAAGAAATTTAATTATCTCCTTCGAGTTGATGGTAAACAAGTGGCAACATTGACTTATATCAAATCATCTAATCATATTGCAATAAGCAAATTAAATGATGATGATCTAGTATTAGTTTGTTCAAAAGATTTTCATCAGTTCTTACGACATCGTTCTGCAGCTGTTCATGGAAAATCTGATATGCAACATTTACCATGTGAAAGGTCAAATCAATTTGATACAGAATGGACCGTATCTTTATACAGAAAGTGTGTAGAGCCTTTAGGTGGTATCTTACATGAAACAAGAGTGTTGATGCCTCGCATTATTACTTCGGTTAAATTGGTTGTAGATTATTTAAATGAAGTGATTAATGAGCAACATATTTCATTTTCTGAAAAAGAAGGTACTTTGTCTCTCACGATAAGTGGAAAAGGTATTGAACTAATTATGGATAAAACTCTAATGGACATTTTGGGTTTTGATCAAAATATCTTTAAAAGTGGTACTGTAACCAAAGCTAGCGCAGACATGTCGCTATCGCGTCGTATTAACTATTTTCAGATATATTCCAATATTGGTGAAGATGTACGTGTGGGAGATGTTGAAGCTCCATTGCTAGCAATGATACCATACCAGCCAAAAAGCTGCAGTATTTTATCTGAGCATACTTTCAAGAAAGTGCATTATACAAAACTGAAATCAAACTACATCCCACAAATTGATATTGCCATTTATGACGATGCTGGTGCGTTGATTCCTTTTCATAAAGATGCTGTGACAAGTATCACACTCCATTTCCGAATGAAGAGTTAATGCAAAAGTATGCTAATATATTTTTCCAATGTGAATAACATGGAAAGTGAAAATAAGGACTCGTTTCTAATCTACTTACCCAGTAATGCTTCTATGAATAAATTTCCCATAAATAAACCATCAGACTATCGAGTAGAATTAAATCGGCCACTGCATTTAGAAGGTGAATGGGAGGTTGGCGTTTCTAGTATTTGCTATGATAGCAATATTCAGAATGTGAATGATTTGGAAGAAATGATATTGACTCCTCGCAACCATGATGGAATAACGATGAATAATGCATTTCAGTTCCCATACAATTTAACATCAGATGGAAAGTGGAACTATGAATGGATTCAGATAAAATCAGATTCTTATGAACCATTTGGGAATGAGAAAATTATTAAGGCATTCAACAGTGGTAATACTTCCATCATGAAGAATAAAAATCAGAAAGCTTATGAATTTACTATCTATCATTGGAGTGGGAGACAGTTCCTCCGCTTTCATTCTTTTACTAAAGGTCTTACACTGAGGTTGGATAATGAATTCTATCCACATCTTGGTTTTGGTCATGGACTACATCTAACATCAATTGCTACTGCAAATGTTAAAAAAGTTTATTCAAATCGAATCAACAAATTTCACTATAGATTTAAAATATTTGATGAAGATGTTGTAGAATGCGAAGAACGCATCATTTTGAAAAAGCGTGGTGTTCAACCTTTATCACTTATTGAGTTAGTAAAACGATGGAATGAGACTGTGGGTAAGAAGTATGGAGAGAAAATTATGGCGAACAAAAATAAGTTGGTTATTCAGAAATATAATGACAAACTTACAGTTTATTTCTCTCCAACCTTGCGTCATTTTGTAAGACATCCAACCCCTATTATTGGAAGCGGTGTGGTGTATGCTTCTCATGAATATCACACTAAAGCTGATTCAGTTAATGATGAATGGTGGGTGGACATCTATGGCGATCGCATCAAGAAAATTTACCAGTCTTATGAAGAATCTAAAGTTGCTATCAATATAATGCCGCGTCTATATCATACAGTTGAAAGCTTCATTCATGTAGTAAATCCTTATATACAACAGAAGTTGAAGCATGTGATGAAAAGTAAATATGATGTAAAGACACACCACATTTCGTTTTCAATTGAAAATCAACGCGTTGTTCTGAAACTGGGTGATGACATTCAATGTGAATTGAGTAAAAATTTGAAAAAACTCTTTGGGTTTTCAATGCTACAAACTGTGTTTGCTGCTGCGCATACGATTGGTATAGAAACACAAATGACAATTGATAAACATGAACAGCACCTTTACATTCAAAGTGATTTGATTCTACCTATTTCTGTTGGTGAGAAAAAAGAATACATTTTACGTGATTTCATTCATGATAAAGACGCTTCATATGGAATAGTCGAGAAGATGTTTGAATCTATTTTCTATCATCCCGTCGTCAAACAAACTATACCCTCCATTGCTATCAAAATTACCAATGGTTTACAAGAGTGCATCCATGTGAAAGATACTAAATCCCTCGTAACTTTAGTGTTTCGGAAAACAAAGTGAAGTCATTGTGATATGTTTATTGAAATAAAAATATGTATATGAAAAAGTCTTTTTACAGATATAGGGGGAATGGGCTGACTGTAGGCATATATTCACAAGGAAGAAACGATCTCATGCGATACATAAAACAACCATGTATATCTACAAAAAGCAGCATCAAAATACTGAGTTAAAGTTGATTATGTCAATACATCTCCTGAATGTGGTAGCGTGAGTTTTATTCTTTTGGGTGGAGGTATGTTTGTGTCAGGATGTCCATGTGGAAGAGATGTGTTATGTCCTATCCAACACCTCTTATCCTCCCATGCTGAAAGTGCTCGTTTCTTGAACGTGTACGTTTTCACAGTATGAACTTGAGATTTTAAGATTGTCATACTGACAAACGTTATATTTTGATTTTTATAGGCCTTCTTATAGGACCGATGTTTCATTTTATGAACAATGGATTTTGATATACCTTTAGCGCGCTTAATACTATCTGCACATTCTTTTAATTTCATGGAATACATTTTAGGACGGAGGAGAATCATTTCATCTATTTCCTTTCCTGCAGTTTCATCCTTAAAACAACCAAGTTTGGCTTTATTCTGTATGGAATAGAGTGGATGAGTGGGATTGTAGTTAGATGTGTCGAAATATTTTTCTAATGACTTGCCTACTTCATTAAAATTTAAATCTTTTTGAGTGGTAATTCCTAAAAAGAAACTATCTGTATCACCACCCAGCAAGCCAACCTCTTTTACGAGAGGGCATGGTTTTAATATTTTGTAGAAGAGTTGATACTTCAAGCTTGGAATAATCTAAAACGGCTTGCCCAATATAGATGGGTTTGCACAACTCAACTTCTGATTTTATCATTTTAACACCTACAAGATCCTCATCGATGATGTCTCTATCAATGAAAAGAGGTGATGAGGTCAATTTGTGATATTTTTGTTCATCAACGACTAGTTTGTAATTCATACGTTTTCTAACATCCTCCATGGTCTTTCCGAATAGACTGTTATTCTTATATTTATAAAAATCCTTTTCAAAATGATTTTGGGCGAGTGCACGTTTTTGACTGTTACTATCTATGTTGGGTTTGAGGAAGGCTTTCTGTCTAAATTTGATAATGCGGTGAACTGACTTTAGAAGCATGCCCATTTCTAAATAGAATTTTAATATGCAGAAGTGTACGAGATAATTTTTCTTATCATATTGGGTGAGTAAAAGTTTGCGGCATGGTTTGTACCTTGGCTGTCCACACTCTATTAAGTTATTATGAAATTGTGACATGAATGGTGAAAACATATCTTCAGTCACTTCACCAGATTCAGGTGCGAGTGGGAAATCAGCAGTTTTATTTTTAATGCTATTTGGATAAATCAAATCCACTTCAAAATAATATCCCCAATCACCTTCATCTGGAATCTTCAGTATGTTTGAAGGGTTGGAGTAATACTCAAGCTCATCTTGATTTAACCAACTAAACTCGGAATGAGGTAGTGGTTTAGACAGTGAACTGCCATATAAATTATTTTGGTCATAGTACTTTAGGTGGATATGATCATCACCTACTGTTTCAGATTTTATATGATGTTTATTTACAAATGTGAGACCACCGCGTATTCCGCGCTCAAATATATTATACATCTCCGGGTCTTGTAAGAGATGAATGGTCTCACCAGTCATTTTAAAGGCTGATTTAAAGGACATGGCTGGTAGACTGACAAAGTGGACAGGATCTAATTTGTCTTCTTCTAATGCCACTCGTCGAAATTCCTGAAAGACATCAGCCAGCAAAATGACATCTAATTCTAAGTAAGCGATCATATAATCGCCAAACGTTTTACAATCAAATTTTAACTATGCCTCTTGAGCATGTTCATAGTCCTCTACTGGACAATCTTCACCCGTCAAATCGTTTTTGAATTTGTCAATGGAAGGAAGGGTTGTTTCATTTAGTTTAGACATTGAGCTAAAATACGCATAAGGAAAGACGCCTTTGCGAGTGATTATTTCATCCGTTAAGTTTGGACTTAAGTTTGGCTATGGGGAAGAAACTTGAGATTTCGAACGAGAGAAGCTAGTGACGCTGACATGAATTGAAATGAATCTAAAAATTTTATTTCGAAGAAGACTGTCTTATTTTCTTTAGTTTTATCTACTGGTACTTTTGCTGTCATTACCATGAATTTTTCTCTCGTTTGTGCTATTACATTAAACTGCCACGATTTCATCTGGCTCAACCCTCCTTTTATGAGCATATGACTGTCATAGCCCTTAAAGTTATGAAAAATGACGGGTAGTACACGACGTCTCAACCTAAGTGAAAAGTTACATTTGGAGCTGAGTGCGTTTCTAAATTTACCAGTGATGTGATCATGATCACGCACTTTCTTAATTTTATCGTCATCAAACGTTTTATGACATTTAGGACAGGATGTGCAACTTTCAAATTTTTGTTTGTCTTCATCTGACATATGTAGTGACTTACGCTGCAATTGGGAATCATATGATTGTTGAAATTTAGCAGCTTTATCGAGAAATTCTAGAAATTTTGAAATGCAATCTTCACCTTGCCAAGTATGCATTTTGTTTTGTCTATTCCTAAAGTGGTCATGCCATACTTCATAGCAGGATATGGCTGCTGGCTTGTGGATGATATCATCAATGTAGCATTCTATGTCTGCGTAAATGACACGCAGGGGACTTAATTCGTCACCATTATCCCTATGTGAAAATATTTTATCTTTGGGCATGCGTTCCATTTGTAATTTACCTCGCTTGCACCATTCATAGTGAGTTTCAAATTTATCTTTACTCCAAAAGGAGCGGATGCAGCGGTCGCATACAAAATGTTCACCTCTTTTAGAGTGCCCCAAGTGAGTGTACAAGCGAGAGTTTGGGAATACCACAGTAGTGCCATTCCTCGCTATCATCTTGTTTTACTAATAAGAGGTTGACTACACGTTCATAACAAGTTGAACGTGAATTATAGCGGGCACCCTTCAACCCCTTCTCCCACACGTGAACGACAATTTTAATCTTATTATGTTTTTCGAACGTTTCTACATCTTTGATTTTCATGTTGTTACTATCACAACCTTCAAAGTCTAGTTCATCCTCCCACTGTCTATAGCTATAGGTGCGATCTCGGTGCGCGTTGATATCATTATAGTGAAGGATGGATAGGACTGCATATTTGAAACACTGTGATTTACAATCGACATTGATGACAGCTTTCTTATTATACAACGTTTTTGGTAGTTTAAATGTGCCTCGAGCTGCATGACTTTCTAATAGTGAAATTTTGAATATGGCTGAGTCCACACCATCAAAAATGAGAGCGCTGTCGCGTTGATTGAATTTATCTACATTTGATTTTAAACATTGAATGTGAAAATTTAGCCAAGACTCGCAGTCTACAACTTCGGTTGCGGAAGAGGAAGGAACATGAAACTGTATTCTCTCCGTCACTTGACCCGTTTGAAAATCTATCTTAATATATTTTAGTTTAAGGTAGATGAGCGCCTTCATTCTAGAATTGTCTAAATTGTTAAAGAGCGCTTCGATAATGTTAGAATTTTGAAGGAGCCACTCAGGAAAATCTACTATTTGAGTATTGGACTCCATGCAGTAGTCGCGTACTAAATTATTATGTGAAACATTAATGAGGGAGATGGTAGAGGTACCGTTGGTGTAGTGATCATTTGCATGCGTGTGTTGAAGTCTGTGCGAAGATCGCTGAAAGTGACTATCAAAAGAAAGAGGGCACAAATCGCAAGGAAAGGAGATGTCATCGTCAGAATCAACTTCACCTCCGGAGATTGACGCCGCTTTGCGTTGACACACACGTTGTTTGATGTGTCGAAGGAGACTGTGCTTCCTTGTAAACATATGTCCGCAGTCGGCACATTCCCACTCGTTGCCTTGTCGCGAGAGTCCTGAGCTGGAACTCACATCACCTGAGAGAGAAATCATTCTATCATCTCTGTTCAAGTCTCAGTGTATTGTTACAACCTACCTTGACTCAACGACTCTAAACTTTCCTCGAGAAGGGAGGGCGTTGGTGATGAAGTTGATGGCTGAAATTGAGGAAGATGCTATTAACCACACGTTTGACGGAGATGAGTGAAGAAATTTTCAACTTACCATTTCAACGAAATCGAGTTTAAGGTTGATACTTCAACAAGATAGAGACTTCACGAGAGAGCAGTTTACTTGTACGTCTCAAATATAGAATTCGTCAGAGAACACTTCACTTATATGTCACAAAGACAGAGTGAAATGACACGAATGTCACTTTACATATATACTTTCATATTCATCATTCATTGGCTGTTCATTCTGATTGGTTGCTTGTTGATACTTAAGAATTAGAAAACATTTCAAAGTTATTATTCACAGTCAACATGACAAGCCCTCCGACAACACCAAACACAAAATTCTCTTCTCCATCCTCAACACCAAACGCTCCAACGAAGGTAGAGAAGGTGTTATTACCAGCGGACAAGGAAGAGAGTGTATGTGAGAAGGAGTGTCCCGACTTAACAGGCGTGAGGTGGAAGTATCTCCAGTACGATACTGACGATGTGATGGAGATCACCAGCACGAAATTCCTCCACCAATTATGGGAGTGGTACACCCCTAACTCCCAGCCACGAACTATGGAGGAGTGGGAGTATATTGACAAAGTGAGGCTCGCAGTGGAAGAACGATTAAAGCAACTGAACTGTTTTTGTTATCTATGTGAAGGCAGACTCTGGGACGATATTGACGATGAAGACCTTTTGAAATACATGCCATAATAAATTTTTATTTCGTATTATCTTTGCTTTCATACTGACTTACTTGAATGGGGTTTAAGTGGATGATTTAACCATGTATACATTTTCATTTGGAAATAGTAGCACGCTTAGTCTAACTTGTAAATCTTAAAAAATTTCATATGGACGATGATGGTAGATGAAATAGTGTCAAATAAATTAAGATAGCTTACACTTCTGATACAGGGATAGCAATCGACTGCGATCCATGTGTAAAGAGCTTGTTAGACTACGGATGGGCTTAAGTGGATGATTTAACCATGTATACTTTTTCATTTGGAAATAGTAGCACGCTTAGTCTAACTTGTAAATCTTAAAACATTTCATATGGACGATGATGATAGATGAAATAGTGTCAAATAAAATTAAGATAGCTTACACTTCTGATACAGGGATAGCAATCGACTGCGATCCATGTGTAAAGAGCTTGTTAGACTACGGAAGAGAGAAGTGTTATATGTTGCGTGTGGCGCGTGAGTGTCCTCCCATTTCATTCCATTCATCAATTCGTCTCATTGATAGAGACAGGTAGAACTCATGGTTCTCATAACGTATGCAATGGAAAGTTTTAGGCAACCTTCGACAGTTGGCTAAATGTCGCCCTGGCGCGAATGCATACTACGTTGAGACAGAGGCAATCACTTGCAAACATGACGCAGAGAGGTTAAACAAGATTGACCATTGCCGAATGTCCCTTGCGGTATACATAGCTACGGGTTTCACCGCCGCCCTTTACAGGAACGCCCGTCGAAAGGAAGTATTACACCGAACTTCATTTGCAACGTTCAAGCTGACTGATAGCAGATTCAACTTAATGATAGTATTCGCCAGTCCGAAGACTGCCCAGGGCAAACCGCGAGGAGGTTCTATCATGTCTTGCCCCATGGTGGCCCTTAAGAGAGCCGATGGTTCGTTCTCGGTGTCAATGGTGTCAATTAAGTTGACTATTGGCTGGAATAGTCAATGGGTATGACGGTTAGGTTGTCATAGATCCTATACCGCCGAGGTCGTACTGGTGCATCTGGCACCTTTCGGATGCGAGTTGTATTTGGAGTCCACACCCCATCCGTCCAAACAATCTTTTCGATCTTCCCCTTCTTATCATCCTCTTCATCCCACTCGTCGAGGATGACGAACTCGGGAATAGCGTTGTCTTCATCGATGAAGACGGGAATGTTGTCGGCAGATGTCGCTTCCATCGTGACTTCAAATTGAATGAGAAGTGCTACAATCTTCTGGCTTATATAGGGTTTTCAACAGTGAATTGCTCAACAGCGAATCAGAATGCTTCAGGGATAGCAATCGACTGCATAATGTTCAAGTTGACTGATAGCAGATTCAACTTAATGATAGTATTCGCCAGTCCGAAGACTGCCCAGGGCAAACCGCGTGGAGGTTCTATCAAATCTTGCCCCATGGTGGCCCTTAAGAGAGCCGATGGTTCGTTCTCGGGAGTAACGTCATCTTACACCCTACCAATTCTGCTGAGAGAGTCTTTGACTCTCTCTTTGGTAGCACTGTCGACTTCCACGCTAATTGGCACGTGGCTAAAAAGTGGAATGTAGCGCCATTCCGTTGGATTGACAGCAGTTGCTGTCATCGGATTGCCAATCCGAGCAAGATTATTAAAAACTCTGTCTTGCTCCTCTAGCCTGACAAACTCCTCAAATAAATTTCGCGGCCTTAACTGCGGTCCGCGAGGAGAGCTGACTTGACTGTTCGGCGTCTGCATGATTGAAATGAAATGAAATGAGAGGCAGTGGTTTATATACCCCTCTAACGCGACGCAACGTTCAAGTTGACTGATAGCAGATTCAACTTAATGATAGTATTCGCCAGTCCGAAGACTGCCCAGGGCAAACCGCGTGGAGGTTCTATCATGTCTTGCCCCTAGGTGGCCCTTAAGAGAGCCGATGGTTCGTTCTCGGGAGTGTCGTGATGGGGTGGTGAAGGCGGGCAAAGATCTGCAATGAAAATGATATGTATTAGAATAGGATATACTATCTTATTTACTTTTCACTTACCAAGTTAGCCATCCTTTGGCAGTCTCGCGCGCTTCCGAATCGAGAATTTATGTAAGTGACCGCGCATTCTTAGGCTCGCATGCAAACATTTTTTCGTCGGATGGCCGTTATAGCAAATTATTGATTCGTCGAGGCTTTGATTTACTAATACTTCGCCGGCCAAATGATTATCCCGAATATGGATGTGAAACTCAAACAAACGATCCTCATTCACACGTTCCCACTCATCCCTCATGCGCTCCAACTTCTCATACGCCTGCCTCTCATCACCCCTCCGAGCCACAGTCCTCTCCAACTCAACATTCCTCGCTCTCAACACACTCATCTCCTTCATCATCTCCTCAAACTTCGCTTCTGCATCTCTCATTCTTCTCTCCGCAGCACTCGCCCTCTTCTCACACTCATCATTCTTCTCTTCCAACTCTCGCGTCTTATTCTTCAAATCAGTCACACTACGCCTCATTCTAGTATTTTCATCCGCTACCTCCTTCGACTTCAGTTCATTCTTTTTTAACTCATCCTACTCCTTCACAACTTCATCCTTCACTTTCTTCAAACTCTCATACTTATTCACCAACAAATCATGCGCCATCTGCTGCGAAACATGCCTCTTCTCTTCATCCTTCAACCACCTCGCCGACTGCACACGAATCCCACCACTCTTCACTTTTGGGGAAGATGAGCTCTTCGGGGGGTCGGTGATGACAATGTTTGACACCTCCGACGATGAAGAGCTCAACTTCCTCACACGCTTCCTCACACGCTCCCTATCTAAATCCACATCATCCTCATCATCACTCTCAAGCACTCTCTTTCGCTCAATCTCACCCTCCAACGACGCAACCGCTCTCGCCAACTCATCATTCTCAACAACATTCTCAACCTTACCCTCTCGCTCGATCGCCAACATTCGCTCCCTCTCTTCCACAATCAACTGCGTAAGTCTTAAGTCAGTCACTAAACCACCACTACAGTCAGCATGCACTCTGTAGAAACGCGCCTCATCCTCATCACCCTTCAGCACTCTACACTTCACACACGCAACCCTATTCAAGATAATCATGTGGCCGGTGCCCGCCTTCTTCACATGCGCCTTGGCGTCCGCACTGCGATTGATTCGACCGCACACACACATTTTTACATGATATTTGCGATTCTTATCGTTTGCCATGCCTGATTTATCGTTAGCTGTAAGATAATGAAATTTGTATAAGTTTGGAATCATGTAGTACAGTCATATTCCTAAAGAGTGTAGTGAGTGGCACTCGATCCCGTCGACAGCCCGAAGGCCTTGTACTGATCACTAGGGAAGTGAGAGATCTTCCCCGATACCCGCTCTTTACAGCTGAAGACATCATTGTCACTGCCCCGAAGTGGTAACAGGAACGCCGAGTCAAAGGTAGTGATCAGTAGCTGGGATCTAACCCCTCAAAGCTGCCTTAGACTTAGTTAAATTTCAAATCTGATAGCAGATTTGAACTCAGGATACTTGAAAACCTTAGTCTATATGTTAAAACTTTGAAAAAACTGAAAATTAAGAATTTTTAAAAAATTCCGCATTTTACTACTCATACTACTTTTAAAAAATTTTATCAGTAGTAAAGACACTATCAAACTCTATCATACAAACTTTGAAGTAAGAAGATAGCTTGCCTACTTCAAAAGATAGAGTCCTTTGAAACACCCGATATCGGGAGCTCAGAGCGACGACCGTCGCTTACCTCGTCTTTCGATGAAGTGATCAGACTTACGTTGTCGGGGGTTTACATATGCTCGGAAGAAAACTTTAAATGGCTCTATCTCCGAAAGTATTCATTGTAGCGACATGCGGTTTGTTGCAAACGATTTGTCTCATCATTCTCTGTCATATGACACCTGAACCATTCTGATATGACCACGGGAAGTTGGTCCGTCAGCACATGTCCATGTAACATGCCACAAGTGAAAAAATTCCTAAGTGTGAGAGCTCCAGTGTGGTGAAAATTTTGAAAAATTTAAAACTTCCAAATTTCGACCTGGGACCTTCACCAAAACATATTCATCAAATTTCACTGACCTCCCCCCTCCCCCCCTCGTTCGGAGAAATTTGATGAAAAATGTTTTGGCGAAGGTCCCAGGTCGAAATTCCACACTTTGGAAAATTTTCAAAATTTTACCCATACAAAGCCACTCTGACACTTAGGATTTTTTCAGGTGAGCGAGCTCCGACCTAAAATCTTGTAACCGCTCTAACTTTTGAACAAAGACAGATAGGAACAAGCCGATTCTTTCACTGAATTTGTCTCACTCTTAGCTTTCAAACGAGCTATTGCACGACAAAATCCGTCCACTAGAAGCCAAGATTGAAGCTCGCTGTCCAGAGGGGGGGGAGGTCAGTGAAATTTGATGAAAAATGTTTTGGTGACGGTCCCAGGTCGAAATTCCACACTTTGGAAAATTTTCAAAATTTTACCCATACAAAGCCACTCTGACACTTAGGATTTTTTCAGGTGAGCGAGCTCCGACCTAAAATCTTGTAACAGCTCTAACTTTTGAACGGCTGGTCCGATTGACTCGCAACAAAAAATGTCGTCGAGCAGTTTTTTCTCCTCTTTCAAACGAGTAGCCTTAAGACAAAATCCGTTCACTAGAACCAAAGTTAGAAGATTGCTGTCGGGGGGGGGGGGGTCAGTGAAATTTGATGAAAAATGTTTTGGTGACGGTCCAAGGTCGAAATTCCACACTTTGGAAAATTTTCAAAATTTTACCCATACAAAGCCACTCTGACACTTAGGATTTTTTCAGGTGAGCTACGACAGTCCACCCTCCCAACCTGGCCGGCACACCACGCCAACCTGGCCGGCACACCACGCAAACCTAGACACCACATCACCGCGCGCTATACGACGGTCGGCCAGAGGGGGGGGACGTCAGAACCAAAGCACCACGGCGGCCGACCACGACACTCTGCCGTTCCAGAGGGGGGGGACGTCAGCGACGGCGGCCATCTTGCGCGGTCCAGAAGTGGAGTTTTACTTACTACTCGCCGGTACACCTGAAAATAAATCTTTATTAATTTTAGATGATGTTGCAAGTTTATCAAAACAAAAAAATATGTCAGAAATATTTACAAAAGGAAGACATCAAAATATTCAAATAGTTGTATTAGCTCATAAAGATTGTGATGTAGATAATAAGATTAGAGAAAACATTCAAACATTTTTTACAACTACACAAAATAATGCAGCATTCTTTAATGATCTTAATAAAAATTATAAAATAAATATGCCTTTATCATATTATACACAACATAAATATGGAATAATACGTGTTGATACCATAAGTGAACATATGCAAGTATATGTTAAAGATTTGAATATATTAGTAGATACCGAACATGAAATCTATAATAACTCTCAAGATTTTGATATTAGAATATATGCAAATACAAAACATTTATCAAATCAAGTTATAGAACAAATAATTATCTTTTTAGAATCGGAAGCAAAAGTACCACTAAAAATTATTCCTGATACATTTTATTTTTATTTTGATAACTATTTAAATGCAAAATTTGGTATACCAATACCTAACAGATTACAAGATAATGAAACATTAAACTACTTGAAAACTGCAATAGATGATGTTAGAAACGGCTTACGAAAAGCAACACCAATAATATCTGATGTTAAATCTACATTTTCTGATGCCAAATCTACATTTGATGAATCCCAAAAAACATATAATGATATAAAACCATTAATAAATTGTGTTAGTTAAATACTTAATAATTAAACAAATTTATCATAATTTTACAGAGATACATTTATAATATTTTCCTTATATATATATATATTTTATAATGAATTAAAAAATATTTTCTAATTTATCTTTTAATTTATCTTTTAATTTCTTTTATAATATTTTGTTTCAAAATTGTAAATAAAGGGATGAAGATTTAATTTATTCAATGTTTTTAAATCATATACTGTTAAGTTATCTTTATTAATTAACCACCATAAAATAATAAATGCTAAGAAAACACGAAAACTTCTTAGACAAATTGGAAAATATTTTGTTTTAGTATATTTAGGTATACCGTTTTTTTATTTTATAATCTTTTACAAATTGCATATATTTATGGTGATAGTAAAATTTTACTTCTTGTTTAGGAGTAAGAGGATTAGTAGGATGTCTATAATTTTTTATAAAACGGGTACGTGTTCTATTTTATACTCTTCAAACATTTTTTATTTTTTGTAAAAAAATTTTACTACAAAAATTTATTAAAAAAAATATTTTAGAATTTTTTCTTTAAAAATTAAAACACAAATTTTTCTTTAAAAAATAAAAAAAATGGAAAATACCAAGTTTTATTGTAACTTATGTAAAAAAAAGTTGCAAACAAAAAGAAGTTATCAATCTCATTTACAAAGTAAAATGCATTTACAAAATGTAGAACGAGTTGATGAAGGAAATATGTTGAAATTAAATAATTATAAAAACTATCTGGAAACATTACCTACTGATATGAAAGTTAAAAAAATATTTGATGATGATTCACATTCGGAATATAAAAAAGTTTTTAATAGTGAAGATGAACATGTACCAGATGGGAGATATTTATTTAGCGATACTGATGAATTTAACGAAATAGATGAATTTGATGAAGCTGAACGAACCGATAAAGCCGTAGCAAATATAAAATATTTATTTAATCAGTCTGTTGAATATAATGAAACCGATGAAACTTTTTATAATGTATTAACAAACTTTTATAATATATCTAGAAAATCTTTCAAATGTTATATGAATGTAGAAGTACTTTATACAAAAACTGGACCTGATGGAATTCCTGAAGAAATAATACAAGGACATTTTACAAATTCACAAGAAATTCATAATGCAAATGATATACAACCTATATTTGAACAAATGATACTTAAATTAGAAAATTGTATAATTGAAGCCCAGTTACGTGAATCTGGTTGGAGATTTGTTAAAATACTATCTAAGAAAATAGTAATTGATAAATATAAAAATAATACTGGTGGTAGTTATGTTCCTTTACCTTTCAGTTCACCTCAATTAATCAACATAAAAAATGAAGATGATTATTGTTTTCTGTGGAGTATTATAGCACATTTACATCCTGCAGAATATCACAAAGAAAGACTAAGTCATTATAATAAAGAAGAATACACGTATATAAAGGAATTTGATCTCTCTGATCGCCTACATGAATTTCCATATGATTATAATAGGTTAAAAAAGTTTCATAAAAAGAATAAAAATTCAATAGAAGTAAATGTTTTTGAATTAAATGTGAATTATGTTTCTATTGGTAAATTACTCCACTTTACCCAGATTCAAAAAAATTTTCTTTGAATAATAAAAATTTATGTCAATCAGAAATAGTATACAATAAAAGAGGAAATTATATGCATCAAAATATTTTTTACCAAGGAAATATAATATGCACTGAAAAATTTGAAATTGTTAAAACACTATCACCAATAATGATTAATCATAATAATTATAAAGGACGTAATGATGATTATGATTACAATTATTCATCTTTATCTTCAGAATATCAACAAAAATTACAAATTTAAATGAAAGTTTACAAAAATGTAAAACAGATTATTTTCAACAAACAAAAATATTAGTACAAGAATATGGCCATAAATATCAAAATAAGATAGAAACGATACAAAAATTAAATGAAGACAATAAAGAATTAAATAATGAAGAAAATGAAACCAATCAAAAAATAAATGAATGTTTAAAAAAATGTCAACAACAATATAAAGAAGAATATGATAAAGAATATAGTTATCAGTTACAAATATTAAATCAAAATTATCATCGAAATACATTTAATCTTACAAAAGAAGTTGATGAAACACATGAAACATATCAAGATAAATTTGAAAAATTAAAACAAATAAAACAACCAGCACAAGCGAATATATTATATTATCAGGGTCATTTTATATTGTGTAAAGATGTTTCTATATTTACAAAAACTTCAGATAATGCTAATTTTCCGTGTCTCCTATGTATGACGAGCTTTAGAACTAAAGAAGAAATGAATAGACATTTGGAGAATTGTCAACAAAACGAAGCAGTTGAAAATACTTTTCCTAAAGATGATTATTTAATTTATAATAGACATTATTACAAAAATAAAGTACCCTTTACTATTTATTGTGATTTCGAAGCATATAATGTTAACATAACACAAAATTCTGATAATGGTACGGGCCAAGCCCTAGAACCTTCGGTTTATAAATATGAAAAAGTGCACCTGAAAAAAGTGTATCTGAAAAAAGTGCATCTGAACAAAGTAAAGAAAAATATTTATTTGAACATAAACCATTATGTTGGGGAATGTACATTCATTCAAATTATCCTAAATTATTTAAATCAGAATATTATCAATAGTATGGTGAAGATAGTTCAGAAATGTTTACAAAGAAATTAGAAGAATTACTAAATTATTTTTCACAATTGCTTGAAACAAATATACCAATGCTTCCATTAACGGATGAAGAAAGAAAACATTTTTATAATGAAATAAAATGTTTTTACTGTGGAAAAGAATTTACAAATAATTATAAAACTGGAAAAGGTATATATCTTGATAAAGTAAAAGATCATGATCATCTAAATGGATTATATAGAGGTGCAGCACATAATTCTTGTAATCTTAATGCCAATAAATTTAAAAATAACTTTGTTCCTCTATATTTCTACAATGGTTCTAAATATGATTTCCATTTAATAATGAAAGATTTATTTTCATCTGAAAAATTACAACAACAACAGATAAATGTACTATGTAAACAAGAAGAAGAATATTTTTCAATGCAATTAGGTTGTATTAGAATTTTAGATGCATTTAGATTTTTTACTCCTTATTCATTAGATGTTATGGGAAAAACTTTGAAACGTGAACAATGTAGAATATTAAATAAATATAATTTAAAACCTTTAAAAGGAATATTTCCGTTTGAATATATAACTATAGATTTTCATTCTGTGAATAAAATTATGGAAGAAAAACAACTTCCTCCAATAAATAAATTTAAATCAACATTAAAACAATCACAATTATCTGAAGAAGACTATGCAGAAGCTGAAAAAAATTGGAGAGAGTTAAATTGTAGAACAATGTATGATTATACAATGAAATATCTACAGATGGATGTATTAATACTAGCTGATCTTTTTGAAAACTTTCGTGACATGTGTTTAGAATATTACGGAATAGATCCATGTTATTGTTATTCTACACCAGGTTTAACATGGTTAGCAGGATTAAAACATAATGGTGTTGAACTTAAACATTATAAAGAAAATACATATGATAAACTATTATTTTTTGAATCTAGTATTAGAGGTGGAGTTTCATCAGTTTTAGGGAATCGTTATGTACAGTGTTACAATAAAAAAGTAAATCCTGATGATTATGGAATAATGAAACCTTTATCTCCAGAAGAAAGCGTTCAGTTTATAAAATTGTTTAATCAAAATATAGAAGGACTTATATCAAATGAAGATAGTCAAGCAGCAGTTGATGAAATCATGAGAGAAAACTATTTGTTATATTATGATTTTAATAGCTTATATTCTTCTTGCATGATACAAAAATTACCAACAGGTGAAATGTCATGGTGTAATAATCTTGATTATCAAAAAACACATGATGGAAATTATAATTTGGTTATATATATGAAGTTGATTTAGTATATCCTGATGAAATAAAAGATAAAACAAAATATTTTCCTTTCTGTCCTGAAAACAAAATTCCCAATATAGAAGATTTTTCAGATTATCAAAAATCTATAATGCCTAAAAAATACAGACCAACAAAAAAACTTCTGTTAACACAAAGTAATAAAGGAAAGTATATTGTTGAAGGAAGAATGCTAGATTGGTATTTAGATCATGGAATGATTCTCACTAAAATACATCGAAAACTAGTTTATAAAAAATCTAAATGGTTAAAAAATTATATAGAGTTCAATATTGAAAAACGTAAAATAGCTCAAAGAAATAAAGATGATTTTGGAAACGTGTTCTTCAAATTAATGAATAATGCATTTTATGGTAAGACTTTAGAAAATGTGCGTAATAGACAAAATATTGAAATAGTTTATGATAGAGATAGATTTCAAAATTTGACAAGGAAACCTACGTGTAAAAGAACTACTAGATTCAGTGATGAACTATGTGCTGTACATTTACGTCGAATTAGCGTAAAACATGATACGTTTAATTTTATTGGATTCACTATATTAGAATTAGCTAAACTATTTATGTATAGATTTATATATGATTATTTAGCACTTGCTTATGGTAAAAACTATAAATTACACTTTACAGATACGGATTCCGTTTTCTTAGAATTAACAATACCGTATAATTCTTCACTTGATGAAGAAATTAATAAAATAAAAGATATCATTCATCCTTCTGATTTATGTCAAGCAAAAGATGAATTAGAAGGAAATGAAGATTTCATAACAGAAGCTATATTTTTAAAATCTAAATGTTATTGTTATAATACAACTAATAATATTAAAACACACAAAACATTAAAAGGAATTTCAAAGGCATCAGTGGCTAACCAAATAACATTTCAAGATTATAAGAATGCATTATTTAATAATGAAATAAAAACAGCATGTAATTAGAGACTTAATTCAAAAAAACATAAAATGCATTTAAAAGAAGCACATAACTTAGCATTAGATCCATTTGATGATAAAAGAAAAATTTTACCTGATGGAATAACTACTAAACCTTTTTAATTTTCTAATTTCTAAAATAGTTAAATTTAATAAAATATAAAATAATATAAAAATATAATATAAAAAATGGATAAAATTAGAGCTGATAATTTTAAAAGAATTCAACAATTAGACGAGTTAATAAAACAAAGAAATATTATGAAAGAAAATCATCTTCAACCTAGAATGAAAAAAGCTGGTATACAATCTGATATGTTTGATCAATTAAGATTAACTGAAGAAGTAAAAACTGATTATGAAAAAAC
This sequence comes from Prostheceraeus crozeri, assembly GCA_907163375.1. Lineage (NCBI taxonomy): Eukaryota > Metazoa > Platyhelminthes > Polycladida > Euryleptidae > Prostheceraeus > Prostheceraeus crozeri. Next base: position 252,092 of record CAJQUW010003248.1, read on the forward strand.
TGTCGAACCATTTAAAACTCTTGAAAAACAAATTAATGAAAAACGTGTTGATATAGCGGATCCAGTACTTAAAACACTATTAGATGATTATGGTTTGTTAGAAGCAAACATAGATAAAAAATTACCAAAATCTATGTTATTCGAACATTCTACTTTCTTTTTAGATAAAAAATTTTTTCCAAGATTTTATCTTGGTGGAAAAGAAATATTTCCACAACCTTTACGGGGGTTAATTTTTATGCCAGATAAATCACCTATTAGTTTAGATAAAAATTTTGTTGATCTTTTAAGAGGAGCAGATTTAAAAAATTATGCTATAGAAGATCTTATAGAATATTAAGCTATGTTAGATAGAGTTGGTGCAGTAAAATCTCTTAGACGTTATAAACAATTAGAAAATTTATTATCAACGGGAGTTAAAGTAGGAAAAGGTTTTAAAACAGAAACAACTGTATTTTTACCAGATGATCCACAAGAATTACTAAATAGATTAAATATTTTAATATCGGCAATAAAAGAAGGACATAATTCTAGTTTCAATGAAATTCATGCTATATTGAAAAGACTATAGAAAAAGAACGATCAGAATGACGTAGGACAATATGATCTGAGATGGCACTCGCACTGTCTAGATTATCAATGCTTCTACGATGTTCAGCAAAACGGATGCCGAAGGGTCGATTCGTAGAGCCAATGTAACACTCATTGCATAATCTGCATGTAAAACGATATACAACATAGCGCATGCTGCAATTATACTTATTAGGAAGCGCTTGACAAACGTTCCAGTCACATTACATACAAGGCAGTCACAGTACATACAAGGCTATCAACGAGCAGGAAAAGGTTTTAAAACAGAAACAACTGTATTTTTACCAGATGATCCACAAGAATTACTAAATAGATTAAATATTTTAATATCTGCAATAAAAGAAGGACATAATTCTAGTTTCAATGAAATTCATGCTATATTGAAAAGACTGTTAGAAAAAAAGATTCTAAATGAAGAGGATTATAAAAGTATAGCTGAAATATGTTGTTGTTTTTAATTTTTTTATAAAAAGATATTTATTCAAAATTTTAACTAAAAAATGTGTTCAGCAGATTTAGAAAAAATTAATAATCAGTTAGAAAATCTAACAGAGATTTTGTGTTCATCAAAATTTAGTACGACGTTAAAAATTATAACAACTACTTCATCACACACTTGTAATTTAGAACCCATTCTACATTTAAAACAAAATAAAAATTATCAAATTGCATTGACTAGTTTCTTTCTCTACATTTCACACTATTCAAAACGTTATCAAAGATGTGAATGATCAATTTAGATATTCTACTGATAAAGGTAAAACGTGGAAAATATTAACTTTTCTTCCTGGTTCTTACGAAGTTGAATCAATATCAAATGAAATTAAGAGACATTTAGGTATACCATTTAAAGATAAGAAACAATTACATTTCGCAGTTGAACCGGCAGTTAATAAATTTTCTCTTACTTTAGACGAAAATCATCAAGTTGATTTTAATCATGATAGATCATTGTCAAAACTATTAGGATTTAATAAACAAACCTATAGTCAAGGTTATCATTTAGGTGAGAAGATTCCAAAAATAACTGAAATAAATTCAATTGTTGTACATTGTGACATTAAAGAAGGAGGATATATAAATGGTAAATTGTCAAATTTAATATTCAGTTTTCCAGCTTTTACTGTACCCATTGGTTATAGATTAAATGTAATTCCACAAACATTAATATATTTTCCTATTACAAGAAAAACTATTAACAACATTAAAATTAGAATCACTGATGAGAAAGGACAAGAAATAAATTTTGGAGGTGAAGAGATTATGATAGATATTTTGGTTCGGGAGGTATAAACTCCCACGCGAAGCTGGAGAAGTTTAATTTTCTTCTTATTATTATTCTTCTGATTATTCTTCTTCTTTAAAAACAAAAAATAAATATAAAATAAAAATAATTTTTTTTTCATAAAAATGAGTGAAGTGACCCCATAAAATAAAAAAAAACTTAAATTTAATCATCATCCAAATTTATCTAATAAACTTTTAGCAGTTATCTGTGGAAGATCAGGATGTGGAAAAACGTATCTATTATTTAAAATTTTAACGACTCCAAATTTTTTGGATTATAACAATCTTATAATTTATACAACAACAGGAGAACAACCCGTCTATCAATTTTTAAAATATGGATTTGAAAATAATCTTACAAAAACGGCAATTGCTTCCCTATTCGAAGAATACGAAAAATCTGAATATGAAGAAGAAATAAGTTCGTGGTGTGAAGAAGCGGCAAAAAATAGTCAGTTAGTAGAATCCAATGAAAATAAGCATATAAAAATACAATTGATAGATGATAGTGGTAATATGCAAGATCCTAGTAAACTAGATAAAACAATGAAACATTGTGTAATTTTTGATGATTGTGTTAATGATAAAAATCAGTCAGTTCAGAGAAATTATTTCACAAGAGGTAGACATAATAACTGTAGTGTATTTTATTTAACACAAAGTATGTATTCATTAGACGGAAGTGTTATTAGAAAAAGTGCAAATATATTTATACTATTTCAAATAAATGCAAGAAACGTATGTGATTTGTTAAGAGATTTATGTATAAGAGATAAAGATGAATTTAAGCATTTATGTAATAATGCTTGGTCAAAAGATTATGGCTTCATTACAATTAATATTGATAAAAAAATTCATGATAGAGTTATCGAACAATTGTTCTCTGACTGAAAGTCGATAGAAGGTTTGTTTACCGAGTGATAAAAATATACAAATATAGTAATATAATATTTTTTTGTTATTATTATCAGCTTTAATTTTATCCATTTTTAAAATATAATATTTGAATTTTGTGGCAACATTAGAATACAACAAAAACATTTTACTGAACAAATTATTATTTTTTTTCTTTGTTGTCTAACATCTTTTCGTTTAAAGTTTTCTCGTCTAAAGATTTGTTTAATAAAGTTTTGTCTAATAAAGTTTTTAGTTCTTCTAAAAAAATTTCATCATTTTCTTCATTAGAAATTTTACCATCACTAAAAGTTTTACCATCCTGTTTATTCTTATCATCAACTTTTTCGGTCTTTAAATGAAATGATATTTGATTTACTTCATTAGCTATTTGATCAAATTTTTCAATCTCATCTAACGTAATAACATTATCATCACATACTCTTTGAAAGTAGTAATGCAATTTGTCATAGACTTCTTTAATATGTAAATGCTTAGTTTTTAATGATTTTCATTTCTTAGTTATTAAAGATTTATCTAACATTGTAACAAGTGAAGTTGCAAAAACACCCGTACCTGTTAAAGCAGTAGCAACTACTGTAATTACTAAAACAATTGATATAACAATGTTATATATACATATTACATATACATATATACATATATATACATATTATACATACAAGATATAACAATTGTTAAAGCACCTAAACTTATTGTTAAGAATATGCCAATTCCTTGTGTTACATTCTTAGCTTTAGTCCATCTCTTTCTTAATTTTTTATAATGCTCTAATCTTAATAATAATTGAGATTCCTTATCTTTCATATACCTAACTCTATCTTCGTGTTTTTCTTTGTTAATTTTTTCAATTTTCATTTTTCAATGTCCACTTAAGTAGAACTATGTTCATGTGATAACGAAGGATATATTCTTGCGGTTTCTTCCACTTTTGTTTCTTCCATTTTTAAAGAAATATTTTTAGTCACATAATTTTAGTTATCTCATATTTTAAAAACCTGAAAAATGGATTTAAAAGACGTTTTTAAAATTACCAATTTTTCTGATGTTGTGTCCTGGAACGGTCATGATTTAAGCGAGAAAATTGTAATTGTCAAATTTTGAGATTTTTGACTTTTCTGATTTTTTCGGTGTCCTGGAATGGTCATGATTTTAAGGGTGGGTGAAATGTCATAATCTCAAATTTGAAATTCTCAACTTTTATGATTTTTTCGGTGTCCTAGAACGGTCATGATTTTAAAGATGAAAAATGATCTTAATCTCAAATTTGAGATTCTTAACTTTTATGATTTTCGGTGTCCTTGAACGGTCATGATTTGAGCAAGAAAAAATGATCATAATCACAAATTTGAGATTTTGAAAAATTTGAAAAATTGGGTATTTTTAAAAACGCCTAAATTTATGAATTTAGGTCTTAAAAACCTGAAAAAGGGTTCAAATTCATGAATTTATGTCGTTTTTAAAAATACTAATTTTTTCAAAAATGGTACTTTTTAAATGGACTAAATTTATGAATTTAGGTCTTAAAAAGCTGAAAAAGGAACAAAATTCATGAATTTATGTCGTTTTTAAAGATACCAATTTTTCTGATTTTGTCTGGTCCTGGAACGGTCTTTTGCCCATTACTGGAATAGTGTCAGATCCACAGCTGGTTTTAGGATTCACATTTTGCAGCATTTTTACCACTTGGGACTCCTTGAATTCAAATGGTACAATTATTGAAAGTGGGAGAGCATCGATGGGATCAACAACAAAGTGAGATGTTAGATGTTCAGACATTCTTGACAGGATACTACGCAAGTCGGAATTTGGATCACACTGTCGCAACCAGTTTTCGTTGGTTTTTGCATTACCTGTTACGACTTTATGAATATCCTAGACTGAATGTGAACTCAAATAATTCTCACTCCAATGCTTCTTTGCCTCAAGAATAAGCCGATCCACTTTCGCTTTATAGTGCGTGAAAAGAGTCCAGTTTTTTGCACTGTATGCTTGATATCGCTTGTCGATGTTGACCTTGATTAGATTGGTTATCCAAGGCTTGTCCGATTTTTTCCTTTTTATTGTATTCACGGGTAGTAGACTAATAGCATCACGAAGAGAATTATAGAAAAATTCACAAGATTCATTCAGATCTGCACATGCTAAAAGTTCATGCCAATTAATGTGAGACAGGTGTGTGATTGCATTATGCAGAAAAGAATAACGATAGTCAATAACTTAGATTACGGAAACATCGTAAGATAAATTTCGGAGAGCTTTCACAAGAAAAACGTTATGATCACTGAGACCCAACGGTGGATACATACATAGTTGGATTTTCATATGAATGCGCGTACTCATCAGGAATCAGAATGCAATCCAAGATAGCTGAAAAGCGCGTCGGCTGATCAATGATGTTCTGCAAACCAAAAGCGATCTCAAATGGAGATGTTGCGACATGGTTAAAATCGCCCATCAAAAAGACAGAGCTACCAGGATAGCGATTCAGAACGTCATCAACAGTAGAAATAACATAATCACACAGAGATTGCTCCATACTGTTCGATAGGATTCTACCATGAGGAAAGTAAACGATGGCCGTAATACATTGGAAATTACCATGACCGATGAACAAAACCAACAATTCAACTTCTTCGTGTATCGATTGGGAAAAAGGAATAAAGGAGGATAAGGCAGATTTAGTCCAGCAAAAAACACCGCCTCCCTTCCTCCCGGTATTCCGGTCAGCACGATGGATAACGTAATCCGATAAGGTAAGAGAATTGTCACTAATATACTTGTCACACCAAGTTTCAGTTACACAGATTCTATCTGGCGAATGCTGTGTAAAAAAACTGACAGTTCATCAATTTTGTTAAATATTGATCTTCCGTTAAAGTAACACAAAGATGGTAGCTGCTGACTCGAAGTGAGTCAACGAGTCCTTGGAACGATTTTGCCCTTTCTCAGTACGATGTCTTCACCATTTTCCTTCCTTCTTTTGAATTCTTTCCACAACATTTTTTCGGCTTCAAGCTGGGACCGCGTTAAATCATGTCGTACGTACACTTTGTGTCTTCCTCTATCATCATGTCTTTTCAATTTCCAACTAGAATTCAGTAGCTGTTGCTTCTTATCGTGGCACGTAAGCTTGATGCGGATGGGCCGTGGACGATCTCCACGTTTACCAATACGAGTAAACGAAGAGATGAACGACGTCTGTACAGACAAGGTCTCGAATATCCTTTCAATCGCAGTCTCATCACATGTCCTCTCGAGATCAGTAGATTCATGACGACACTCTTGAGCACCAAACAGCATGATATTATTCTTCTTATCTAGGCGTTCATCACGTTCTTTGAGAGTCTCGTCAATAATGCTAGAAATATCCATCTTTGACTTCACCTGTAGTTGCTCACGAATGAATTTGAGCTTATTCTCAAGCTTTGAGAAGCGCTCAAATATATCCTTCACATTAATGGTTTTGCAATCATTACAAGCATAGGTGAGATTGTCGAAATTTTTCATTGTTTTACATATACTTGCGGGCACAAAAGAGCATTCCTTCTCTACATGGAATTGTTTTCGACACAACTGACAAGCGATGACGTCATTACCCAATGCCCAATGCACCATTGAATGCATAGCACAATGCGACTGCTGCCAAATCGCCGCTGCTGCCGATAGTTACAGGCATAGATGAGATTTAGTCACAAATCAAGACGCAAAAAGACGACAAATGGGGATAACCGACGATTGGTAGAAGTAGGCACGTTGGAAGTTGCACCAAAATACTTGCGAGAGGTTGAGGATTCGTATGATGCAAAATTTATCACGTAGTCCAAAAATAAACGAACAAAATCTTGAAAAGTACCCAGATTTTGACGAGAGCTTCAGCACGCCAGACGACAAGAAATGGCCAATAATATGTCAATAATAATGATAAATTATAATCAATAGAAAAACATGAATTTATTTAAACAGTCGCCAGTGATTTTGCAGTGGAATTTTTGGATATAATACATAATATTTTCAGATATACTTGGCCATTGCCAATTCAATGGATTACTGGAGACAACACAAGCACGACACCATCATACAGTGATATTCACATCGTATACGGCAGTAAGCACACTCATTCTGATTATCATTTTAGTTTGAATACATTTATCAGTTATATTCTTCCAGAAACTGGTAAGGTTAGCTTGAATACAAATCTCAATGGGAAATGGATTCTGCTTAATCCAGACAGTTCTTTCTATTATATTGTTAACTATGAATTGTCGCTATGGTCGAAAATCGGGGACCAGTTGAATCGGAATCACAAAGTAAGTTTACAATTAAAGGTTGTAAATGCAATTCAATGCATGAAACACATTATCAAAGAATTTATTTTACCTACAATTTATTTGATCTGTTGCTCCCGGTTTATTATTTCCTACGCTATCAGAAGTTGTAGTGGTGCAGAATGATATGGTTGACAAATTTATCTTCATCCATGCGAGGCTTTGAAGCCCATACATATCCCATACCCCCAGTGGCGACGCCAGCCGTCTGTTTTCGGCAGGGCCAAGGCAGAGCCAAATAGATTCGTGGCAGGGCCGCATAAATGTATGCCAAGGTCATTCCAAACAATGTTGAAAAGTACATTTTTGGGGTCCCTACAGATATAATGAGAACAGTAAGTCACCAAGAGGCCTGTATTATGTGGCCCTATCACTATGCGAAACGGTAGTAGCAAAATTTACTGATGCTTAGCCAATTATGCCAATTCGTGCTTATATTCTGATGACATGAGGCAGATTTCTACTTCTAGAAGCGGCGTCCTATAATTCATATCCCGCAATCCTCACCATCATTTACATATGATAAATACGGAGATAAGCCAACCTCGTATTATGTATAGGTTAATATAATACATGTTAAATATTATACACTCTTCAATAATACTAGGGCTCGCAGGACGTTTCGTATTCGCAATTTTTGCACGCAGTCATACCTGTATATTACGGGTATGGGGTGCTTTCAGATATTAAAGCAAACAGCTTGTCTCTAAAAAAATATACTTTTAGACGAAAAACTGTTTGCGTCAATAAGAAACTTATTCTGAAGCCATCCCTAGATATGTAAGTGAGTTGTTTATGCTCGTACGAACCCCCCACCCCTATCCCCCCAGCACAGCTAACGCCATAAATTGCAAAGGTTACTGATGGAATAATAAGATACATGTATAATGAGTATAAAATGAATATAAAATGAGTATAAATACAACAGTAAATGACTAGGATAGTAACATGTCTTTTGAAAGTCATACTGAGTTGGAAGCTGATTCCACCACATATGCGATCAAATAAACTCCGTGAGCGATCTTGGGTGCGAGTGCGTTCAGTAATACTCGTAACGCGATAACATCGCGGTGTACGTCACTGAATTGGCTCTTGCAAAGACTTTCAGCCTGGAAAGACTCGTTGAGCGAAGAGAAGTACATGTATTTGCAAAAGAGATTGAGGGAAGCCACATCTCGTCTGACAGATAATGAGTAGTTTGTTAGTATGCGACTCTCTCATCAGGTGCTTAAAAAGTGCTTAGAGGCATTCTGTACATACGATTTCCACGTCAAGTTTTGGATTTCGGTCGTTGAGGTTATGTAGATAATACCGCGAAGACGTTGTTTAGAGCATCACATCAGGAGCTTTAATTGAGTTGTAGAATTCGTCTGACAGGATTCTTTAGCAAAACTTTCCAAATGCTAATATGGTCTTGGTCTTGAACATTTTTATGTTTCATTTTTCACTTTTATGATAGACGCTTTTTAGATGGTTTGTAATGTTGAAAGTCAAGTTTTCGGTAGTTCATTACTGTACTACTTAAAGTAGCTTAATCACAGGTGTTATATACATACGGTAGTTTGTCATTTCAACGAAAGTGAAGGATATGCACTAAAGAGTAGGTTCTATCATTTTATGAAAAAGTTACATTTAGCGTCCACTGGAGCATTGTGGCAGGTGTCACAAGTCACAACTTAAGGTTTGAAGACCTGCAAGAAATTCGATAAATACCTGTCACGGTAGTCGTACATTTTCTTTGTTCGCGTCATTGCGTGGGTGGAGCATTTTTGTAATTTACCTGGCTACGCATGAAAACAGAAAGATGGTCGCTTTTCCTGAGTTAGGCATCGCAACTAGTCGCAACTAATGAAATGCTTCACAGATTGATTGGCCGATGCAGAATTGGTTATACTGTAGGCCTATTACTGGTTTGAAATGTCAAACCAAAACAAATCACAAAATAATCAATAATGCCTTGGCGCCCCTTTTAAGTTGGCCCTCCTGTGCCCCTTTCAATTCTAAATTTTAACTACGCGCCTGAATAGGACTAATTAGACTAAGCATGCATCAAAAATTTCCAAAATGACTGTCTAGTCGAACCGAAATATTTATAAAAGCAGCGTCTGAATATGCATAACGTGGATTTTGACACTCTTGATACTGAATTGTGTAGAAGAGGCAAAATTTACATCGGCTTCTAGCGGCCACATTGCTAGAATCGTCCATATCCGCGTCTGTAACCTTGCGTCCTCTCACTTGTAAACCAGTCACATGATTTCACAGTCTCTGATAGCGTACCAACTCTTCCATTCAGGGCAATTGATAGCCAAACATTTTCGTCTCACATAATTACCTACCAGTCCTTCATTTTACAGAATTTGACTGTTAGACTTTCTGTGGCACCTAAGTGGCTGAGGCGCTGTCCAATCACATACCTTCCTTAACACTGCACTGCCAGTGACTTCTGTTCTTCCATTTATTCAATGTTACTGTTTGTGCCAAGAATTTATAAACTATTAGGCCTAACAGTCCTTCGTTCTATCCACCCTGATCTAGAAGAGAAATGGTGCCATTTTCTTTGAAAGTAGAATTTGCTATTTGATTATTTAGCTGGTCACTATCTTCTTTCAGTCGAGAATGAAAAACACTGGAACAGTTGAAAGCTACGGACCATTGATAACCCCATTAGGAAATGGTTTGCAGGTCTGTCTATCCTTGAGAAAAGAAACAACCAGCCTGCAACGTTGCCTGGTTGTATTTTCGTCAAAACTTATTTTTTAAAAACTTATTATTTGAAAAACTTAGAAATTAAATATCCTGATCAACTGAGCGAGTCTCACCTCGCATATCTAGCACACGGATGATGTGCTCTGTCACATAAAAATAAGATCGCCAGTATAATGAGAATGCCGAATGCTGCCGTACTGCAGGTGTGAGAGAAGTGTTTTTGAAGCTGAGTGTTTAATACATTAGGCCTAATTAAAATCAATCAATATAAGCATATATATATATAGCATTTTCAAGTTACACAACGTAAGTAACGCTTCAAATTTGGTTACCATACTTCAAATGTAGAATTAAAAGTAGGCCTATTATCTTACAACATAAAAATCTAAAGGATAGACCCTATGCGTCAATGATACGACCTTTTAAAAAGGTTGCTCTAACATAATGCGTATTTCGCAATACTATTAACTACTACTGTAAAATTGGAAATACTTCCTTGATTCTGAAATCTGGTCAATCTGGACGTCCGCATGAAATCCGGACTGTCGGCAGCCCTGTGCCAAAAAATGAAATAAATAAGATTTTGGCCGTATTGGCCCTCCGATAAATATAGCGTATTAATTGTCCTAATTTTCTTTAAAATTGTAATTACGAATTCAGTTTATAGTTATAGAGTTTATTTTATTTGCATAAATTAGGTATTGGTGAATGATTAGCCTAATAAGAGTGCAAGATGATAAGGGTGTAAAACAATTTGAAAAAAAAATATCACAGCTGATCGTCGAGGTCATGGACATCCAATTTAGATTGTCCGTTGTTAAACAAACCGATAAAAATAATTGGTTTGTCAATGGACTGAGAACAGCCGTCGTTACAACAAATAGGTGTCAAATATTTCATCTGTATTCTCTGCAAAACAACCATACCAAATAAGAATAATACAAAAGAATGAATAAAATATTGCTACACTGTTAATTTACGAAATGTTCAAAATTCTCTCAAAAAGTTGGCAGGGCCACAGGCAGGGCCAGATGGAATTTGGCAGGGCCGCGGCCCTGCCTGGCCCGCCCCTGCCGTCGCCCCTGCATACCCCTATCCATTGCCACCTTCTGAAACTTCTACAGCATTACTAAGAGTGATTCACGGTACAACATTCTTGATGTGTGAACTTTCATGACAAGGTGAGCGACAAGTGAACTTTCTAATGGTGGCATTCATTTGCAACTCATTACAACTGTCCTAGTTCACATATTTCAACATCGACACAACTCCTTATTTATACGTGTATTAATACATAGCTGGACCAGGCAAATGAACCACTCCGGCTTTGACATCATTGCAAAATAAAGCAATTTCGTATCTTGACAAGGAGTCTGGAGCAGTTCGTTTACTATCTGTAGACATTTCAATTCAAAATTCAATGTTGAAATGTTCGGATGATGAGGTTCTCTTAAAACTTTCTCAAAAAGATTACGACACATCTTGTCACCTGCAGCAAACAAGGACTCTTTAATACATGATTTATCATCAATTAAACGAAACGCTCTTTTCTCGACCCGTGACAAACGAATTCTTAAATAATCTGTCATGTTACATGTTACATGAAAAGCATACAAAAGTAAGGGTCTGATGTAAGCACAATAAGCTCTAAATAACAAAGGAGAAGGGCAATTAGCTCGCTTCAAACACAACAAAAGATACATGTGCCTGGACGCTTTCTTAATTACCGAATCAATAAAAACATTCCACTTTAGATCTGATGAGAGATTACAACCTAAAACTTTCACGGTACTAACCCTATCAAGGGTCAGGCTGGATAAATAAATAGGCTCACAAATCATTTTCTTTTTCGAGATTACGTCCATTACACAACTTTTATTCAGATTGATGTTCAAACTGTGTGAAGTAGTCCATTCAAATATTGCATCAATCTCAACCTGGAGCTGATCCTCGCTTTCATTTCTCAGAAAATGTAACACAGTCAGATCATCTGCATATTTTATAAAGCACGAGTTGTTACAAGTTGGAGACAATGAGTTCATGACAAGCGAAAAAAGTAACGGGCCGATTACACTGCCCTGAGGAACCCCACAGTTAGTCTTCACTAAAGTAGACAAATTCCCATCCAGCAAAACACGCTGACCTCGGTCAGACAGATAACTGAAAATCCATTGAATGCAGAATTTAGGAAGACTAGATAAAAGACAGGCTTCAATAATAGATTTATGTGTCAGACTTTCAAAAGCCTTAGTGAGGTCAATAGTTGCCATACGAACAGCGCCTGAACTTTTATCCAAATAACTTAGCATTTTGAGGTAAATAGCATTTAAAGCAACAACGGTCCCTTTACCTGGACCAGGGACATACGCAAATTGATCATCAGTAATATGTTTATTGACATAAGGAATAAGGTAATTTTTGCAGAAAATCCTCTCAAAAACACGTGACAAAATAGACAGAATTGAAATCGGACGAAAATCGCTAACACTTGAGACGCTATTACCTTTGGGGATAGGAACAATGTTAGCAACTTTCAAGCATTCAGGAATATAGCCCTCTTTCAAACTACGATTAAATAAAACAGTAATCACAGGAGCAAAAACAAGATGACAATCCCGGAACACCCAGGGTGGAATGTCATCAGGACCACTGGAAGAATTCTTTAACTTCCTAAAGCAATTAATTATCAACTTCGAAATATGATATTGCATTCATAACAGAATCAGATAGATGATCAAAAATAGATGTAGAAGGAACACCATCATCACGGCAAGAATTAGAGGCAAAGAAATCACTTAAATCCTGCAAAGAAACATTGTGCTCGGTTATTCTCTGCTGACGTTTGCTAAGAGAGCCAATAGCACTCCAGACTTTCTTAGAGTCGCCATTTCTAATGCTTTTGATCGACTGCCTCATTCGACTGTTCTCGAATTCGTCGAAACTTCTCATTTGCACCCCACGGTCACAAGGTGCATTGTGAACGTTCTATCTACCCAACGTCATGTCTCTTCACATGCATTTTCGTGGAAGTCTTGTGTTATGGAAATCGTGACATGTGCCTTCAACCGATTTCTGACAGAGCGAGAACCTTGTCCCAGTCAAAGATCAGCTTAATCTTCCCGGAATCCCTTTTACCAGCGACATGTGATGAAATTCTCTGAAGTTATTGGCAAATCATCCAAAAACTGTACATCCTCAGAAACCAACACAGCCCATTTTGCCAGCTGACATCATTTTTAAGGATCACGTTGCTCGTGTTCGCTCAGTCCTTTTGTTCGGTTATCTTATTTTGTGCAACTCCTCCCTTTATCTTAGGAATAAATTGCCAAACGGCCAAATCGGCAACTGATTGGCAACCGACCGAGATTTTTGGGCCGGTGCGTTCTGGCGGCCGGAACCTTCACGCCGGTTCGGTCCGGCAATATCAATGCACGACGCCGGAAGTAGGCCGTTTCACACCAGTAGCAAGTCACTAAAAATGCTGACGAAGCTAACCTTCAATATTATTAATCAAGATAGGCCAACAAGATCCAATCAAAATTATCTAGGTCTAGCTAGCATGGGCCTTCAGAAAATTCTTTTATATGAAATAATATTTTCACTTATAGGTTCAGCAGCATGCCAAGAGCGTTGCTTAGATGAGAAGGCTGTCATGATGAATGAGACTCTTTGTGCGAATGCATTTCACTGATAGGAATAGACAACAAAACTAGACCTGATTATTGGTTCTCCAAAAATTAATATGATGACTATGCGCTACGGTTAGCCTATATGACCATGACGCTAATTGCAAAACAATCTCAAATACCCGATCATTGTAATTTTTCAGAAAAGTTTTTCGCTATAGTGTCAGACAGGGACTAACTGCGATAAATTAATGTTTTAAACAAAAAGAAAAACGAGAGAATGTTATTGTGTATTTTCCAAGCAAGTGCTAATAATATTCTGCAACAGTTATCTTCGTCTAGAATGTATTTTAGCAAGTTAGTATGATAAAGGTACCAGGGGCGCAGATAGAGGGCTGCCACCGGGCCATGCCCCTCCCCCAATCGGAACGCCTTCCACTTACATCATTTGAATATGATACTTTCATGAATTACGAAGTTAATCTGTCATACGCTATAATGAGCTACTACGTTGCCATAGTTTGAGATAATGAAAACATGGTCATCGATTGATCTTCGACAATCTGCACAATCTTCGAAGGACTCTGTTCATCAGTCAAATTTCATTGTTGGCCTTGTTATTCCTGAAACAATCTCCGGCATTTTGTTGCCTCTCACACGTGTTTTACAATGTGTGGACATTGACTTAATTAAAGCCATTGCATTGATAAATGACACACAGGAACTCCTACAGAGTCTTCGTACAGAAGAAAAATTCTCGAAGATGTTCCATGAGATTGAACTTCTGGCTGACTTCCCTGATGTTCCTTCACGTTCACAAAGAATGTCTCAGCCGACCTAATACAATCGGTGATAATAACATAACTGTGGAAAGTTATTATCGCATCAATTATTTTTCCTTCAATTGACGCCATTATTCAGGATTTGATTCTTCGGTTTGGCGAGCGTCAGAGATCGGCGTTGCAGCTCATTACAGCTATTCCTGCTTTCCTACACAATTGAAGTTTTGAAAACAACTGGAGTGAACTGTACAGTGGCGGCGCCAAGGGGTCACATACGGTTACTGATGGTAACCGCTAGAAATCGAATTGTAACCGTACTTGTAACCATTCTGTGAATTTGAGCTCATTGACTTGACGACTACATCAACATTAAAAAAACTTGTGCGTCTTATAGAATCTGAGTCATGTCAGTCTTATTCTACAGATTGTTTCATAAAAAATGGATCACCCTTAAACATCGCCTTAACTTCAACTTTGTCTAAATCCGCCAAACTTGAACGAATTTCTCTGAAATTTGGAAAATATGTCAGTTGTGCTTACTAATATCATTGTTGGAAATTTCAAGCATGAATATTGAGTTGTTTTCCTGTTATAGATAAAAAAGTAGTAGATAATTTGATCTTCATTTAGCAATGTTACACAAAATCACACCTCACTCTTATAAAATTACATTTGTTTCCTTTGTTATGTAATATGTTGTTCTACAAGCCAAAAGATATCAAGCAAAACAAAAATAAAGAAAATCGGTCAATCAGAGCCAGTATAGCACCATTATTCATCAACAATAATGTAACTGCTACATGTGATTAACTGGACTTCATGTTCCATAGCTTCCTGACTTCGTTGCGGTGGTGTTGGCAGCACTCCTGATTGCTTTCAGCTAGAAATCTATCTCTTACCAGTTGAAAACAATAAAAAGCACAAATGAACAATAACGAGATCGCATTCACAAAAGGCAAAGTGTCAGGGTTTTCTTTGCGAGCTACAAGCAAGCGACTAAATGTCCCTTACACAAATGTGCATCGATGGCATAACGATGATTTTCGACTCAGTCGTAAAGAGGGCTCTGGCCGTCCATGCAAAACATCCAAACGTAGAGACCGCCTAATTTTGAGATTTGTTAAAGTTGATCCAAGTCTCTCGTTAACTGAGATGGCTGCACTATACTCGTCTATTTTCGTAGAAGACTTCACATACAGCAAGGAACCATGAATTCTGAACGCTATGTGAATGTTTTACGAATGAACATTGGCCAAATGACAGATCAACTTGGTGATCCATCGACTTGGTTATTTATGGATGATAATGCTACGTGTCACAGGAGTAGTAGAGTCAACTTATGCAAGTCTCAATTAGGGCCTAGGACATTATCTTGGCCAGCTCGATCGTTCTCCTGATCTGAATCCCATAGAAAATGTATGGAGTATTCTAAAACGTAACGTTCGTCGTTCACTGCTACCTACAGATGGCGTATCACAACTTACGTCACTGTTAAAAAGAGAGTGGAGAAAGTTAGATCAGTCAAAAATCAACGATGTCATCGAATCAATGCCTAGACGAATTGGTAATGTCATTGACAATAAGGGTAGGGCCACAAAATATTAGCTTCGTAAGAACCGTTACTGTATCATAGCTTATCAGATTATATAAGGACATTTAAATATATTAGGGACATGAAATAACATGAAAAATGCTTTCTGTATCATACTTATGTTTTATTTAGTCAAATTTTAGGATGATCCACTTTTTATGAAACGGACTATCAATAAAATGTTTGTGTGACGCAGTATCGACATGTGCACGCAGGGCGCAGAGCAGAGGGATCTGATATCAATAGCAACTGACATATAACGCTGTGGTTTGTGTGCACGAATGAAGGGTCGCATTTCGTTACAATCAGTGACGATGACGAGTACTTTATTGTTCTTCAGTTGATGCTAAAAACAGCTTTCGTCTCTCCTTGAAATTTATTGACCAGATCAAAATAGTTAATTAAAAGATATGTACAACCCCTACGCGTTTCAAGCGTTCGCTCTTCCTCAGGGGGTAATTCGCTAAAACCATTTATTTACTTTATTGTTCGATTGAGGGTGCCCTTTCATTGGCCTTGCAAGTTATGAAGACAGGAATACAGAGACACGAACTGATTGTGACTGAGACAGACACTTGCAGAATCAACAACGAGTGTTGCCAGATTATCAGATATGGATAGATGGCTATTTTCTGCTAAAAGACGAAGGGAGTCTTCGCCTAGTGATTCTACGGAAACAGCTGATAGACGTAGACGTGTAGCTCTTCGAAAATCTACTTCACCGACTGACCAGTGTGCCCCTTCCTCCAATATTGATTCAACGTCGCATATATCAAATGAAAGTGCGTGTCTTCGAACGTCCCCATCGATGGTAAATTTGACTCTCTATTGACTGAAGAATTCATGTCTATTGAATCGTGTCCAACTGATGCTGAAGACGATCTTCTTGGTACACCATTATATCATTTATCAGACGAACATTTCACCCTATCAGCAGAAGCCAAAAGCGCCACGAAACTCATGCCGTCCGCGCCACCAGGACCGAAGGATATATCCCAATCACCAGATGATGGTCCCTATAGGAAGCCACTAGCTAGTGGTCCAATGAAATTGATTCCCAACGAATATAGTCGACGATTTTTCAAAGATTGGTTGGATAATTAAAAGTATTCGTGGTTAGAATATTCCGAAAGAGAGGGAAAAGCTAACCACAGGACCCCGGAATGCTAAGTATACACATTATACCATACAGAACTCTATCATTGAAATTATGGCAGAAATTATTCTTGAAGAAATAAAATCTGAAATACAAGAATCCAAATATTGCGCAGTTTTAGTGGATGAGACAAAGGATCTGTCTAAAGAAGAACAACTATCGATAGTTATCAGGTATGTTTACGAATGTGAAATTCATGAAGAATTTGTAGGATTCACGATGACTGAACAATTGGATGCAGAGAGCCTGACGAAGTATATTCTGCAAGAACTGTCCAATTTGGGGATTGATTTGCATAAATTAGTTGGTCAAGGCTACGATGGTACTCGTGTCATGAGCGGGCATCTTAGTGGAGTTCAGCAGCGAATTCGTGAGGTGGCTAGCAGAGCTTTGTATTTTCATTGTGCTAATCAGAAATTGAATCTTGTTATTGTTGACTCAGTCAAGGGTGTGATGCCAGTTGCCGATTTTTTTGTCACACTTCAATCCGCTTACAACTTCCTTATCGGATCCAATGTTCACAGTAGGTGGGTTGATTTCCAAAAAAAGATGAGTCTCAAACTTATCGAATTCAAACGTCTATCAGATACTCGCTGGTCTGCCCAAGTGAGAGCCGTCACTGCTGTTAAGTTAAGATTCGCTGAATTTGTCGATTTTTTGCGTTCGATCATTTTGAATGACGAAAACAGGGAGCGAGCTGGTTCTGCGAAAAGTATCCTTTCCGAAATTAATCAAGTATTTCTCTACATCATGTTGGTAATGTACGACTTACTCTCTGAAACAAAAAAGGCCTCTGACGTTCTACAAGATACCAAAATCGATTTCGTGAAGGCGTCAAATTGCATTGAAGCTATTGTGGAAGAGATTGCATCTTATCGCAATGATGCCAAAGCTAGCGATTACTATCAAAAGTCATTTGAAATGGTTGAAGGAAGCGATGTTCCTCGTTGCCATGAATCCAGAAGACAGTCAAGCCTCATAGACAGATTTCAAGACTTCGTGGTTAGAGTTGTTTCCCGGGATTTCACGGGAAATCAGCTGATTTCGAGAAATCGATTTCCCGGGAAAATATTTCGGGATCCCGGGAAATACATGATATTTGTGATTTAGTTGCAGCAAAGATATTAATAGGTTGGATATGTCGCTCTTTTGTATTATGTGCAAATTCAGTTTCACTTTTTTGAAAAATCTTTTTTGAAAAAAAAATCTTCTCAATCGTACGTCCACACAGACCGATTTGACACTGCTCAACGTGGCTGACAATCCCTTACCTTCTCCAAGGTGCAACACAGATTGTATTTCCACATCAGAAGTAAAACTGCAACTGAAACGGCTTCATAACAAAAGAGCTCCTGGGATATGCAATATCACAGCAGAAATCCTCAAGCATGGAAACGACTGCATGATCCAATGGCTCACTGACGTCTTCAACGCTGTGTGGGAAAATGAATCCATTCCGGAAGATTGGAAGAAGGGCGTGATCCTCCCATTCTGGAAGAGAAAAGGCGACGCTCGAGTATGCTCTAACTATCGTGGCATCACTCTTCTGTCGGTACCAGGGAAGCTGTTCACCAGTATCCTAATCAACCGTGCAAAGGTAGCCATGCATCATCACCGCCGCCCCCAACAAGCTGGCTTTATGCCTGGACGTGGTACGAGTGATCAAATAGCGAGTGTACGACTGCTGATCGAAAAGGCGCACGAGTATCGTCGTGGAAGAAATCTGTGCATCGCATTTATGGATCTTAAGGCTGCGTTTGATTCTGCTGATAGAACTGCAATCTGGCTGATTCTTCGCTCAATCAGTGTACCCGAAAAGATCATTCGGCTTCTACAACTCCTGCATTCAGACTCCCATAGCTGCGTCAGGGTCAATGGGGAAGATTCAACTTGGTTCCAAACTGAAAGTGGCGTAAGACAAGGTTGCACAGCTGCACCAGAATTGTTCAATTGTCTGATTGATTACCTAATGAAGAAAGTTGACGACCAGATACAGGGAGTTCAGCTGGGTAGCTACCGACTAACGGATCTCGAATTTGCAGATGACACTGCTCTTTTCGCTCCTGATATGGATTCCCTCATTCAAGCCATCAACATCTACGTCAATGAAGCTTCGAAATTGGGCTTCCAAGTCAACTACTCTAAGACAAAGTTAATGATGATAAGTGAGAGCACACCCCCACAGTCCATAGTGGTCAACAATCACATAGTGGAAGTTGTCCCAAACTTCATCTCTCTGGGGTCGAAGATTAGCAGGCGAGGTGGTATTGACGAAGAACTGGCTCGAAGAAGAGCTCTAGCAAATGATGTGCTCAGAAGACTTTGGAGACCTCTTTGGAGACATCGGAATATCAGCAACCGGACCAAAATGAGAATATATAACGCGAGTGTTCTTTCGGTTTTGCTTTATGGCTCCGAAACCTGGCCTCTTTCCGCAACGCAAGGTAGAAGAACTATGGGCTTTGACAACCGATGCCAACGCCGAGTACTCAACATCAGATGGCAAGAGCGTATCACCAACGACGAAGTGCGCAGGCGCACACTCCAACCGCCGTTACCACGTCTTCTAGCTCAACGGCGCATGCGTTGGCTGGGGCACATGCTCCGCATGCCTAGTGAACTGCCAACGAAACGTGTGCTCGACTTCAATCCGACAGCGTCTGGATGGAGAAGACCTCGAGGGCGCCCACACACACGATGGATGGACGTGGTTGTCGAAGATCTCAATCAACTCGGTATCTCCATGGATGACGCATCGGAGTTGGCCCTGGACCGACCATCTTGGAGACGAATGGTGTCAAGAGCGGCCTCAACGCCTCACAGGCACGAGTCATAGGCAGGTAGGCAGGCAGGCAAATTCAGTTTCAACAATAAACAAACTGTAATTGGAAGACTTCGATTTTCTATTGTCTTAGCGACCAATAGAAAACGCATTATAAAATTCTTGTCTAAATTGGCTGGCGAAAAAGAATAAAATTATATTTAAATAAATACGAAAATAAGAAAATAATGTGAAACGGCTTCTTAAATGTCATTAAACGCATTATAAATGTACCACTGGCGCTGTGGCCTTGTGGTAGACTGTTCGCTCTGCGTCCGGAAGACCTTGGTTCAAATCTTGGTCGGGTCAAACCTAGGACTTCTAAAATAGGTACACTTTGCATTCTTGCTAAACACTCAGCAAGAAAAAGAATGAGAGTGGTAAATGATAACTTGGCCACATGGAAGAAAGGCTCCGTGCCAAATGTGCTTCCGAGTATAAACAACGTTCATTTATTTATTTAAATACATTCAGAAAAGATCTAAAAATTAATAAAATTATTTTTAATCTATTCTGAATGTATTTAAGCAATCATTTTACATTAATTCCATATTTATGAAAATTTTATTATATTTTGAAGCATTTTGCAAACCAATTTAGACAAGAAATTATAGTGCGATTTCTATTGGTTGCTAAACAGTAAACTTCGTTCGCTGCTAATAAAATCCAACGACGCATTGCATTTACACTCTTCAAGTGTTAGCAACAATAAAGCGTCAAACTCACATCTACTCTTTCAATATCTTTGAGTTACATTACATTTATGAAATCTTATAATACTCGTATGATTGCATTTTATCTTTATTTCATTTGTCGACTGCTCCTCACTTCATTAAATATCATCAAGTAATCTTATCAAGTTACTTCTACTAAAAGAAGAGGGGTCAAACTAGAGTACTGTTCAAAAAATAGGACACCTAAATTTTTTAATAATTTATTACGTCTTGTCGGGAGCTCTGTCCAGAGCATGTTTTTATGAATACCCAAGTTTTATAGCTCATTAGAATCTTTGGAAAGTTAGCTTTTAAATGATGTATGCCTTCTTGTTGTACAATAAATATAAAAGGCAGGAGAAGCGATTGAAATTGATGAAAATGTAGATGTCCCATTTTTTATCACCACTGTATGTATTTACATGTTATATTACCCTCGAGTTATTCTAAAATATTGTTGATAATCTATCATCAATGTATTCGGCTTATAAACCTTACTAATTTATTTCCCGGGAAATTCCCGGTATCCCGGGAAATGATTGAATGATTTCCCGATTTCCCGGGATAAGATTTTTCGGGATATACAACAACCCTATTCGTGGTGTATTCAACCGTTGGCTGAAGGGAAAATCCTACCACATCGGACGACATGAAAAGACTGATATTATTCCCTATTCTCGACAAATTGAGTTGTGAATTCAATGAACGATTTAATAGCTCAAATATGGACATCATGAGATCGCTGTCAGCACTGGATCCTCGTTCGAACAACTTTTTGAATGTTGATGAAATTCGCCCATTTGCTGAGCACTACGAAATTGACATGGAGGGACGTTCCATTGAAATGAGACACACTAAGCGAATGGTCGACAGAAACGAGGTGAGATTGAACAATATCCTAGAACTTCTTGAATTTTTGAATCCTCTATCCATGGCATTCTATGAACTCAAGACAGCATTAATCATTTCAATGACTCTTCCATTTATTACTGCTTGTGTTGAACGCCTAAGTTAAGAATAATTAAAAACTATCTTCGAACGAGCATGCAAGACAGCCGGTTGACAAATTTAGCTATCATTAGTGTTCATCGCAAGCGAGCTATGAATGTCAATTTGGAGCATGTCATCAATAGATTTGTGCGAAAGTTCCCAAATAGTCGTTTAATGTTAGTTTGACATTATGATTGCATTAGTTTGTATCTCAATTGTCTTTTTATTTATCGCCATGTACAATTTTCAGCAACAATCAACACGTCACAAAGATACGTGTGATTATTTATGGCCATCAAACATGTAGGGGTGCGTTGCATTGTATAATGAGCATATCTGACACATGCATGTAGGCCTATACATGCTTAGAAGAATGAATAATGTTTTGGCTTCTGTTGCTTGCATGAACATTTAATCCCATGATTATATAGGCCAATATAAGTGCATGCGTTTTCAGCTTTGACCTTCATGTTGGGTCTATATGTGCGTACATGACTGTATAGTTCAGGGGAGCACAGAAAGTTTTCATGTCCAAGCCTTCTACACATCTATGAGTATAATTTCATGAAAATAAGTGGCATCCGTTAGAAATTCAGATCATTTATGTAACCAGCAATATAAGTGATGTAACCCATTTGTAACCGTTCTACTCGCTCGCTGGCGCCGCCACTGGAACTGTGGAAGACTTTCCAACAACGTGGTGCGCTTTTCACTGATTCTTCAGAAACAAAAACAAGAATACCAGCTGTGGATGAAGAAGTGGGAGGACATATCTGCAGAAAGTCGACCTTGCACAGCTATCGAAACACTGGATCACTGTAGTGACTTTTTCCCCAAAATGACAGTTCTGTTGGAATTGCTGGCGTGTCTACCTGTTAGCTCTGCTCAAGCAGAACGTGTGTTTTCAAAATTGGAAAAAAATATGATTGAATTCGCAGTACAATGAATGAGGGCAGACTCGAGTCACTTCTCTTCCTGTGAATACAGCGTGACTGCACACCATCAGTTCATGAAGTTATTGACAGATTTGTCAGTACTGCTGCTAGGCGCTTAAATTTTCTTTTGTAGCTTATTACCTTTTTATGCTTAAGATGTTTGATATAAATATTTTTCTGAATTTGAGTCCTAAATTTTGTCTAGATTATAGAGTGAATAAAGACATAAAAAGAAAGGTCTTCCATCGACGGAGTCCGTCAATCACTATACCGACGTATACTGCACGTTACTCAAAGGACATTATTATATCGCTCTACTTGCAACTTAGAAAATTGAACCCCATGATCGAAGTAATAAGTAAATGGTAGCTAAACAAATATTCAATCATTGCAAAGGTCGGATTAAAATACTTCATAAAGTTTAAGTGTCGATAATCATCAAATGCTGACGTGATGCTGGACATCAACTATATAACAAAATATTAAAGCCCTAGTCCGAATACAATTACCAACTTACCTACCATTCCGTAAATGAGTGACACTAGGATTTATTCGAGATTTTGAATAACTGTTGCACAAATAAATGTTAGCATCCTAAAATGTTCTCTATCCAAAACAGCATGCTGTCAAACATCAAAAAGTCTAAGCAGTCTAACTTAGTTGTACATGGTTTGTGGAAGTAAAAAGTCCGACTCCTTTTTTGCTACAATCATGGTCAGAAATTATGTGATTTCACAGTTCTCCGAAATCTAATCACTTTGAATTTACCCCCCTCCAATTATAAATCCGGTAGACATCAATTCATGATTATGCTGTAGTTATCGCTGTGCAATATCTCATCAAGATGAGCACATTCCGATATCCCGTTATGCAAAGTGTACTGAAGGATGCTGCAAACTGATTGCATGATTCCTTCTGAATGAAGAAGGTTTAGGGGGCTTTCATCATTCATCGGAATTCGAAATATATGTGTTCATTCTGTGAGTTGAATGTTTCTAAAGTAGTGAGGGCTTCGTTCTCACTCTTTGCTAAGAAAAAGCAGTCATCCACATATTCTCTGAAAATAGGGAGCGATGGTAGTTTGACCAGAGCGCGTCTTTCAAGTGAGTCCATGCCATAGTATTGCCATAGATGTCCGCTCAAGAAAAGTGCTTCCTAAAGAACATCGTATACCAATTAAAGTGTAAATCGTGTCAGCAGATCTACATCGGCAGCACTTCGAGAACTTTGCATATTAGAGTAAAAGAACATCTTGAAAATAATAATTCTTCTGCATTCAAACACAAAATCACATGCAAGCGAGACTTCAACATCACAATAATTGACAGTGCAACAGACGAAACTAGCCTGCGACTTAAAGAGGCAACAATGATTCAGTGCCATAATCCTGCCATCAATAATAAGCAAGAATGTGAGGAATACAGATGCTTCTTGATCGACTAGAACCCTTCATTAACTTCAACTTTTATACTCTTTTGATTATATCGTGATCTAAAGATTTTATAAATGTTTTATACCTTTTATAAGTCTCAATATAATGTTTATCATTCTGTAATTAATTATTTAGTCATCAATATTTTTTGCAATCGGTGCCATGTAATCCGATTCTATCTGCTTCATTACCGTGATCGGCGGCAAATCCGATCCCATATATTTTCATTTTTAGTATTAGAAACACTCACATAACTATGATTTCCCAAAGATACAGCCCAGCGCTACAAATATCTATTTTTACATCTTCACCTTTTCAAATGTTGACCTCATGTTGTTGAATAGTCTCTTTTTATAATATGTGCCCTGATAACGACGCTTAGTCGTGGAAATATATTGGCCTATAAAAAAATAACAACAGCATTACTACAATTTCCCATCTTAAAATATGAATTCTAATGAAGGTTCTTTTGCCACGTAACTTCAGTTGAAAAGTGGGACGGGCCTAAATAGATACCATTTCTTTCAACATCAAGAATCATCAGCAGGTTTAGTTCACATCTCTCAGCAACCGAAGTCGGCCGAAGTTTTACTAAAAATGCTAATTGCTTAACATCTGAGAGTAACATCTACTCCGGCTGCTCCTCTGTAAGTTTAAATATGGAGTTGTATGATGTAGAGAGATCTGAACTAGGCCTGATGATGATTTCTGAAAGCATGATTGAAAACGGAAAGTGTGTCATTATTTGGATTTAGCGATCAAATAATGTAGGCCTAGCTGCTATGAGTAATAATTTAGATTTATACATCAACTAAAACCTCTACATGCTGCATTGAATGATGCATAATTAGGAAACATTGAATTTAAGAAACGTCGCACTTCTTTGCATTCGCCAATTTAAAACCAATTGATCGATTAATCGACTAATCGCGCCAACCTTAAGTTAAAAATGATCATGATGAAACATGCTTGATTGCGATATTGTGCATCAACTACTACCGTGACGAGCGGTGCTACTAAATCACTCAATGGCCACATGAGATCGAGATGCCAGTGTAATATTAATTTTAGCTATGATATACGAAAGGTATAAATGCTAATTCTTCGCTTTCCTTTGCAGGTTTTTTCAGCTTGGACAAGAGTCCAGCTTGTATTTGATTTAGGAAGTCTTTTCACGTAAGTTGATAGTTTGAATTGGAGAGTGGCGTACATTGAACGCGTTTTTGAACTTTATATAAAATGAACGAAAATCAAACTCAGAAACAAAGTTGAAAGTAATCTTGAAGCTCTTGGACGCTTCTCTAGCACTTCATTTTCTCACAATTATAATTTGAAATTTTTGCCAAAGTGTTTCAATGTACCCCATGAGTGGGGTGCACTGATATAAGACTCTATGTATCAAATCTACGTGTACAAGCTTCAGTTCATGTATTAGCAAAACCAAACAATATTTATAGATTATCGGCAAAAGAATGGCTGGCATGCTTGATATGAAAAAATACATGCAAACTTCTAAAGATTCATCAGAGGTCTCAGAATAAGATCGTTATTCATAATAGAACAGCCCTGGTAAGAG
Organism: Prostheceraeus crozeri; assembly: GCA_907163375.1. Lineage (NCBI taxonomy): Eukaryota > Metazoa > Platyhelminthes > Polycladida > Euryleptidae > Prostheceraeus > Prostheceraeus crozeri. The sequence goes on from CAJQUW010003248.1 coordinate 277,544, forward strand.
CATTGATAGGTCTACTAAAATTGATATACAACATTACATGTTATCATTAAGATCATCAATTAGCGCATCGGCTTACTTGTGAGGTGCGAGTAGGACTAGCTCAGAAAACCAAAACAAGAAAAATTAACAACTCGGTTTGTTGACCAGCAGAGGAGGCTCCAGCCTATTATCATACGAGTGTACACTGTACACAGACCTGCATCAATGCAAAGTTTCAATGAATGTCAGGAAGCCTTAGGCATTTCTGTAAAGTTCAATGTTGATAATTCTTTGTCATGTTTTCCTGCGGTCTTGCTCAGAAATCAGATAAATTGCAAGCATTTGACATGGATACAATTGAAATTTTCATAAAAGCAAGTGTCAATCATGTTTTCCATTCACAATCTCCAGAGGTGATGAATCCGACAGGTGAGTCATAAGAAATGAGGATAATGCACGGTGAAAATCAAGTAGAGAGTAGGATAATAGAAAATACAAAAAATATGCAATTTCAATCATTCTTTCAGATTATTTTATCCATCTTTCATAATATTTTCCTATCTCATTATCAAGTCCTATTAGTAACGAAGAATCAGCAAGAGCACGATAACAAGCTCAAAGAGGAGTTCATTGCATCAAATAAGACCAGTTATCAAAAAGAGTTACAGCATACAAAGGCAACGGCTATGAACGCTCAAATAATAAATGCAGGAATGCTGCAACTCTTTTCAATACTCATGTAGCTATTGGCTTCAGGTATGAGTTAATTATCTGAGACTTTTTATTTCAGAAAATCGATGGTGAAAGCAAGTACTGTGAATTCGGTACTTCGATACCTACACAAGGAAACAGACCCGAATGTAATATATGCGACAAAAGCAATGCTTCTTGCAAAAAAGCATAAGGACATAAAAATTAGTTTCTTAAAAGGCCATCCCCAATAATTTGGTGCAAGCATAGCAAGAGTTTCAAAGGAATGATGAGAACTCAAATGTTCACAAAATAAATGAAATATATTCTTAACCAAGCTGCTGTTTTCTTTAACTCATTAGTGTCCGAGTTATTTTCAAACAAGAGTTATTCGCTATCGCTGTCTGATGTTACATAGTTTTACCCAATTTGCGATGTTGATTCACACCCACATGGTTACCCAATTCGCAGTGTTGATCCAAAATCTTCTGGTCGAAGTGCACCATAATTGGGCTCGAGTGGATTAATACATGCAAAAGATGCATAAAAATACTTTTGCCCGCCTATACGCTCCATATTCTAGCAAACATGTGCAAAATGATCAAGTTTGTGGTCGATGTCACTCTGTGTATTCATGTTTAAAAATGAAGACAATCGTCATGCTTTGGCTGAGCATAACAACACTATATCTTGGGCAGAAAATTTTAAGCTCCTTGTTGACAGGTCGAAGTCAAAGTGTTTGTTCATTAGAAAGTCAAAAGATTGTGAACCTTTTTGTATTTCTGATATTTACCTTGTCAGTAAGCATAAAATTCTTGGTGTTATTTGGTCAAACGATTTATCATGGAAGAGCCATTTTGACCATGCTACACGTTTGTTTTCTCAAAGACTTCATTGTATAAGAGTTTTAAGATCTTTCCTAAGTAAAAGTGAGCTGATAACTGTCTATAAGGGAATTTCGCGACCAATTTTAGAGTACTGCTCTCCACTGTTTTTTGCCATTTTTTTACCATCAGTGATCACCGAACAACTTGAAAAACAACAGCGACGCGCACACACAATGTTTTGTGGAAGTGGCTGCTTATCAAACTGTCTTGAAGTGATAGAAGGATGAAAAGTGCCCTTTCACTATTTGAAAAATGCACTTTACTAGACGATCACCCACTGCATCCATTTCTGCCACCAAGAAGCATGCGTTCCGGTCGTTTCATCCTTCCTCACAGCTGTACTTCGCGTCGAAAGTCATCTTTCATTATATTTATGACTTTGCATAATTATGGACTCGACTTCGTGTAAGGTCTTTGCCGTTTTTTTTTAATTTTGGCATGCACATCTTCACTTTGATATGTTCTTACTTGTCCTGTATTGTTATCATGATCATGTATTGATTTCCAGTCATTCTAAATATACGCTTACTATACCTTACCTTATATATCCATAGAAAAAGTGTCAATTCAATTTGTGAGTGGCTATCATGATTAAACTATTAATGCCCGTGTGTTTCCGAATTCAAAAGTTTTTAAGGAAAATAGATTTTGTGGATGCTGGAGGAATGGTACCTTGGCAATCGAAAACGTCGAGTTTCGTTCTATTAGTACTCATCAGTGCGAATCGGAGTTGCGAGACCAGCACAGTGGCCAGCTTAAATTGACAGCGTATTTATTTATGTATAAAAGTACTTGTATAGCGCACAATACAATGTTACAGAATGGCAGCCCAGGGCATTTATTCAATGGAGAGAGGGTAGATGGTTTGAATATTTGGAGGTGATGATAACAGAATGACTTTCATGAATATGTATTGCTCCCGGACTTCACCCGAGTCCGTGACTCCTTTTGGCCCCCTACGTGCATCACATCACATCAATTGAATTTATTCAATGGAACAATGGTACAGCTACAAGCCGTTTCAAAAGATTCCTTAGAGCTCCCTTGACATCAAACTAACAATGACAGCAATTTTACATGAGTCCTTCATCCCGACATCAACCCACAAGCTTTGAAAATCACCCCAACCTTTAGACCATTGAATATATTCTAAGTAACAATGGCACGGCTACAAGTCGCCTCAAAGTATTCCCTAGAGCTCCAATGACACCAAACTAGCAATGACAGCAATTTTACCAGAGGCCTTCACTTCGACAGCAACCCCCAAACTTTGAAAATCACCCCAACCTGTAGACCAGTGGTGAGCAACGCGTGGCCCGCCGGGACATATTGGATGGCCCGCGGACATTATTTGAATCGATGATGTGAAAATGACTCACTCCGATTTCGAGTGCTTCTAAGTGTGATGGATCCTCTTTAGAATTTTCAAAACCACTAATTAACAAATAAATGAGCAATATGATGGCACAAAAAGCAAAAATTCACATTCAAGTTATCCAACCATGCTTCTTTCGCAATGAATATCTTCTCGTATAAACGCAAGATGGTGATCACCTGCGCGAGTTCATGCTGAGTCACATAGCATTCGATGGCCTGCTGTTCATGCTTCTCTACGCAATAAACCACGCCTTAATGAAGCTAGAAAGAGGCTATATTAATTAGGCATTGACTACGAATGGAGGAATCCAACCGCAAAATTTTTTCAGGTCAACAGTATTTTTTTCAAATATTCATACTGAATTTCACTTGTAAACTACTACACTAATATATATATTTCGTATACTCTATTGGCATTAGCAGACACTACCATTTATGGAGCCCATGCACAGTTTTTGAAAACCGTATATGTTTAGGTGACATATGTGCACGTATGTACATGTAGCACAATCAATAATTGTAGCAAAATCAATTTCATCATGTGCGGCTTTCAGGCGGATAGTTGCACCGCACTTACAGACCGTTGTCTTAGGATGAAATAAGGTATAGTCGGTCAAATCACCAAAAAAGTCAAATTACCGCTTAATTACACAAAAGAAAAGCTTCCATGATTTGTTACAGGCCTGTTTGCTCTTCAATACTCACATGAATTGTAGAAAGTACATTATAAGTAAGTAAGTAAGTAATGCGTTTATTGAAAGTAAGTAGAAATCAAATATACACACACAGAAATAGCAAATCAGCACGAACTTTCATATAAAATGATCACTTTCTGTAACATGCAGGCTTTGACAAATATACATTACACAACAGTAATGGAGAAGTTAATAGTTCCTTAATTAATACCAAACAAATTAGTTACGTACAATACTGCTGTATACATTATCATGTAAAATTTTGTTATGAAATGCGACCACTATATATGCACGTACGGTACAGCAACCCATGTGTGCACTTCAAAGTACAGAATAAAAGAATATCAAGCCCATACTACTCCCTTTTAAATTGGTGGCCCGCGAGCCTTTTCGGGGCCACTTCTTGTGGGCCGCTAACCCAAGTTGGTTGCCCACCACTGCTGTGGACCACTGAATGTATTCTAAGTAACAATGGCACGGCTACAAGTCGCCGCAAAGTATTTCTTAGAATTCCCTTGTACCAGAGTCCTTCACCTGAGCCTATATGATGCATGAATTGTGTGATTGGTTATTATTCATACAAGCACGACTAAATGCAATTGCAGTACCACAGCATAGACAGGAGTCGAAAATTCACTGCACCATCTTTACCAGTTTTTAATTTACAGCAAACGCATCGCTTTTCAGTGTATAAAGGATGAATCATTCCATCTACTATTCGCTAGCCCCAATATAGCTAACACAATATAGCAAGGTTTTAGCCAAAGTGTTTAGCCAAAATACTTACTTTGGTTTTAGCATTTCATAGGGCCTGTGCTTGCAGGTAAATCAATGCTTGATCATAGGGTACGACATAATGCAAATATCAACAAAGTACGGCAAGTTTATGGGATATTCATAGGAAAAGACAAGCAGCAAGACAAATTGTTCAAGATAGTTTATAAAGCTAATACAAAAATTATGGATGACGACGTGGTTATCTTTTCTCACATGGCAATGGGTTGTTGGGTGTATATACATGTGATTTGATATTAATATTTATGCAACAGGGATATTCACGGCAAATATCCGAATACATTATCCAAGCATATAAAAAATGACCAAAAATATAAGTCTTATAGTTCAAGTACTTAATAAAACGGATGATTCAGACTTTTCCTTCTTAAAGTGTGTTGCAGGATTTTCAAAGTGATCCTCAAAAATCGATGTGCACATATTTGATGAAGGTAATATAAATAAAAAGTTTTGAAAAGTACTTTCTTGCGTTTTACAATAAAATAAGTGGACAAAAACTGCACTAAATTTTCGGCAGTAGGCCTTCACATGGTGCGATGTTATAAATCAGCTGTAGTTAGATTTTCCCACTTGAGGCACACCCGGTTCATGATTTGGCCCTCTGCTCTATTTGAAGCACAGCGGTTCGGATTTTGGCCCTATTTGAAGCACAGCTGTTCGGATTTTGGCCCTTTTGAGGCGCAGTGATTCGGATTTTGGCCCTATTTGAAGCACAGAGGTTCGGCTTTGGCCCTTTTGAGGCGCAGCGGTTCGGATTTTGGCCATTTTGAGGCGCAGTGGTTCGGATTTTGGCCCTTTTGAGGCGCAGCGGTTCGGATTTTGGCCCTTTTGAGGCGCAGCGGTTCGGATTTTGGCTCTTTTGAGTCGCGGAAGATCGTATGTGTCCTGTTTAACTCCACTAGGATCGTGTTTTGACCTCTTTAGGTGTAGTAGGATAGGGATTTGGCCGGAGGGTTGTGGATGGAAGGTCGGAAAGGATGTCGGGAGGCGGCCGAGTATGTGATGGTAAGCAGACCAAAGGAGAGACCGGTGCAGGGCGGAAAGTTGGAGAGAAGGCCGTAGGAGAGAGTGGAGTTGGAAAGACAGTCCGGTGCAGGTAGGAGAGAGAAGCTGACAAGCAGAGTTTATCCAAAGTGGGTCATGTTTTGAGGCATGTCGTGCAGAAGTGGACGTGTTTTGTCCACGGTGTGCCAAATTTTGACTGCAAGAGGAAGGAAAGAGTTCTGCTGTGAGGCAAGGGTAGGAATCTCTGAAAACCGCCAGAGTTAGAAAAAGTGGGTTTTGGTGATTTGGGATGAGAAAGGTCGTTTTTCGGCATGAAGAAGTGCTCGGATGGGAAAACGGAGGACAGATTCGGAGTCTACGTGAAATTTTGGGTTAAGAAGGTTGTTTCCAGCGAAATCGGAGAGAAAAGATTTTGAGGACCTCCCCCCCCCTCGGTAGCGATCTTCCAACTTTGGTTCTAGAGATGGTAGAAAGTCGTGCAATAGCTCATTTGAAAGCTAAAAGTGAGAAAAATGCAGTGAAAAGCTCAGTTTGGCTCTATTTTCCTCGGTTTAGAGAGGAAAATGGCAGTAAAACGTCAGAGTTGGAAAAGTCAGGTTTTGGATGTTTTGGGATGAGAAAAGTCGTTTTTCGACATGAAGGAGTGCTCGGATGGGAAAACGGAGTGCAAATTCGGACGTTTTGGTCAATGTTGGGTCTAGGAACTTGTTTCCAGCTCAATCGAAAAGAAAAAGTTCTGACCTCCCCCACTCGGCAGCGTTCTTCCAACTTTGGTGTTAGAGATGGTAGAAAGTCGTGCAATAGCTCGTTTGAAAGCTGAGAGTGAGACAAATTCAGTGGAAGACACGGCTTGTTCCCATCTGCCTTCGTTTAGATGTGAGACGCCATTGAAAAGTTTGGAGATTGGCGAAAAAACGACAGAGTTGGAATTTTTACGAAAATGGCTTTTAGCGGGTGAACCCAACCTGACGGGAAAACAGAGACCAGATTTGGAATCAGCATCAAATTCTGCATCAGCATGGTAAATTTGAAAGCCATCGAAGAGAAAATATTTTTCAACATTTTTCCGAAAAACGAGATAGAAATTTACGATGGCTGTGGGCTGTAGAGCCAAAACAAAGCATCGGATGGGAAAACGAAGGGCAGATTCGGATTCAGCGTCAAATTCTACATGGAATTGGTGAATTTCCAGCTCAATCGGAGCAGTAGAACCGGAGATAGACGTGTTTAAAGATTTGGATGATGGATATTACATCATCAGCTGATCACCACAAACTATATAAGTGGAAACTCTGCTTGTGGAAATCAGTTCTCCTCACGACTGGGTTGGGGTAGGTGAACTCCAGAGCCCTGATGATAGCATTGGAAATCTCCGAAAACCGGGTTTCTGTAAGAAACCGACTTAGAAAATTTCATTGCTGAACTCAGCTACGGCGTCAGACTTAGAGGTTCGCCAGGAGATGGCCTTCGTCTCCAGGCCATAAAAGACTCCAAAACTGTAAAGGCTTGTAACTTTGCTTCTACAAGTCCGCTTGACTTGATTCAAAAACGGTTCGCTCGCTATTGACCGGTCCTAAGTAATAGACTACTTATAAAATTTCATAAGTAGTGCTAAAAAGTTGAAAATTTTAAATTCACTAGTTTTGGAGGTTTTCTGGGGTTTTCGACCCTACTGAAGACAACTAAAGGAGTTTTAATGATGTCTGAGCCAGTCTTCTCATGATACAAGCCGCTTTTCACTGAAAGCGAGCAAGACACGGAGGGTTTTGCTGTAATATTCCACTGACAGGGTGTTCCTTCGGGACGGCGGACGATGCCGTAGTGATAAGTATGGCAAGGGAGTGTGTCATATTTTAGACCGAAACCGCTGGGGCAACTCATGTCTCATGTTGGGCATTTGACACAGTTCTCAACGTAGCACTTTGAACGCCAATCGGTTGAGTCTTGCCTATCTTGTCATGGGTGGCCTCCAAACATCTCCATTGCAAAACGCGTGTGAATCACGGCTTGTTATCCCTATCTACGGCTTGCCATCAAGCTGATCAAAGTCTACCAACCTCTTACCAACTCCACCGTTTTTCATGTCTGGCTATCAAGTCATGGACGGTGTAAGTCACAGAGATTTTCGGTGTCATACTTCCAGTTGGTGGGCGTTCTTTCGAGACAGCGGTGAAGTCCGTAGCGATGAGTACTGCACGGGACGTGGGCAGTAACACCTCTCTGCGTCATGTTTCCAAGTGGTTGCCTTTCGTCTCAACGTTGTACTCAGACCGCCAGTGCGACATTTAGCTATCTGCCGCAGGTTATCTCATAAAATCTCCATTGCACTTATCTCCCGACAGTTGACCAACCATGCGAGAATGAACCATCAGTTCTTCTTGTCTCTATCACGGAGACGAAATGATGAATGGAATGAAACGGGAGGCCACCCTTGCACCACATGCAACACATCACAGACTTCTCTCTTTGCTAGTGAACAAGTTCTTGTCATACGAATGAAAAGTCGTGTTAGATGACTGTTTACTGCAATAAAGTTAAAAGTAACGTATTGCCATGAAGAATAAATCGGGGTTTCGTAAATGAGTACACTCCAAACTCTAACGTGCTTCGTTGTAGGAATGTTAACCAACGTTAAATTCATGAACGTTAAAGTAAAACACAGAATGTAACATCAACGTGTTGCGTTTTCATGACATTACCAACGTTGAATGTTGGAGATGAGGAGTTAATATTCCATGCAGACAACATTGAACATTGAATCAACTAGAATAAATCAAACCTGCTCATCACGTTTCATAAACGCTAGGTGTGATCATGTGAAGACTTAATTTAAGACTCATACGTATGTGGGAGATGTAACATTCAGATTGAAAAAGTAGAAACGTTTTGATGGTTTGCAATCACGAAAGGTGAATGCACAAACACTGTTTCGTCAATCAGTACCGTCTGTGTTAGAAAAGTGTATTGAAAGATTTAATTTTCATTCATGTGAAATTTGTAAACATCAAGGTTGTTAGAGTTAAACACTAATATCCGCGGTGTAAGAGACCAACGGCTCAATGCACTGCGCTACCAGCAGTGACAATGAATTTTATGTTGGTGAAACTTTCATGTAGATCATGATCGTGCTAACGCAGTATTCCAGAATAATGTATCGAAATAACAGAATCAAATGTGTAAGCTGAAGCGTCTCATTCTAAACTAAGTGTGCTTTTGAAATCAATACTTGCATAGTATCGAAATGACAGCATCAAATGTGTAAATTGAAACGTGCATGGGGTTAGTTGTTTCATTCTAAACTAAATGTGCGTTGCAAATCAAAACTTGCATTAATAGAATCAACATTGAAGCATGTATCATTTTAAACTGTGTTAATGGAAGTCAACATTAAGTGAATGTAGACGATAAATTCATAAAATTTCACAAAATGGCATTACATCTTAAGGTTTCACACATTAGATCTTTCGTTGTGGGAATCAAAATTTGGAGTGAGGCTACATACACTGAGACTAAACCTACATAGAAAGTAACCATCAATGGTTTTAGGGTGAAGCAGTTACATTTGATGCCAGTGAAATCAGATGATGTCAATGCAAACATTTTTGCTATAGGATTATTGTACACTGCAGCCCTTTGACTTCAGTCGGTTACTAAACCGATGCGGTTACTTCTAAACCAAATGTCTCCTAATAAAAAATCAACTCCATTACTATAGGATCACTGAATGCTTCAGTGTTCAACACATTTGTACTCACGAATGCAGTGAGAGAACTCAGAATGGTTTGGTCGCTTATATTCATGTCAGGTTGGATGTCATAGGTCTTGAAGAAAGTAGCAAGCGCAGATGTGAGTTTCAGGCAATGACAGAGTGAGGTAGTGTGGAAACAAGTCTTATGCAGTTGAGTTTGACAATGAGTTCTGCTCCTTGCGCTTTCATCGACAAAGTCTTCGAGGTAAAGTGCGCGACTACATCATTTCTTTTCACAATGAGTGTGCCGACTTAGGGCTTGCAATTGGAAAGGGATACTTAGTGTTTCAACAGCTGATGGAAAACATGAAAGACAAGTATGTGAAGGGACATTTCGTTGCAAAAATCGAATTTGAGAAAATGAAAGGTGAATACATTGGTGAACGTGAGTGTTTTCACTTTGCATCATATTCTGCAGAGTGTATATACAGTATGATCCGGATGATTTCTATCAGCGGCACATGGCAAAGGTTGCCTCGCGTTTGGAAACATTTCATGAACATGGTTCAAACTTGCTACTATGTCGCATCAAACATGTACATATTCAACTGAATGTGCTTGATTGAGGTATTGAACTGCATAACTCTATCACAAATCATGAAGTCAGGATATAAGCCATACTCTGTCATTGGTTTCGTTAACGAATCGTGCTTATAACTAAACGCTGGTTGTCATTCTTCAGAGGTACACGTTCGGACATGATACTGCGGATACATGTGAGACACGAATTCTCTACATTTTATACCTTCATTCATCATGCTGGATTGGTAGTGTATCTGGAGACTAACACATGCATTATGACCACACTAAGCTGAAATGATCTTTGACATGACTACATGTCTCGTAGAAGACATCTCAGTTGCTGAACACCATTGCATTTTGTATGAGGAAGTTACCTACAGCGTAAAATATCATCCGAAGTGCATTGTAACCTCCATGTACATGGACCCTTTCCTTTTTAATCGTCAAAAGTGAATTTGTGAATGTTGCGCTGCTAGACAATTTAATAGTTGTTCATTGTAACATTAGTTTCGAAAGATGCCGTTTGTATTAAAGCACTTTATGTTCAATGTAAGCGGGCATTCAGACTCTCCTACGTTGAATACAATTTAAGTAGAACATGCTTGTTTTCTCTATCTGAATTTATAGTGAAACTAAACAGCGATGGCCAATGTGGATGATTTAGATAATGTCAAATCCGGTTTTCAACAACCATGTATTGACAAATTAACAATAACTGCGCATTGGCTCGTGATATACAAACCTTCAGCGGATTGTTTATGGATTCAGTTTTGTGATGCCTTACGATCAACAGTTGTATGTAAGTAATTCCTTAGAGTTACAATCGCTGCAATGTAAAATCTAAGGTATATAGAATGTAAGCAATAAATACTTAAGTAACAGCCATTCACTCCAAATCAATGTTTAGATCGCTTTCATGATTAAACCATGTTTAAACCAACGAAGTGTTATAAGGGATGGATCATGGCTTATGCAATGGTTATAATTACATCTGTAAATGTTTTATTCAACTATGAATCGAAAGTGTGTCAACCAAATATATATATATATATATATCAATTGGGTCTAGAAGTGTGTTTTACTGTTTCGTAACAACACTATCTCACCAAAAACAAGATCGCAAGAGGCCCATTTATGTTAAATGAAAAAGGACACATTCTTCAAATCGATGTTATTGAATCGCATTTACATTAATATACACGTTTTCACGAGGAAGATTATATGGAGGAAATGAAGTTCACACAAATCACTACACAAGTTTTCAAGAGAAGCATGTACACTCAGACGCAATGTCACCAAAGTGCGGGAAATGTGCGGTGGTGTCACTGTAGAATTGATGTACACTTAGAAAATATTGTCACCACAATACTGGATCTGAGAACACGAATGCACAGCAAAGCAATGGTACTGTACATGGAGATAGAGACGCAGTGCGATGCAGTGATGATAAACGTGTCACACCAATCACAATTTAAATCGGCAATAGGAATGTGTCTTGTAAAATTGTTGAAAAAGCACAAACGTCAACAAACAGCGTGAACGGTTCATATATCATCGCAAGATGGAGGAAAAGAAAGTTTTCGTTTTTTAAGGTGGTGGAAGATGTGTGTCCGGATGTCCATGAGGGAGTGAGTGGTTGGGACTCAACCAACAACGTTTGTTTTCCCACGCGCTGAGAGCACGCTTTCTAAATGTGCACGTTTGAATTTGATGGTTGGTTGATTTTATTATTGTCATATCGACGTAGCTATCCATTTTATCTTGGTATGCTATGCGGTAATTTTCATGGTTAAAATTTTTCACAAGGGAACGTGAAATACCTTTGGCACGTTTGATGGAGTCAGAGGTGTCCCTACATTTCATCGAATACATTTTAGGCCTTAGCAATATCATTTCTTCTAGTGGACTCCTACCACATTCATCTTTAAAGCATCCGAGTTTTGCCTTGTTCTTAATTGAGTAAAGTGGATGTGTTGATGGATAATTGGAACTATCAAATTTATTTTCAAAATGTTTAAGGATATCATTTTCTGGAATTTGCTGTCCCACTGTGACGGCTAGGAAAAAAGTTATCGGTATCACCACCAACTAGCTCAACGCGATGGAAAATTGGACAAGGTCTCAGTGTTTTATAAAATAACGTAAACACTTCCAATTTAGAGTGGTCGAGAACGGCTTGTCCGATGAAGATGGGCTTACACAGCACCACACTCGACTTAAATAATTTGAAGCCTGTGACATCCTCACTTATGAGGTCATGCATCAAGTAAAGTGGTGACTTGATAATGGTGTCTACTTTTTCTGGATCCGACACTATCTTATAATCCATACGTTTGCGAACGTCTTCCATGGTCTTGCCAAATCATGAATTATTCTTAAATTTGAAATAATCTTTTTCCAATGGGTTTATGGAGGTAGCACGCTTCTTACTATTAAAATCAATGTATGGTTTCAGAAACCACTTTTGTGTGAATTGTGTGGCTAGATGAACTTTAGCTAGTTGCATGCCCATGTCAAGATAGAATTTTAGAATGCTGTAATGAACAATGTAGTTGCTCTTGTCATACTGTGTTAGCAAAAGTTTGCGACATGGTTTATATTTTCGGCTGCATTGCTGTTCTATTTTCCTATTGTATTCTTCCATATAAGGAGAAAACATATCTTCGGTTACATAACCCGATTCGGGTGCTAGTGGTAGGTCAGATGTTTCATCTTTTATATCATCTGGGTAGATGAGATCAACTTCAAACAAGTAACCTACGTCTCCCTCATCATCCAGTTCAAAAATGTGTTGTGGGTTTGAAAATGTTTTATTTCATCTTCACTAATCTATTTGAAATTTGAATGTGGAAGTGGCTTTGATAGCGCACTGCCATATAAATTGTTCTGGTCAATGTACTTCTGATATGTGATATGAATGCCATCCGAAACATAGTTGACTTTATGTTTATTGACAAAAGTCAGACCACCTCTTATTCCACGTTCAAACAAGTTGTACATTTCGGCATCTTGCAACAGGTGGATCGTTTCACCGGTCATTTTGAATGCTGACATATAGGACATGGCTGGTAAACGTATAAAATGCACCAGATCTAAAGCATCTTGTGCCAGTGTCATTTGACGGAAGGCTTCAAACACGTCGGCTAGAAGGTATATATCCAACTTTAAATAAGCTATCATAAAGTCATTGAATGTGTGACAATCAAACTTTTGCCATGCCAATTTGGCATGTTCATAATCCTCGATGCTACATGCTTCACCCGTTAAGTCATTAGTGATTTTATCAATTGATGGAAGGGCAGTTTCCTTTAAAGTGTCCATGGAAGTGAAATAACTATATGGAAATACTCCTTTCCGACGAATGAGGGTGTCGCTGATGTTTGGATGGTCTTTTATCATATTCTGTGTGAGTGGAAGTTGGTCTAAATTATTGGCCAAGACTGCCATAGAAGTCGACATGAATTGATAACTGTCCATAAACTTAATTTCAAAGAAAACCGGCTTCCCGTCAGCCGTTTTATCAACATTAGCTTTAGCCGACATTGACATAAACTTCTCCCGACTTTGTGCAATGACATTCACTGTCCACGATTTTATTTTACCTATCCCATTTCGAATGAGAATATGTGCATCATAAGACTTAAAATTGTGAAAAATGAGGGCGGGCGATCGTCTTTTGAGTCTCACACTGATGTTACATTTATTACACAGTGCTGATCTGAACTTGCCGCTAAGGTGGAAGTGGTCTCTGACTTTCCTATGTTGTTCATCGAAGTTAGTCTTGCATTTGGGACATGTCATGCACTGATCAAATTCAAGCCTATCTTGCTCAGTGAAGCACATGGACTTCTTCGTTAGATCAATTTCATAACGTTGGTGGAAACGTGCTTTTCCATCTAAATATTTTAGGAATTCTAATGTACAGTCTTTACCTTGCCATACATGCATCTTATTTAGATTTTGTAGTCGGGATGCTAAACTTCATAGCATGCAATGGCGGCGGCCTCATGGTTTTTGGTATCGGGATCAATGTAGCACTTTATGTCAGCGTAAATTACGCAAATAGGACTCAATTCGCTTCCACAAGGTTTGTACATAAAATTTTTATCTTTTGGCATCACTTTCATTTGGAGTTTGCCACGTGAGCACCACTCATAATGTTGGTCAAATAATGACTTTGATGTAAAGTGTCGTATGCAGCGATCGCAATAAATAATTTTGTCGGTCTTGTATGATTGCAGATGTGAGTACAATCTCTTTATACTTGGAATTCCACAATAATGCCACTGTGGTTGATTTTCATTATACAGAAGGAGCACATTGACAACTTTCTCATAGGTGCTGGCACGATCATTGTATCGCACTCCTTTCAATCCACTATGCCAGAGATGAACTATGATCCTAATTCTATTCAATTTTTCAAATTGGGTGATGCCCTTAAAATCTATAGTGTTGACATCTAACCCGTCAAACTTAAGCTCATCCTCCCATTCGATGTATTTGCTGACTCTTTGATGGTTCCTATGAATGTCATCATAATGGAGAATAGAGAGGACGGCATACTTAAAACACTGACTACTTTCTTTTCAGCCAGTGACTTTGGAAGGGTAAACGCACCCTAACCATTTGAATTTTCACTAAGAGTGACTTTGAAATCGACTGTTACTGCACCATCAAAAATCAAGCCACTATCTCTTTCACTTTGTTTCTCAAGATTAGTATTTATGTGTTGGATATGAGACTGAAGCCACTGGTGAATATCCGTGACAGTGTCAGCTTGTACAGAAGGAATGTGCAACCTAATGACATCAGACACTTCACCAGTGCTATAATCCATTTCATTGTAACGCACTGTAACATATATGAGAGCCTTCACTAGAAATTGATGGAGGGTTGCAAACATTTGCTGAATTAATGACAAATTCTCACTAAGAAATGATCCTATTTCTGATACTGCCTCAGTTGACTCCATCCTATAATCGCGCACAAGGCTCTCGAGGGAGAGCTTGCGCAGCTGAAGAGTAACTACGTTCTGTTGATAGTGCTCCATGGAATGTGTGTGTAAAAGTGTGTGTGAAGAGAGAATAAAATGACTTGAGAAAGTTTTGTGACAGGAAGAGCAGCTGAAGCCGATGAGCTGTGAGCGATTCGCTCTACTTGTCGACGTCGGTGGTTTCCTCACCATTCCACAAGAGCCGCAATCCATATGCCGCTGCAAATTGTAGATGGTGTGAAACGTTTTCCCACATGCTTCACACTTAGGTTTCTGATCAGCTTGCGGTTCGATTCTGTCACAATTACTTGTTGACCCAATTGCCTGTTGTTGTTCATATTGCTTGTTGGGCGCACTTCCACAGGTCATCAACGGCGACTTCTTCTCTTCCCTGCATGCGTCACGTCGTTGATGTCGCCTTAGACTTAAAGGCGTAGCAAAATGATTGTAGCATGTTGGACATGTGGAGTCAGCAGTCCTTGCTGCCTCCTTTGCTGCCTCGCACACAGCATTTCTAAGATGCCTTCTGAGTGTGGCCTCATTGAAGAACGCCTTCCTACAGCGGCTGCAGGTTGACTTTTTCACCTCACTCTGATTCTCCTGGCTGTATTTCTGTCGCTGAGTCAGTATGTCTTCACTTGAATCAGCTCCTTCACTCTGTATTCCATCGTTTTCCTCCTCAGCATTTAGCAATTCTTCCACTTCCTTAGCCGAGATGAGAGGAAGATCGCGTGGTGATGTTGGTGGAATGATAGGCAGGTCATTTTCCGGCAGTATGTTTGTCATATCTGCAAAAAAATATAAATGAATTAGTCAGATGAAATTCATTTTACTTAGCTTAGCAACCCCGCTTCCCACAAACGTGTACTCACCCTCTAATAAATTCAACTCTGGTTCGGTGGAGGGATGCGATGGCGGTGGGAGAGAAACATCGGCGGAGAGTGAAAGGGTTCGCAGCTTTGGCATTGGAGGGATGAGTTGACGAGGAGCAGGTGTAGGAGCATGCGATGACGGACATGTTCGGCGATTATTATTCCCGAAGTGCATGGGTGAGAGGGTAGGGCCGGATAATCCTCCTCATATTTCCGCCTCACAGCTTCTCCCGAATTCGCCTTCTTGCTCGAATCTGTAGAGAAATTGATAGAGATAAGTCGCATGAACTACTGTTATTGAATTCTAGTAAGAATCATCATTCACACAAACTTACACATTCCAAGTCGCACATATGCTCGACCAAGTACCCCTTCAGGGACAGACTCTTTGTTCATAATGCGCTGCTTCACTGAAAAGGAATGGAACCGCCACATTAAAATTTACGAAAGTGAGTTCGGTTAAAAAATGAATAAAATATGGAGATACTAGGGTCTTGATTCACCAGGACAGAACTCCTGTGGTGTTAAGTTATGAGCAATACTTCCTACATTCAACACCCATTCTAGCCTAATGACGTTAGTCATAAAGTTAGTTAACTTACATTGCTGAATGAACCTTTCCTCCAAGTTGGCACAGACGCAGTAACGTTCGATTTCTCCATAAAATTCCATTTCGGACAGTTATTAGGTAATGAATTGTAAAGATTCAATCACTGAAAAGGAAATATGAAGTTTCATCTACCCAGTCAACGTTTATTATGGGAACAATCATTGAAGTGACATCTAATGAGTTACATTTCACTCTACTCCACATCATAAAGACTAACCTTTGTCAAATGGCTGAAGTATTCTGACCTGGCGAGAGAAAGCATCACGTTGAGTATGAAGTCGAACGCCCAACATGAGCAGCGGCTCAGAGGTTTCGGTCTAACAAACGACGAACAATCCGTGCAACGCAATCCCTCTACGGCAGTACCCGCCGTCCCGAAGGAACGCTCGAGCAAAGGAGGTATTACAGCGATGATATGTTTTATGAGCAGAAGTGAATCTCTTGATAGCAAGAGACTATTCAACTTGATAGCAAGTCAAAACAACCTGATAGCAGGAGCTCACCGACACTCACCTTGTGAAAGATAAATGTGACGAGCAGAGCTGGTGCACTGCCTTTAATAAGATTTTCCTAAGTGATGAATGGATGAGACCTCTAGTCCAATCACAGACGAGCTAGATTTCCCGATGTGTGTACGCACATTTGCAACGCGTTATTAAAATCGTCTTAGGCAAACATGATGTTTAGCAATAGACTGAACCGTGGCGCCCGAAGTCAATACATTGAAACATGATGATTGCACGATTCGTTTTCATCAAGAGAGCTTCGGAGGCTTAATACAAGATTACATCCTTGAGTTTCAAAGGGAGGAGACAGAATTGGAAGCATGTTTAGACAATACACGAGAAATATTTACGGAGTTAATGTCTTATTTCAAGGACAGTATCATCAAGGCTCACTTAATTGCAAATGTCAATTACACTCATTTTCCACAAGGTGAAGCAGCGGAAAGTGTTGACATACAATTCCGTTCCTACGGACAAGAATATGTTACTGATGCTTCTGAGTTTTATACACGACATCTGCAGAAGATTATTTCTCGGATGGACAACTTTCATGGTTACGGCGATCATTTGCTTCTGAATAAAAAAACCATATTGTCATTGCTATTAGTAAAGTGGGTTTCAATGATGTTAAATCAAAGACCGAATAAAGTATTTTTTCATGACACTTGTGTTGTGCTAGACGTTCTAAATACACTCACGATTAAAACTTCAATGATCAAACATTACTTTCACAAACGTGTGTCACGGTAAACTATGTAACTACACTAACGCTTGCATTTCATGACACTTGTGTTTCCTAAAACTTCAATGATCAAACTTTACTTTCACAATCGTGTCTTGTGGTAAAAACTATTTGACTACAATAAACTTTGGTTTTGCAAACCATGATACACTTTCTGACTAGACTTACGAATAAAACTTCGATGATCAAACTTTACTTTTACAAACGTGTGTCGTAGTAAAACTATTTGGCTACACTAAACTTTGCTTTTGCAAACCATGCTACACTTTCTGACTACGTTCATAAGAGCTTGTTCACTAGCAAAGAGAGAAGTCTGTGATATGTTGCATGTGGTGCAAGGGTGGCCTCCTGTTTCACTCCATTCATCATTTCGTCTCCGTGATAGAGACAAGAAGAACTGATGGTTCATTCTCGCATGGTTGGTCAACTGTCGGGAGACAAGTGCAATGGAGATTTTATGAGATAACCTGCGGCAGATAGCTAAATGTCGCACTGGCGGTCTGAGTACAACGTTGAGACGAAAGGCAACCACTTGGAAACATGACGCAGAGAGGTGTTACTGCCCACGTCCCGTGCAGTACTCATCGCTACGGACTTCACCGCTGTCTCGAAAGAACGCCCACCAACTAGAAGTATGACACCGAAAATCTCTGTGACTTACACCGTCCATGACTTGATAGCCAGACATGAAAAACGGTGGAGTTGGTAAGAGGTTGGTAGACTTTGATCAGCTTGATGGCAAGCCGTAGATAGGGATAACAAGCCGTGATTCACACACGTTTTGCAATGGAGATGTTTGGAGGCCACCCATGACAAGATAGGCAACCGATTGGCGTTCAAAGTGCTACGTTGAGAACTGTGTCAAATGCCCAACATGAGACATGAGTTGCCCCAGTGGTTTCGGTCTAAAATATGACACACTCCCTTGCCATACTTATCACTACGGCATCGTCCGCCGTCCCGAAGGAACACCCTGTCAGTGGAATATTACAGCAAAACTCTCCGTGTCTTGCTCGCTTTCAGTGAAAAGCGGCTTGTATCATGAGAAGACTGGCTCAGACATCATTAAAACTCCTTTAGTTGTCTTCAGTAGGGTCGAAAACCCCAGAAAACCTCCAAAACTAGTGAATTTAAAATTTTCAACTTTTTAGCACTACTTATGAAATTTTATAAGTAGTCTATTACTTAGGACCGGTCAATAGCGAGCGAACCGTTTTTGAATCAAGTCAAGCGGACTTGTAGAAGCAAAGTTACAAGCCTTTACAGTTTTGGAGTCTTTTATGGCCTGGAGACGAAGGCCATCTCCTGGCGAACCTCTAAGTCTGACGCCGTAGCTGAGTTCAGCAATGAAATTTTCTAAGTCGGTTTCTTACAGAAACCCGGTTTTCGGAGATTTCCAATGCTATCATCAGGGCTCTGGAGTTCACCTACCCCAACCCAGTCGTGAGGAGAACTGATTTCCACAAGCAGAGTTTCCACTTATATAGTTTGTGGTGATCAGCTGATGATGTAATATCCATCATCCAAATCTTTAAACACGTCTATCTCCGGTTCTACTGCTCCGATTGAGCTGGAAATTCACCAATTCCATGTAGAATTTGACGCTGAATCCGAATCTGCCCTTCGTTTTCCCATCCGATGCTTTGTTTTGGCTCTACAGCCCACAGCCATCGTAAATTTCTATCTCGTTTTTCGGAAAAATGTTGAAAAATATTTTCTCTCCGATGGCTTTCAAATTTACCATGCCGATGCAGAATTTGATGCTGATTCCAAATCCGGTCTCTGTTTTCCCGTCCGAGGTTGGGTTCACCCGCTAGAGCCATTTTCGTAAAAATTCCAACTCTGTCGTTTTTTCGCCAATGTCCAAACTTTTCAATGGCGTCTCACATCTAAACGAAGGCAGATGGGAACAAGCCGTGTCTTCCACTGAATTTGTCTCACTCTCAGCTTTCAAACGAGCTATTGCACGACTTTCTACCATCTCTAACACCAAAGTTGGAAGATCGCTGCCGAGTGGGGGAGGTCAGAACTTTTTCTTTTCGATTGAGCTGGAAACAAGTTCCTAGACCCAACATTGACCAAAACGTCCGAATTTGCACTCCGTTTTCCCATCCGAGCACTCCTTCATGTCGAAAAACGACTTTTCTCATCCCAAAACATCCAAAACCCGACATTTCCAACTCTGACGTTTTACTGCCATTTTCCTCTCTAAACCGAGGAAAATAGAGCCAAACTGAGCTTTTCACTGCATTTTTCTCACTTTTAGCTTTCAAATGAGCTATTGCACGACTTTCTACCATCTCTAGAACCAAAGTTGGAAGATCGCTACCGAGGGGGGGGAGGTCCTCAAAATCTTTTCTCTCCGATTTCGCTGGAAACAACCTTCTTAACCCAAAATTTCACGTAGACTCCGAATCTGTCCTCCGTTTTCCCATCCGAGCACTTCTTCATGCCGAAAAACGACCTTTCTCATCCCAAATCACCAAAACCCACTTTTTCTAACTCTGGCGGTTTTCAGAGATTCCTACCCTTGCCTCACAGCAGAACTCTTTCCTTCCTCTTGCAGTCAAAATTTGGCACACCGTGGACAAAACACGTCCACTTCTGCACGACATGCCTCAAAACATGACCCACTTTGGATAAACTCTGCTTGTCAGCTTCTCTCTCCTACCTGCACCGGACTGTCTTTCCAACTCCACTCTCTCCTACGGCCTTCTCTCCAACTTTCCGCCCTGCACCGGTCTCTCCTTTGGTCTGCTTACCATCACATACTCGGCCGCCTCCCGACATCCTTTCCGACCTTCCATCCACAACCCTCCGGCCAAATCCCTATCCTACTACACCTAAAGAGGTCAAAACACGATCCTAGTGGAGTTAAACAGGACACATACGATCTTCCGCGACTCAAAAGAGCCAAAATCCGAACCGCTGCGCCTCAAAAGGGCCAAAATCCGAACCGCTGTGCTTCAAATAGGGCCAAAAGCCGAACCGCTGTGCTTCAAATAGGGCAAAAATCCGAACCACTGCGCCTCAAATAGAGCAGACGGCCAAATCATGAACCGGGTGTGCCTCAAGTGGGAAAAATCTAACTACTTTCAGCATTCAATTGATGCATTATTTTTCAATAAAAACCAATTTTTCAAATCTCTCATCAACCTAGATGAGACGATGACTGCTAACTAACAATCTGATATCTTCACTTATCTCGATTTTGTCAGATGTACTATCCTACCATTTAGTCAATTCGAAGCACTTTTTCAAGCTTTTACTCCTCCTATCATTCATATTTCATATTCTTCGATGATTGATCTGCTTGCTCTCCTCAAATGCTTGAATGGAGAATTGTGGTGTTATGAAGTTTTTTCTAATGCATGTGAAGACGTTTTGCTTTTGAAGGAGGCTTCATTTGATCTGTTGCTTGTTGGTGATGTTTCAAAATAACCATTGAGGAATACCACCATAAAAGGGCAATTCTCCGAGTCTCAACTCACCATCGAAAAGGATTTTTTATGAGGGCGTTCGTTATAAGGGTGAGATTTTCTTTCGAAAGTTCGTCAATTTCATTTGTCTCTTATGTGATAAACAGCGGGGCCTGCATTTGATAGATTCCCACCACCTATCTGCATGTTCGATCTTTTCACTAAAAATTTGTTTGGAACATGAATAAAGTGAAGGCCGAAGCGTCGTGCAGTTGTGAAATAACATCATGCGTCAAAAATTCTTCGAAATGTTTTCATTTTTCAAAATTAGGTCTGCATGCCTGTCAACAGCTGATCTCTGTAGAAGTGAGTCTAGATTACTGCGTGGAAATCTGTGTACAGCGCAGAAATTTTCAGCTCGCAATTGGAAACGATGCGCTCCATTGAATAGAGTCAATTGGGCCGGAGAGCCTAGGGCTTGACAGTGAAACGCTTCCTACAATGAATGAATGAATATAAGACTTTATTAATCATACAAAAACAGTATGACAGGGAAATGTACATAACATTTCTGCGTTTTACAAATGATAACTTATACAGATTATGTCAAACATGCAAACTTGACAAAAGATTTGTTGTATAGCGCCGACATAGTTCGCCTTTGGGGCTGCAATACTCGGGAGTGTCTTTACAGCTCTGTCATTATTTCGGAGAACAAAGAATTCTGATAGAGGATGTTGTTCTTTGTGAAATGCAATGTTCATGATGAGTTTTACACAAGATTTGTTCAACATGTCACAAAGGGAAGGTTTGTTTTAGACGTTGGACCATCTAATGGCCAGTAGATGCAGCCATTCAAATTTCTTTAGATAAGTTACATTACTTTTAGGCCTATGTCACAAATTACTGGCCAGCAGGTAGAAATATGACAAAAAACAAAACTTAAATATGCCTGCCACACAATGGAACCGTGATCACAGTTGTTTCTCAGTCTTTTAACTAAAGACATGGCTCGGCAGCACTTATTATACAAATGTAAAAAATGGTTATTCCAGTTCAAATCGGAAGAAAAATACATTCCAAGGATTTTAATACTGTCGACTTGTTTGATCACACGATCATTGATGGTTAGAGAAACATCACATGGCTCATTAGAACGCGAGACTGATAGAATTTGCGTTTTATCCATATTAACACGAAGGCCTTTTTTATTGACCAAGTCACAAAAAATATCAATAGTCTGTTGAAAGGAAGAGTGATCAAGTTCATCAGAAAAATGGATTAGCGAAACATCGTCGGCATAAGCAATAGCTTTAGTGTCTGGCAAATAAGGGAGATCATCGATGAAAAGGATAAATAAAATTGGACCCAAGGTTGAACCCTGTGGAACACCACTGGGCATATCTGTCCAAGGTGTAAATGATGACAAGTCTATTCGAACACGTTGAAAACGGTTACATAAAAAACTGCGAACAAATTCAACAGTATGAGTATTACAATGAAAGTTGTTCTTCAAAGATTCCAATAAATTACGGTGACTAATGCAATCGAAGGCTTTACAAAAATCAACTGCTAAAATAGCCATTGAGTTACGAAACAAACTTTATGGAAGAATAGAAGGCCGAAGGCAATCGCTACATGCAAGCAATCAAAGAACGTTTGACTGATGCAGAAAGAAAAATAAATGATTTCAAGAAATGGAAATCAGACAGTTTCTACCAGGACTTTGGTAAAAGTAGGACCTGGAAAAAGTCTGGGACCTGCCAAAATCCATGAGAAGGACTTCGTTCAGAGGGTTTTTTGGTCATTTGATCATTCATGGTGCGGGAAGCTGTCCGACTTTGGAGTGCGTCAACTTGTGCGATGGAACGGAAATGTTCTTTATCGGGAGTTCCATAGGATGCGCGATGTTGAAATTCCCGCGCTGTTCACTTGTAGCCGTGCCATTGTTCCATAGAATACATTCATAGTTTAAATACAACATAGTTTGCAGGAAGGGGTGATTTTCAAAGTTTGGGGGTTGCTGTCGAAGTGAAGGCCTCTGGTAAAATTGCTGTCATTGCTAGTTTGGTGTCATTGGAGCTCTAGGGAATACTTTGAGGCGACTTGTAGCCGTGCCATTGTTACTTAGAATATATTCAATGGTCTAAAGGTTGGGGTGATTTTCAAAGCTTGTGGGTTGATGTCGGGATGAAGGACTCATGTAAAATTGCTGTCATTGTTAGTTTGATGTCAAGGGAGCTCTAAGGAATCTTTTGAAACGCCTTGTAGCTGTACCATTGTTCCATTGAATAAATTCAATTGATGTGATGTGATGTACGTAGGGGGCCAAAAGGAGTCACGGACCTGGGTGAAGTCCGGGAGCAATACATATTCATGAAAGTCATTCTGTAATCATCACCTCCAAATACTCAAACCATCTACCCTCTCTCCATTGAATAAATGCTCTGTGCTGCCACTCTATTGCAAGGTGCTCTGTTCGAACCACGTTGGCTTTTTGTCGGCTATAACTGGTGGCAAAAACCAGCAAAAACTGGTAAAACCGGCTAAAAATAAAATTCCGAAAAATCAGTCTATTTCTTCACGGAATGATCGACAGCAAGTTGGAATTGAGTATCACAATGCATGCGGATTTGCAGATTGCAACTCTTATCTTGAAAAACATGACATTAATTCTGTGCTAGAACCACATGACATGTTTTTATCACGAACGACGTGCGATGTTATCTTTGTTTGCGATTGCTCTGCCCCTTTCTTGTGCCTTTAGAACAAATGTAGACTTCAGCACCATTTTGGCCCATTAGTTCATGTAACAGAAGTTGTTAGATACTCCCAGAATTATCATCAAATGAAAGAAAAAAATGAAAATAAATAGATGAATATAACTGGTTTATAGGCCCTACATGGAACTAAATTAAGCTTTTACCACTTTCTTCATGTGGACGAGCTTCAATAATCCCACTGTCATTATTCTGTGTTGAGTGTTCAGCAAGAATGCAGAGTGTATGTTAATAGTAGCTTAGGCTTCATCAGATCTAGATTTGAACCCAGGTCTCATGAACGCAGAGAGAACACACTATCAAAGAGCCTCTGCACTGGAAAATCTCAGCTCCCAAATCAAGCAATGTCATTTAGAATACATTTCTACCTTTTTTAGAAATAAACTAAATGTGCTAACGCTTGTGATAGGAGCAGAAAATCATAATTTGAAAAATCAAATAATAATTAAATAACATAGTTCGCAGCAGAAATCTTGATAAAGTAAGGTATAGTGTATGTCTGAACAGTTTCAGTTGCAATCTCTACAAAAGAACATTTTCAGTAAGCTGCAAAATTGATCGTTGTTAATAGAATCTGATAGCGACAAACAATTGTAGCATTATTGTGATATTCAAGTTTGTTCAAAGTTCTTCAAATTTCTGTATTTTGAGCTCAAATCGAAACTTTCGGTACACAATTCATTTAACATCACCCTATTTTCTAAATATGTGACGGTAAATTGCCATGACATGAAAAATAGAAATATTCGTGTAATCACAATGGCCGGCTATGAGACATTTGCCACAGATTTATAAGATAAGCTATTCTATGAGATCAGCAGGCAGGTTAATCGTAGAAATCAGAAGCCAGATTTCTGCATTTTCTTGCCTTTCCAGCTTCATATTCCACTGCCTTTCGATCTTTCATATAGAGCCAAGTGATTTCCTTCCAGCATGGACGTATGTTACATCTTACAATGAATGAAATTTATGAAGCAACAAAACACGTGCACGCTTAAAAGTATGCACAACAGCTTTACAACAATATTTTTTCTATAATAATTCATTTTCTTATACCTAGCCTATAGGCCTACTTGGAATATATTCTTGATTGAAATATGGTGTTGATAAGGTTTCAATCGTGTCATACACCGGCCTAAATGTTTATCGAATAATGAAAAGTGAGATGAACTTATTGCGACTAACGTTCATCAATGAAGTAAGGAGTGACGATGGTCCCTTATATTGTATGTACCCAAAGAACTATAAAGTAGTAATGCTGGAAAATAGTCTTAGCCAGTTTTAGCCGAAAATCTGATGGCTTTTACCAGGTTCGAGATGATAGATTTTGAACAACCGACGAAAGCTGGAGAGTGTCTTGTCCCTCAGATGTAAAGGGAGGCAGACGTGCTCCAGCAACGGCGAAAGCTCTGTCACCCAGGCGAGTGCGTGTTCGGGGCACTTCGCATGTTCTCAGATCACTTGATCTCATGTCGCGAGAGATGTGATATCCTAGGGTGACATTTGTCCATCAAATATCGTGGTGCCATTCCATTCATGGCTTTGAAGATGTGTATCACCATCCGAAAAATGATCCTGTGGCGCAATGGGAGACAATGCAGTTGATACAGAATTGGAGTTATGTGCTCACGTTTGCGAGTTCCTGTCACCATACGCGCGCAGCATTCTGTCCATCCTGGAGGCGACGAAGAAGCTTATTAGAGATGCCATAATGTATAGAGCAGCAGTAGTCCAATCGAGATGATGCAAACGCCAGAATCAAAGTCTTTGCAGCATCCTCTGGTAAGCTCTGTATCACCGGACGCAGTTGACGAAAGAAGTGTCAAGCAGAGAGACACACAGCAGAAACATTGACAGACAGAGACAGACGGCTATCTATCACTCCAAGGCCACTATCTATCCAAGCTCATGCACAGATTCCGATGTCTGATGTCAACCGATAGGATGTCAACCGTACCAGCATCAATCCCTGCGAATTGCTGACGAGAGCCCAGCCATATGAAAACAGTTTTGTCAGAATTCAATCGCAGCCTATTCGAGTTCAGCCATTTGCCAATATCAGAAACACAAAATTCGAAGGATCCAGGAAACGGAAGATACCAAAGTTAAACAACTACCCTAGTGGAGAATCCTGTAAAAAATTAGGTAAAAAACCTCTATGATGTATTGGCCACTATCTTCGATCCTGATTTTAACATCCAAATAATTAACACATTTGTTGTTGTCTCCGCTTCTGCTAGCTAAGAGATCTATCGGGTAGATTTCAGGAAGGATCTTATCAAAATATTTGTAGTTAAACACACAAATGTCATCGACATACCTAGTGGTACGAGAGAGAAGTTTGACTAAGCCAAATCTCTTACTCGCTAGGAGCCCCCTCACAAACTTAAACTCCCTGTAAGCTAAAAACAGGTCAGCTAAGAGTGAGCTGGAATTCCCATCCATAGGCATGCCTCAAATCTGCTTGAAGACAAGTCCCCCGAAAATGACAACAGTGTTATCCAGGATGAAACTAATAGCCTTAAGGAATTGGGTTTTGGACCGGCAGTGACACCCTCTGTATTTTTTATTCGAGAAGAAGGTTCTATAATAGCCAATGCAAATAAAGCTCTTGGAACTCTTAAAAATTAACTCACATAAGTCTTTCAAGGACTCCACAACCTGGTCTAAATTAAGATTCGTGAGATTCATTGAGTGTGGAGAAACCATAAACTTGTAAGGAGTGGCAATTCAAATCCGACATCCTGTCTAGGAATTCCTCAGAAGAGTTAGTGCTCCAGAAGGCGTTCACACCTGAATTATGCTGGATAGAAAGGCAATAACTACTGAACTTGTCCCGGACCAATTGCAAACCTTTGTTTACAAGTATGGCAAAATCTTTGGAAGTGCTGTTCCTAGCACCAGCTATGAATCTACTCTTATACGGATTCTTGTGCAATTTAGGCATCCAGAAAAGCTTAGGTAAAACCATAAACTTATCTTTAACCGTCATGCCAAAGGAATCCTTGAGGGAGGTGCAATGTTCGGCAATTATGTCATTAATGGAAGAAATTGCTGGTGCATAAGTCTGATTACCAACAGCATTGAAACTGCTAAGGTCAAAGCCTAGTTCGTATAAGAGCACAATGAGGTAATACTTCCTACATACTATGACAAAATTGTTGGCGGCCTTATCCGCCGGAGTAATGACGAGAATTCTTCTGAGAGAGAGCCGCTTCTAAGCTGATGAAACTTGATGGACTGGCACACTGATATATATCTGACAGTTGTCTGCATACTGGTGATACTGACAGTGATGAGTCGCGACGATCTTGTTTAGCTGCGCCGTGTGCAAGATAAATAACAACGGTCCAAGCACCGATCCCTGAGGAACACCACACCCAGTGGCGTCGCGTGCTTCCTGACCATAGGCCTTCACTCGGCATTGGAATGCTATTTCTATACCAAACACTTATGTTGCAACATTAATTTTCATAAAAGCTGAATTTTTAATAACAATTTCCCGAACATTTTTGGAGGTCAAGTGTAAGTGCACATGAGAAGTGATTGCTCGAATGTCTTTTAACCGCCCTACTCAAGGAGCTGAGATGACTATATCCCTTCTCTGTCCAGACCATAGAGTAGGGAAATATAGGTAGAGTGTCGACTCAAGCAGATATCTGTATACAGTGAAAAATTTTATATCAAAATATTCAGTTTTTTGAGGAGATTACGTTCCCGTGGTCCAAAAAATTATTTGAGCAGTTTTAAAAAAGTCAAGATTTTGCCAATTTAATTGCTACCGAGATGACTCCCCGTTGTAAGTCGTATGAAACAAGTTGGATATCAAAAGGAATGAATATTTGCTAATAATCATCCTAACTAAGCGGAAATTAAGCTAATTTGCGAGGGTACCAAGGGAATTTCATAAACAGCATTATAATGGAGGTCTTCATGAAAAAATCGAGATCTTATTTTGCTTTCTTGGCTGAAATTTCAAGTTTTTAGTTCAACTTCACCGGCATGATTTCATGATTCACTATATTCATGTTTCATTTCTTGAATCTGAATAGTGATGTGGACCCATTAAATCTTTCAAAGTTAATTGAAGTCATTGTCTTTGATTACGTGATTTTGCTGTACCAGTGGCAGGTTGCCTGTGATATGATCACGCTCAATAAAATACTCCTGAGGTTGAGCATGAAAATAGTAGGATCCCATCGGATTGCTAATTTAACAACATTAAATCTCCAAGGCTGTCATGACAAATCTATGAAATGCCATCATTCCTTTTGCATTGCTGTCATGAACAGTCAATTCCGTTGTGATTTCTGAAAAACTGCAAATATTTGTATATCTAACATTTGGTGACAATAACACCTGTATTCCCCACGAGTTCATTCAACAAAATCGAAAGTGTATACGCATTGGGGATTTAATAAATGCGGAGTTACCACTCTACCTAATATACTTACTCTATGATCCAGACCACATTTTCTCGAGAAAAAAGGAGCCAAGGCCAACAGTTTCTTGTGTTTCTCACGGCCGGTCAGCCTCTCACATGTTTGAAATTTTGATGCATTAAAATGTCTTGTGTATTTCTTATTTCTTTCTCTGTGAGTACTTTCAATTTTACATCAGGTGTTGGCCTGCCTTGCTTGACGACTGTCATCTTTTCAGTATATTCACTTGGGACGGAAGGCGTGGTTGATGTCATCTGCCTTACCAAACATAGAGCCACATCAATCACGTAAAAACAAATTATGGAATTCTACCGAATCTGGGTGTTCGAGTCAGATGCATTACTCTGCATTCATTGGAGAACGCTCATCATCTGATCGCAGTCTTTTCTGAACGTCAGCCATCTGCTACTGTTGACGTAGTGGCCTCTCTGACATAAAGCGAATCCAGGAACAATTGGGTTGCGCTTCCCTTACTATATTTAGGTACTATATTGGTATATACCGGTATATTGGCCTTGATCAAGAGCTGCGCAGAATTTCATTGCAAAATTTGGAGAAGGCAAAGCATTATGTCTATCGGGAAAGCCAATATTGGCGCGGGCGCGGGCGCTTACTGCCTCTCACACACACAACTCTCTTTCGCTGTCTGAACATCAGTACTCCGTCTGAGCACACGACTAGCTTGTGTGTCTAATTGTTCGAAGAAAACAGCTGTGATTCAAGTACGTGCTGCAAAACTGTTCACTCTGAGATTAAGAGTTTGATTTTGAGACGAAAAGCTGTGTACAGCTATCACGAGAAGCCATCGAATTTAAGTGAATGATGACACTTTTCATTTTTATAACTGTTGGAAAATAATTTTTGAGGATGCGCCGAAGGCCTCGCAGGTACGGAGAAGACGCCACTGACCATACCAGAAAACCTGTATCGACGACATGGAATCGGAATTGCAGAACTGACCAGTGCAAGATGTTAAGAATGATGATTTCTACTCGAGAACGATGG
The DNA here is from genome assembly GCA_907163375.1 of Prostheceraeus crozeri. Taxonomy (NCBI): domain Eukaryota; kingdom Metazoa; phylum Platyhelminthes; order Polycladida; family Euryleptidae; genus Prostheceraeus; species Prostheceraeus crozeri. The sequence goes on from CAJQUW010003248.1 coordinate 306,611, forward strand.
AAGTCAATCCAAAATCAGATTCGAGTCGACGTAGTAACAACAGCTGTGGTCAACGCAGTCGAATGCCGCCGACATGTCAAGGAGTCCCAGCAAAGTTACCATTCGATTATCAGCAGCAATCAGGGCATCTGACATCACGCTAAACATAACTGTCTCCGTGGAATGATGCTGTCTATATGCCGATTGATTGGTCGGTAACAAGTTGTTCTGTATCAGATAGATATTTATTTGGTGAGCAACTACCCGTTCGATCACCTTCAACAGGAAAGGTAAGTTGGAGACCGGTCGAAAGTTCGACATGACCGATGGATCAAGCTCAGCCTTCTTCAGACGTGGCCTCAAAATTGCATGCTTCAAACATTCCGGTAGGCGGTCAGACGCCAAAGAAGAATTGACGATGGCAGCGATGAATGGGATAAGCAAGTCGATCACAAGGCGTAGGAGATAAGTCGGAATCGGATCCAAGATACACAACTTCGGTGGTGATATCATGAAGATTTGACGGATATCTTCCCGCGTAACGCGATGGAACGTAGATAATGAGACATTCACTGATGCTGTATCCTCACCAGCTTCTGTTGATGGTGAAGCCAAAACAATGTCATTTCTGATGTCATCTACTTTCTGTGCAAAAAATGAAGCGAGCTCTTCAGCTGTGTATTGTCAGAATGCGGCAATGGACGGTCACGGCGTAAGATAGTAGTCAGTGATCTCCATTGGTGAGCTGGGAATCAACCATCCTGCTTCAACTGATCACACCAATAGGACATTTTCTTTAACTCGTACATCCGGATCCGATCTTTCATTGCAACCAACCACTGAATCCTGTCATCACTGCTTCCATTCCGGCGGTAAAAGCGCTCCTTTCGTCGACATTCACGGCGCAGAAGACGACACAAAGTGTGCGTGAAGGTTTGCAACATGCCAGCACCCCTGAGCATAGCAGCTACAAATTTCAATGCTAAATTTTTCGTAGCACTATTGCAAAATCCGAAATGATTGTTTAAAACGGGAACAATTTGATTTTCTACATAATAGCGGGGTAGTGATTGCGCAAAACGATGTGCTAGGAAAACATACTGTAGGAGCATTACTGTATATGAAGCTATACAAGCGTGATGTCAATACCAAAGAGATGTAAATAGCTGGTTTATTCCCTTACTTCTATTTGAATGTTCGTAGAAGTTTAACAGAAGCTTTTAGTTATCTACATGCAGCTAACAAACATTTGGCGACATATTTCCTTATGAAGCGTCCTTGCTGTCGTTTGCTGTGAATACGAGTATAAAAATAATAATGAATGAAAACCGACTTGTGTCAATTGCTCATGAAATGTAATTGATTGCACACATCAATTGCTTGCAAATGCAATGAAGGCGAGCGATTGGCACAGTGGTGTAAGTGTCTACCTGTGCTGTGGATGGCCCAGGTGCGTTTCATTGCGAAGTCAATATTTCAACAATCTTTTCGATGGGGCAAGCACATGTAATCCAACTACTTCGAGGTTATCAAAATGGATTAGAACCCTAATAACTATATTCTGATATCATCTATAACCTTAAACACTCAACTAGTCCGGCAGCCAAAACGGGTTTCTGCAGGGAACGAGGCCGAAAATGAAACTTTCACAGAATGATGTACACCCTACGAATGTGCACGTCTGCCGATTTCTAGTGAGTTCCTCTTCTTGTCAGACACCATCAAAAAAACACATGTAAATCCAATGGGATGCAGATTGCAGTTTTCGGCTAAAATGAAATTTTGTATGTTTTATCTGATTAAACGAAAAGTACCAAGCACAGACTCACAATTTTTGACATGGAATGTCTTCTGGTCATTTCCTATCATGCACATGTGCTTTTGTCATGCATCTAATCGACAATTGCATCTAACGGAGGTCAGATTCGGAATCTCCGTGAAATTTTGGGTCAGAAAGGTTGTTTCCAGCGAAATCGGAGAGAAAAAATTTTTGGGACGCCCCCCCCTCGGCAGCGTTGCTTCCAACTTTAGTTCTAGAGATCGTAGAGAGTCGTGCAATAACTCATTCGAAAGCTAAGAGTGAGAAAACTGCAGTAGAAAGCCTCCTATGTCAAGGTTTTCATGGGTTTAGAGAGGGAAATGGCAGGAATCTCTGAAAACCGCCAGAGTTAGAAAAAGGTGTGTTTCGATCGTTTTGGGATTAGAATGGACATTTTTCGAGCAGAAGGGGTGCTCGGATGGAAAAACGGAGGGCAGATTCGGAGTCAACGTGAAATTTTGGTTTAGGAAGGTTGTTTCCAGCGGAATCGGAGAGAAAAAGTTCTGACACCCCCCTCGGCAGCGTTTCTTCCAACTTTGGTTCTAGAGATCGTAGAAAGTCGTGCAATAGCTCGTTTGAAAGCTAAGAGTCAGATAAACTCAGTGGAAGAAACGGCGTGTCTCTACGTTTGCTCGTTGCGGTGTGAGAGTGACTTTAAGATTTTTGCCCATCACCGAAAAACGACAGAGTTAAAATTTTTATGAAAATGGATCTAGCGGGTGAACGACGCTTCGGACGGGAAAACGGAGACGATATTTGGAATCAGCGTGCCATTCTGCATCTAGAGGATGAGTTTCAAATAAATCGGAGAGAAAAAGTCGAAAATTTTCTTCACACTGGGTCTCCATACGGGATTTTTTCGTGAAAATGTTAAAGTGTGACCTACTTTGGTGACGACTCACTCAGGAATGGAACTGATTGAAGAGCTTGGGTTTCTTTTAGGATCAAGACGGCACTTTCTTCTCTAGGATGCTATCTTTTCAGATGTGTGGAAGGTTTCGTCTCTAATTGAGAGCATGTTCAAAATCGAATTTTTGCCCATTTTCCAAAATTTTGGAATCTTTGAAAAGACGACAGAGTTTTTTTCAACTCGGCTTCTCGGCTTCTGGTCATCGTAGAGAGTCGAGGGAAGGCTTAAATGAAAGGTGAGAGCGAGAAAACGTGACTGTCAAAATTTGAAGTCAATCGGAGCACTAGAACCGGAGATAGACGTGTTTAAAGTTTTGGATGATGGAGATTACGTCATCAGCTGATCACCACAAACTATATTAGCTGGAAACCGAATGTGACTTTTCATTAAGACGAGAGAGATTGTCAAAGGTCTCCGAAGCTCCGATGATAGCATCGGACATTCCAAATTTCAGGTGTCTTTAGGAAACCGACTTAGAAAATTTCATTGCTGATATTAGCTAAGGTGCCAGACTTAAAGGTTAGCCAGGAGATGGCCTTCGTCTCCTGGCCATAAAAGTCTCCAGAACTTTAAAGGCTTGTAACTTTGCTTCTACAGGTCCGTTTGACTTGATTCAAAAAAGGTTCGATCGCTATTCATCAGACCTATATTTAAAGACAACTTATGAAATTTCATAAGTGGTACTAAATGCTGAAAAATTTAAATTCATTATTTTTGGAGGTTTTCTAGGGTTTTTAACCCTGCTAAAGTCAACTAAGGCACCTAAACATCTCCATTGCAAAACGCTCGTAAATCACGTCTAAGATCCCCTATGAGTATTGCCTGTAACGGATTTAAGAGCTTAAGACCTAAACGCTTGCTATCAAGTCGCTATGGCTTCTGCTATCAGGCCTTTGTGAAATCTCGTCTAGCCTCAGTAACTCAGGGTTGGCAACGTCTATCGTCTGTCATTGTAACTTGGTGAAAATGAGTGGGTTGCTGTAGGCATTGACGTCAAACATTTTCGCGTCATAGGGTAACCAGTCTTTGTGTTGGGAGTTGGTTACTGATAGCATGGTGACTGCCAATGTCCATAAATGGTAAAACCGCTGTTGTCATGTCAAACGCATGGCCAAATAAAAACGGCCTAAATCATGGATTTGTGTCAGAGGGGTATATAAACCGCGTCTTTTCTCTAGTCTTCACTCTTGTTTCAAGTTGCAAGACGAACGGTGAGTGCTCTGACAAGGTTTGCTATCAAACGTTGCAAGTTAGGTCTCTCGACTTTACAGACCACCATCCCATTGTAATAGTAAGAAAGCCACCTACATTGCAAAACTCTCCTCACGCTGGCATTGTGGTCTCTATGACGTTTATGAACTGTATCTATACTGTTCTCAACAGCATGGGTGTAAATAGAACATGTTTTTACTCCCTGTGAATGAGTGATGATCTTTTCATGAAGTGTAATCTGTACTTGTGAATTTTGACTGATGTTGAATAAACTTACAGTGGAACATGATTTATTCTGTTTTATTTCTGTTTATTTTTTTTATTTTTTTATCTGATTATTTCTGTTTTCTTCATAGTGGAAGTCATTGAAGCAATGTGAAATCTACAGTCACAACGTTTATGATGGCGCATCGTACCTTAAGTAACCACATGCGTCATTTGACACTTGATCAACAAGGATTCGATGGATTTTTGCAAGATTGGAAACTTACATTTAAAATGAAGATGAATGACATGAAAGTAGTGATAACTGAAAGCCTTCCTCTCTTCAAAAGATTGATAGAGATTTTACAACCTCAAGATGTGAAGGGTAGACTCGTTGCTTATATAGAGTTAAAAAAATTGCAAAAACCACTTCGTTTTGGATCCTATTGCACAGAATGGATCACTCTTAGTGATCAATTTTATGTACGTCATATGGAGAAAATTATGGAGAGAATAGAAGAGACGATGGAAGGAAATGCATACGTTGCTAAACATATCATGATTCAACTGAGTGTGTTTACACCCACGACTTTGTTTGATGGTCGACATGTTGTGGAGATACAGTAAAGACCTCGTTTAATTAAGTATTTTGTAATGGTGTATAAAGCAACATGAATCATTGCGCTTTGTTAGATAAATGAATGCGTCTTTCTTCGAGAAAAGGGGCGTATCACAAAATGAGTCACTGCGCTTTGTGCATTACTATCAGACTCTTTGTTAGATAAATGAATGCGTCTTTGTTCGCTAGAAGGGGTGTGTCACTAAAGTCTTTGTGAGGACTAGAACGACTTTGTAAGAGGGCAGTCAGTCATAGGGAAGGTGTCCACCCACGCAGTCAAACGTTCACGTGTGATAACTGCTTGTCACGTAACAAAGACAGGGAAAACGAGAAAAGGGAAACGCATGTGATTGGAGCTAGGTCTGCTTAAAAAACGAACGACTGAGCTCATGGCAATCATTTCCGTCTTTGCGCTAACCATGCAGTTGCTCGAAGCCATCAACTCCTCTGCTCTCGCACTGGGTACACTGAATTCCCTTACTTTAGCATCGGGTAAAAATGCTTTCAATCAAAAGATAACTCATCATGGAAAAGTCGTGATCATAAAAACTCCAAGCCATCGGATGGATTATCTAAAGGTTATGTCAACAAAGTATGGACTCGCTTTGTGTGTACCGTTAGACAATTGGACACGGTTACAAATCAATACTCTTGAAACATTCCTGAAAGAAAATCTCATCATTCCCAAAGAAATTTTTCGACACAATCGGAAGCAGCCACAAGTTCCCATCATGGAAAGAAGATACATGTATGATCATATTGATGGACACTGTCTCATCATCCATGAAAAGGAGGGCAGCGAATTCGACTTACTCAATTGCAAACCTCTCCCAATTTTGGGAAAAGGACTCTACTCCTTCGAAATTAAAATACAAACCATCGACATGGGTCCGCGCAGGGATGGAAGGTTGTTTACGTTGAATTCCTATCTTGTCTCCATGAACTTCAAAAATGATGTCCATGTTGATGATGACTAACTACAGTAACACTCTCCACACACTGAGAACGCACCATTGGTCTTTATGAGACCAAGGCCTAACAACCACCGTATCAAGAAAGAAAATGTACACTCACCACGCCACACATGAACATGACTCTCTCCTTCTTTTTTAGGCATTACATTCTTCACTGAGGTTTGAATCATGATCATGTGGAAATTATCAGCATGCCTCCATGTATCATGGAAAAGTCAGTGTGTTACATTTCATGATATGAAACGACAACTTCAGATAGCTCTAGAACGCTTTCAAATACGAAGGTTACATCGCGCTATCCTATCCAACTCTTGCCGTGTCATTAACGTGGGAGACGGCATTGTATTTATTCGCATTCAAGAGATGATTCTACATAATGATCACTGCTACATCGTGATTACAAAAAACCCTCATGGGAAAAGTATAAAAGGGAAGTTCACTCAACCCTCATGTCTTTTCTGAATCATGCTCCTCCCTATCCGCATCATCAACGCCATGCATGAAATGAATCTCAGAAGAGACATCGATTTAGAAAAGTTGCATACCCATCTTCCCGATTCAGTATATCATCGCGGACGTCCAGAAATGTTGGTCATTCGCATGAGCAACAATCGAAATCTTCAAATCTTTCGCTGCGGCAAAATCCAAGTCCTAGGAAACCTTTCTCATTTCGTGATGCAGTCCATGTGTTACGAAGTCGTCAAGAAAATGCGAACATTCATGCCTCATCTACGTCTCAGTCCCCTGACATTGAAGAATATAGTAGTGTCTGTTCAATTGAAGATGTTAGCGAATCTAGCAAACATTAAAACCAGTAATCATTGCATATTCAATTAAACTGAACTCTTGCTCCTCTGATTCGGAAGTGGCATCCTGTACATATTGCAGTGTTTCACAACGGACATTGTATCACGACTTGTTTACGTGATATTAATAAAGTAGCTGACTTTGTTAAATCTTTAATGCTTCATCTGTATGAGTCACAGCTAATAGAATCGTGTTAATCACATGATGTGATTTGAATGAGTCATCGCAATGAACTATCGCCGACACACGTGTCGGTGAAAAGGTCACGCTGTCTGACGTGAGGCGCCATCGATGTTGAATGACACGCCCACACACGTGTCGGTGAAAAGGTTGAACAAGACTGATTAGATTCTTATCTAACTGACTGGGATTTACCACTTCATGAGTCAGAGCTATTTATAGACATAAGTCAGCAAAGTGGTCGATGTTTCCTAAGCCGAAGAAATTGTCATGATGCTACATTCGTTGGTGAGGATGTTAACTTACAAACTTTGACATGGTTATGACTTTATTTTATGCTTTACCTATCTTTGAAACAGTGAAATGCTTGTCACTTTATTTTACACTCTACCTATAAATTGCTAAAGTGCATAATCTATGGGGATAGGGTTACCTATGGTTGGATTTAGGGTTTTATATAGCACAAGTAAATGTTAACCGTTAGTGTATAGTACAATTATTAACTTAACCATTTGTGAATGAAATTATTCCTAACATTACAAACAGCTACTTTATTTCTAACTTTACAAACAGTGACACAGTTGCAACTTTATTTCTAACTTTACAAACAGTGAAATGCTTGTCACTTTATTTCATACTTTACCTATCTTACAAACTTTACAAACAACAACTTTATTTCTAACTTTACAGACTCTGAAATGATTCTAACTTTATTTCTAACTTTACAAACAGTGAAATGATTCTGACTTCATTTTATATTTCACCTATCTTACAAACAGTGACATGCTTATGACATTATTACCAAGTCAGCCCCACCTATATCAACCGCAACTTTATGTGAAAGGAAAACGACACAGTATGTGCATGATATGTTATTCATCATCACAGCCGATTTTCATAACACCGCACATAGGTAATACTGATGGTAGCAGAAAACAAAGTTTTTATGGCTCACATCACCGGAGAAAACAAGGTCATTGAAGGAAACTGTACAGGGACAAAACAAAGTCAGGAAAAACCAGTTCATATGCAAGTCAAGATATGAATTGATCAGAATATGGACGCATGTTACAAGAGACTCACTCACAACGCCCCATAGAAAACGCCATGGAGTGAAAAAGCAAAACATCAACCACAACAGAGAGGAAGCATTCATCATCATACATCGCCGGAAGGAGGAGGAGAAAGTTTCTGTCTCTTGGGTGGAGGTAGATGAGTGTCTGGATGGCTATACGGTAATGAGTGGTTAGGACTCTTCCAGCATCGCTTGTCTTCCCAAGCTGAGAGACCTCGTTTCCTAAACGTCGTTGTTCTGACTTGATGCGACTGTGATTTAAAATGGTCATTTCTACTTTTTTAATTTTAAGTGAATCTAAGGCATCTTGATAGTACCTATGTGTCATTTTTCTAACGATGGACTTCGAGATGCCTTTCTCCCGTTTAATAGAAAGCTCTGAGGATTTTAGCTTCATGGAGTACATCTTGGGAAGAAGCAAGATCATCTCCTCTATCTGTTTGCCGGCACACTCATCCTGGAATCAGCCAAGCTTCGCTTTATTTGTGGTAGAGTAAAGCGGATGGTCAGTGGGATAGTTGGAACTATCAAACTTGGGTGCTAAATATTTTAAAATGTCTTCCTGCTTGACTTGGCTAGTGGTTGTCAAAGCTAGGAAGAAGCTGTCTGTATCGCCTCCTACTAATTCCACATGTTGGATCAATGGGCAAGTTTTAAAGGTGTGGTAAAACATCTTGTACATTTCTAACTTGGAGGGATCCAAGACAGCTTAACCGACATAAATGGGCTTGCAAAGTTCTACTTTGGATTTTAACATTTTAAAACCAGTGATGTCTTCGGAAATGACATCATGGTGACAAAACAACGGTGAGCGACAAAATTTGATGCTCGTTTCCGGATCAGTCAAAATACGATAGTCCATGCGCTTTCTTACATCCTCCACGGTTTTACCAAAGAGGGCATTATTCCTAAATTTAAAGAAGTCCTTTTCGAAAGGATTCTTGGATTCAGCCCGTTTTTTACTATTAAATTCTATATACGGTTTTAGAAAGGGCTTCTGCTTAAACTGGATAGCGCGATGGACTTTGTCAAGTTGCATCCCCATACCTAGATAGAATTTGAGGATGGAATAGTGCACGATATAATGCTGCTTGTTCAATTGGGTGAGCAACAACATCCTAGCAGGTTTATATTTTAAGTCATTTTCCGCCTCATATTGCTTATTGTGTTCTTCCATAAAGGAAAAGAATATATCTGGACTGACTACGCCAGATTTGGGTGCGAGAGGAAAATCAACTGTCCTATTCTTAATACATTCTGGATAGATGAGGTCGACTTCGAATAAATGACCTATGTCGGCCTCATCTCCCAGTGCCATGATGTGTGCTGGATTGGAGAAGTGTTCAATGTCATGGGGCTCTACCCATTGGAAGTCAGACTGTGGCAAAGGCTTGGAGAGTGCACTCCCATACAAATTATTTTGGTCTATGTACATTAAATGCATTAAATGACAACATGTTTGTTAACAAATGTTAAGCCTCCCCTAATACCACGTTCAAATAACGTGTACATTTCTGCATCTTGCAGTAAATGTATTCTCTCTTTCGTCATCTTGAAGGCTGACTGATAGGACAGACCCGGCAGACTAACAAAATGGACGGGATCTAATGCGTCCTGTTCTAATGTAACTTTCCTAAAAGTCTCAAACACGTCAGCCAACAGATAGGCGTTTAATGTTAAGTAGGCAAGCATGTAATCACCTAGTCACCAGAAGTACGACACCTAAATTCTAACCATGCTTGCTGTGCATGCCTATAGTCATCCAGCGAACAGTCCTCACCCAACAAATTATTTTTAAATTTATCGATGGATGGAAGGGATGTTTCTTTCAATGTGTCCATTGAACTAAAATAACTGTAAGGAAACACCCCTTTCCGTCGTATGAGACTGTCACTTATGTTGGGATAGTCTTTCTTTAAATGTTGAGTGAGGGGAAGTGTTTCTAAATTATTAGCCAACGCAGCTAAGGAAGAAGACATAAATTGAAAGCTATCTAGAAACTTTATGTCATAGAAGACAGGCTTCCCCTCCTTCGTCTTATTGACTTGTACTTTGGCAGTGATGCACATAAATTTTTCCTTACATTGTGGAATCACTTTGGATGACCAGGATTTCATTTTACCGAATCCATGGCGAATGATGATGTGAGCATCATAAAATTTAAAGTTATGGATGATGACGGGGAGCGTTCGTTGTTTGAGCTTAAGTGAGATATTACACTTACTGCATAAGGCAGACCTAAATTTACCACTGAGATGGCAATGTTCCCTCACTTTCTTATGCTACTTCTCATCAGAGGATGAACAGCAGCGAGGACATTCCGTGGTCATATCAAATTTGAGTTTATCGACTTCTGTGAAGCACATGGATTTCCTAGTCAGCTCCGTTTCATACCGTTGATGAAAACGGGCTTTCCTATCTAAAAAGTTGAAGAAGTTTTCAACGCACTCCTCGCCTTGACACACATGCATTTTATTTTGGTTCCTATATTATGGATGCCAAACTTCATAACAGGCAATGGCTGCTGGCTCATGACTTAGGTCTTCTTGTTCAATGCAACATTCAATGTCCGCACAGATGGTACATATGGGACTGAGCTCATTGCCGTTTTCCTCAGACCTATAAAATTTATCTTTGGGCATGACTTCCATTTGAAGTTTACCCCGAGACCACCACTCGTAATGCTGTTCAAAAAATGGTTTAGATGTGAAACGCCGTGTGCAGCGATCACAATAGTAGAAATTGTTCCTATATGTAGTTTGATGATGGTATAACCTTGAAATTTTAGGAATGCCACAATAATGCCATTCTAGGTGGTTGTCGCTATACACTAGGAGAAGATTGACAACCCGATCGAAGTTACTTTGGCGATTATTATACCTAACACCCTTCAGACCTTTTTCCCAGAGATGTACAACGATCTTAATTTCATTCAATTTTTCAAATTGGGCAATGTTTTTAAAATCTAATGTGTTGACATCTAACCCGTCAAACTTAAGCTCATCCTCCCATTCACGATATTTGGTGACTCTTTCACGATGCATATCTAGATCATTATAGTGAAGAATGGAGAGGACGGCATACTTGAAACACTGGGACTGACACTCTACATTGATGACAGCCTTTTTGTCAGCCAGTGCTTTGGGGAGGGTGAAACAACCCCTCCCTTGCAAATTTTCTAAAAGATTGATTTTAATGTGTACTTTTTCTATCCCATCAAAGACCAGTCCGCTATCGCTTTCATTAAATTTATCTAAGTTGTTGACGAGATAGGTCGCATGTCTCTCTATCCACTCGTTTACATCACCTATCAGATCCTATCTACTTCTCCCGTGCCACTGTCTACCTTATTGAAACGAGCAGTGAGATAGAACATGTTTTTGAGCAAAAATCTATCTAAGCTCGTCAACATTTGATGAATTAAACCTGTATTATTCATCAAGAAAGGATGAATATCTTATACAGGATCAGAGCTTTCTAACTCATAGTCGCGAAAGAGCCTCTCGAGGGAAAACTTGTTCAGCTTTAGAGTGACGTTGTTGCCAGTGTAAAGCTCAGTGGAATGTGTGTGACAGAGTGTGTCCGAAGAAAGAACAAACTCTGTAGGAAAGGTCTTCCGACACGAAGAACAGGAAAAGCCTACGGGTGGTGAAGGATGCTTCCTACCTGATGACGTTGGTGATTGCCTCACACTGCCACAGGAACCGCCTTTGATGTGGACTCGCAAGTTGGTGCTGTTGTAGAACGTACGTCGACAACCTTCACATTTGGGTCGTTGAGGGATCGGTCGGCGCCTTCCTCCTCTGCAGGCATTGCCAGTGGTGTGACGTCATAAGTTGAAGGCTGAAGCGAAGACCCTGTCACACCGCTGGCATCGAAAGTCCTTCTCCTCTTCGACTTCAATCTCCCTCTCGTCTCCCACTATCTCCAACTCCTCCTGCTCCTCTAGCAATCTCTCCACCGACTGAACGGAGAGGAGAGGGAGGTCGACCGCTGCAGGTGGTGGTGGCGAAGTTGGGATGATGATGGGGCGGGAGGGAACGTCGCCGTCCAGGAGAACCGTCGCCAGATCTGTTGAGAAAAAGAAAAAAGAGATTAGTAACATGATCATAATTTCAAGTTTGAAGTCTTATCCCCCTATTTCCCAATCACGGTTACTTACCATCTAAGGACTTGATCTGCAGCAACACCGATGGTCGAGGAGAAGGCAGATGTGGGACAGGAGCCGAGAGTGGAAGGATCCTGGGCTTGGGTGTGGGAGGGACGTGGTGACGGGGAGCTGGGACTGGTGCAGGGAGCGGAGCAGGCGGTAGAGGTGGGGTGGTGACGATGCCCGAGAGAGGAGTCAGACCTTGAGCGGAGGTAGATGGACGGGAAGGTAGGGTCGGAAATTCCTCGCGGTACTTCCGCCTCACGGCTTCTCCCCACTTCTTCATCTTTGCCATATCTGTAGAGAGGAAAAAGAGATCAGATTAGAAGCTGCGGAGACAATAATGATAGAGAGTAAGCTGTACGGATACAGAAGTGCTAAAACATGACATTCCAACTCTCAGTTCTCATAAGTGAGGGTACTTACACCTGCCAAGCCGCTCATAGGCTTCCCTGATTGCTCCTTGGGGGACGGTTCTCCATTACGAATACATTCATGCACTGAAAAAGAATGACAGCAAAGATGAGCACAGCTAAAATTTGGATTCGCTTTAAACATGAACAAAATAAGGGAGGGGCTCTTGATTTTAATTAGGATGTCTACCCTAATGATGTTAGTAATAGAGCGAGTCAACCTTTGATACAAATACTTATATTGCTCGATCGTAGCCTCCTCCATCTCGACAGCAATGCGGTAATTTTCAACTTTGTTGAATTCCATGGCGGTTAGTTGACAATAGATGCTGAATAGTAAGACCTCAATCACTGAAAAGGAAAGATGAGAATCGTTTCATATGCCTAGTCAACGTTTATTATGGGAACAATCATTGAAGTGACATCTAATGAATTACATTTCACTCTACTCCACATCATAAAGACTGACCTTTGTCGAATGGCTGAAGTACTCTGACCTGGCGAGAGAAACCATCACGTTGAGTATGAAGTCGAACCCCCAACGTGAGCAGCGGCTCAGAGGTTTCGGTCTAACAAACGACGAACAATCCGTGCAACGCAATCCCTCTACGGCAGTACCCGCCGTCCCGAAGGAACGCTCGAGCAAAGGAGGTATTACAGCGATGATATGTTTTATGAGCAGAAGTGAATCTCTTGATAGCAAGAGACTATTCAACTTGATAGCAAGTCAAAACAACCTGATAGCAGAAGCTCACCGACACTCACCTTGTGAAAGATAAATGTGACGAGCAGAGCTGGTGCACTGCCTTTTATAAGATTTTCCTAAGCGGTGAATGGATGAGATCTCTAGTCCAATCACAGACGAGCTAGATTTCCCGATGTGTGCACGTACAATTGTAACGCGTTATTAAAATCGTCTCATCGTCTCAGGCAAACATGATGTTTAGCAATAGACTGAACCGTGGCGCCCGAAGTCAATACATTGAAACATGATGATTGCACGATTCGTTTTCATCAACAGAGGTTCGGAGGCTTAATACAAGATTACATCCTTGAGTTTCAAAGGGAGGAGACAGAATTGGAAGCATGTTTATACTATACACGAGAAATATTTACGGAGTTGATATCTTATTTCAAGGACAGTATCATCACGGCTCACTTAATTGCACAAGTCAATTACACTTATTTTCCACAAGATGAAGGAGCTGACAGTGTTGACATACAATTTCGTTCCTACGGACAAGAATATGTTACTGATGCTTCTGAGTTTTATACACGACATCTGCAGAATATTATTTCTCGGATGGATGACTTTCATGGTTACGGCGATCATTTGCTACTGAATAAAATAAACAACATTGTCATTGCTATTAGTAAAGTGGGTTTCAATGATGCTAAATCAAAGACCAAATAAAGTATTTTTCATGACACTTGTGTTGTGCTAAACTTTCTAATGCTGTTGTGAGTTCAGTCAGTCATAAAACTTCAATGATCACACTTTACTTTCACAAACGTGTGTTGTGAAAAACTATTTGACTACACTAAACTTTGCTTTTGCAAACCATGATACACTTTCTGACTACACTCACGAATAAAACTTCAATGATCAGTAATGGACAAAAGACCGTTCCAGGACACCATAAAATCAAAAAAATTAGTACTTTTAAAAACGACATAAATTTATGAATTTAGTCCCTTTTTCAGGTTTTTAAGACCTAAATTCATGAATTTAGTCCATTCAAAAAGTACCATTTTTCAAAAAGTGGTATTTTTAAAAACAACATAAATTCATGAATTTGAACCCTTTTTCAGGTTATGAAGACCTAAATTCATAAATTTGGGCGTTTTTAAAAATACCCAATTTTTCAAATTTTTCAAAATCTCAAATTTGAGAATTACAATTTTCACCCCCAAAATCATGACCGTTCCAGGACACCGAAAATCATAAAAGTTAAGAATCTCAAATTTGAGAATTACAATTTTCACCCTTAAAATCATGACCGTTCTAGGACACTAAAAATTCTAAAAGTTGAGTATCTCAAAATTTGAGAATAACAATCGGGCGAAGCCCTAGAACCTTCGGTTCGATTTTCATTGCTTAAATCATGACCCTTCTAGGACACCGAAAATCATAAAAGTTGAGAATTTCAAATTCATGAATTTTATCCATCTTTCAGGTTTTTAAAATATATCATGTGACTAAAAATATTTCTTTAAAAATGGATGAAACAAAAGTGGAAGGAACTTCAGAAATGGAAGGAACAAAAGTGGAAGGAACCTCAAGAATATATCCTTCGTTATCATATGAACGTAGTTCTACTTTAATGGACATTGAAAAGATTAACATTGAAAAAATGAATAAAGAAAAACACAAAGATAGAGTTAGGTATATGAAAGATAAAGAATCTCAATTATTATTAAGATTAGAGCATTATAAAAAGTTAAGAAAGAGATGGTCTAAAGTTAAGAATGTAACACAAGGAATTGGCATATTCTTAACAATAAGTTTAGGTGCTTTAACAATTGTTATATCTTCAGGTGTTTTAGTAATTCCAGTAGTTGCTACAGCTTTAACAGGTACGGGCGTTTTTACAACTTCACTTGTTACAATGTTAGATAAATCTTTAATATCAAATAAACGAAAATCATTAAAAACTAAGCATTTACATATTAAAGAAGTCTATGATAAACTACACTACTACTTTCAAAGAGTATGTGATGATAATGTTATTACGTTAGATGAGATTGAAAAATTTGATCAAATAGCTAATGAAGTAAATCAAATATCATTTCAATCACAGACAGAAAAAGTTAATGATAAAAATAAAAAGGATGGTAAAATTTCTAGTGATGGTAAAAATTTTATTGATGATAAAATTTTTAATGAAGAAAATGAGAAAATTTTTTTAGAAGAGCTAAAAACTTTATTAGACAAAACTTTATTAGACAAAACTTTATTAAACAAAACTTTATTAAACAAAACTTAAAACAGGAAAATTTTAAACGTGAAAACTTTAAACGTGAAAACTTTAAACGTGAAAACTTTAAACGTGAAAACTTTAAACGAAAAGATTACAAACAACAAAGCAATAAAAAAATAATTTGTTCAGTAAAATGTTTTTGCTGTATACCAATGTTACCACAAAATTCAAATATTATATTTTAAAAAAATAGACAAAATTAAAGCTGATAATAAAAAATAAAATATTAAAACATTATATTTGTATATTTTTATTACTCGGTAAACAATTGTTCGATAACTCTTTCAT
Organism: Prostheceraeus crozeri; assembly: GCA_907163375.1. NCBI lineage: Eukaryota > Metazoa > Platyhelminthes > Polycladida > Euryleptidae > Prostheceraeus > Prostheceraeus crozeri. The sequence goes on from CAJQUW010003248.1 coordinate 322,222, forward strand.
GAATTTTTTTATCAATATTAATTGTGATAAATCCATAATCTTTTGACCAAGCATTATTACACGATTGTTTAAATTCATCTTTATCTCTTATACATAAATCTCTTAACAAATCACTTAAGTTTCTTGCATTTATTTCAAATAGTATAAATATATTTGCATTCTTTCTAATAACACTTCCATCTAATGAATACATACTTTGTGTCAAATAAAATACACTACAGTTATTATGTCTACCTCTTGTGAAATAATTTCTTTGAACTGACTGATTTCTGTCATTAACACAATCATCAAAAATTACACAATGTTTCATTGTTTTATCTAGTTTACTAGGATCTTGCATATTACCACTATCATCTATTAATTGTATTTTTATATACTTATTTTTATTAGATTCAACTAATTGTTTATTTTTTGCTGCTTCTTCACACCACAAATTTATTTCTTCTTCATATTCAGATTTTTCATATTCTTCGAATAGAGAAGCAATTGCTGTTTTTGTAAGATTATTTTCAAATCCATATTTTAAAAATTGATAGACGGGTTGTTCTGCCGTTGTTGTATAAATTATAAGATTGTTATAATCCAAAAAATTTGGAGTCGTTAAAATTTTAAATAATAGATATGTTTTTCCACATCCTGATCTTCCACAAATAACTGACAAAACTTTATTAGATAAATTTGGATGATGATTAAATTTAAGTTTTTTTTTATTTAAAGTCATTTCATTCATTTTTAAAGTAATAAATTCATCCATTATTGAATTAGTGTTTTTAAAAACAAAAAAATAAAAATTTTAATTTAAGTTTATTTTTTTTGTTTCTAATAATAAGATTAATAAGTTTAATAATGAAAAATGATAAAAAAATTAAACTTCTCTAGCTTCGCGTGGGAGTTTATACCTCCCGTACCAAAAGATCTATCATAATCTCTTCACCTCCAAAACTTATTTCTTGTCCTTTTTCATCAGTGATTTTAATGTTAATGTTGTTAATAGTTTTTCTTGTAATAGGAAAATATATTAATGTTTGTGGAAATACATTTAATCTATAACCAATGGGTACAGTAAAAGCTGGAAAACTGAATATTAAATTTGATAATTTACCATTTATATATCCTCCTTCAATAATGTCACAATGTACAACAATTGAATTTATTTCAGTTATTTTTGGAATCTTCTCACCTAAATGATAACCTTGACTATAGGTTTGTTTATTAAATCCTAATAGCTTTGACAATGATCTATCATGATTAAAATCAACTTGATGATTTTCGTCTAAAGTAAGAGAAAATTTATTAACTGCCGGTTCAACTGCAAAATGTAATTGTTTCTTATCTTTAAATGGTATACCTAAATGTCTCTTAATTTCATTTGATATTGTTTCAACTTCGTAAGAACCAGGAAGAAAAGTTAGTATTTTCCATGTTTTACCTTTATCAGTAGAATATCTAAATTGATCATTCACATCTTTGATAACGTTTTGAATAGTGTTAAATGTGGAGAAACTAGTCAATGCAATTTGATAATTTTTATTTTGTTCTAAATGTAGAATGGGTTCTAAATTACAAGTGTGTGATGAAGTAGTTGTTATAATTTTTAACGTCGTACTAAATTTTGATGAACCCAAAATCTCTGTTAAATTTTGTAAATGATTATTAATTTTGTCTAAATCTGCTGAACACATTTTTAAACTAAAAAATTAAATAAATATTTTTTATAAAAAATTAGAAACAACATATTTCAGCTACACTTTTATAATCCTCTTCATTTAGAATCTTTTTTTCTAACAGTCTTTTCAATATAGCATGAATTTCATTGAAACTAGAATTATGCCCTTCTTTTATTGCAGATATTAAAATATTTAATCTATTTAGTAATTCTTGTGGATCATCTGGCAAAAATATGGTTGTTTCTGTTTTCTGTTTTTCAGATAAACCTTTCCCTACTTTAACTCCCGTTGATAATAAATTTTCTAATTGTTTATAACGTCTAAGAGTTTTTACTGTGCCAACTCTATCTAATATAGTTTTATATTTTATTAGATCTTCTACAGCATAATTTTTTAAATCTGCTCCTCTTAAAAGATCAACAAAATTTCTATCTAAACTAATAGGTTTTTTATCTGGAGTAAAAATTAATCCTCGTAAAGGTTGTGGAAATATTTCTTTACCACCAAGATAAAATCTTGCAAATAATTTTTTATCTAAAAAGAAAGTAGAATGTTCGAATAACATAGATTTTGGTAATTTTTTATCTATGTTTGCCTCTAATAAACCATAGTCATCTAATAGTGTTTTAAGTACAGGATCCGCTATATCAACACGTTTTTCATTAAGTTCCTTTTCAAGAGTTTTAAATGGTTCGACAGTTTTTTCATAATCAGTTTTTACTTCTTCAGTTATTTTTAATTTATCAAACATATCAGATTGAATACCAGCTTTTGTCATTCTATGTTGTAGATGATTTTCTTTCATAATATTTCTTTGTTTTATTAACTCTTCTAATTGTTTTATTCTTTTAAAATTATCAGCTCTAACTTTATCCATTTTTATATGATAATTTTTTATTATTATTTTATTTTATAATATTTTATTTTTATAATTTTTTATTTTATAATATTTTATTTTTATAATATTTTATTTTTATAATATTTTATATTGTTATATTGTTATATTGTTAAATTTAGAAAATAGAAATTAGAAAATTAAAAAGGTTCAGTAGTTATTCCATCAGGTAAAATTTTTCTTTTATCATCAAATGGATCTAATGCTAATTTATGTTCTTCTTTTAAATACATTTTATGTTTCTTTGAATTAAGTCTATAATTACATGCCGTTTTTATTTCATTATTAAATAATGCATTTTTATAATCTTGAAATGTTATTTGATTAGCCACTGATGCCTTTGAAATTCCTTTTAATGTTTTATGTGTTTTAATATTTTTAGTTGTATCATAACAGTAACATTTAGATTTTAAAAATATAGCTTCTGTTATGAAATCTTCATTTCCTTCTAATTCATCTTTTACTTTACATAAATCAGAAGGATGAATAATATCTTTTATTTTATTAATTTCTTTATCTAGTGAAGAACCATATGGTACTGTTAATTCTAAGAAAATAGAATCGGTATCTGTAAAGTGTAATTTATAGTTTTTGCCATAAGCAGGTGCTAAATAATCATATATAAAACTATACATAAATAGTTTAGCTAATTCTAATATAGTGAAACCAATGAAATTAAACTTATCATGTTTTACAATGCTTCTTCTTAGATGAACAGCACAAAGTTCATCACTGAATCTAGTAGTTCTTTTATATGTAGGTTTCCTTGTTAAATTTTGAAATCTATCTCTATCATAAAATATTTCAATATTTTGTCTATTACGCACATTTTCTAAAGTCTTACCATAAAATGCATTATTCATTAATTTGAAGAACACGTTTCCAAAATCATCTTTATTTCTTTTAGATATTTTGCGTTTTTCAATATTGAACTCAATATAATCTTTTAACCATTTAGATTTTTTGTATACTAGTTTCCGGTGAATTTTTGTGAGAATCATGCCATGATCTAAATACCAATCTAGCATTCTTCCTTCAACAACATACTTTCCTTTATTACTTTGTGTTAACATAAGTTTTTTTGTTGGTCTGTATTTTTTCGGTATTATAGATTTTTGATAATCTGAAAAATCTTCTATATTGGGTATTTTGTTTTCTGGACAGAAAGGATAATATTTTGTTGCGTCTTTTATATAATCAGGATATACTAAATCAACTTCATATACATAACCAAAATTATTTTCACCATCATATGTTCTTTGATAATCTAGATCGGGTGAAGCCCTAGTAGACATCTCTGATGACGTACGATTATTACACCATGTCATTTCACCTGTTGGTAATTCTTGTATCATGCAAGAAGAATATAAGCTATTAAAATCATAATATAACAAATAGTTTTCTCTCATGAATTCATCAATTGCTTTTTCACGTTCTACTCCTTCTTGTTTCGTTCGAAAAATTTCTAATATTTTTTCTTTTTCTTCTGGAGATAAAGGTTTCATTATTCCATATTCTTGTGGATTTACTTTCTTATTATAACATTTAACATATCTATTACCTAAAACTGATGAAACACCACCTCTAATTCCAGATTCAAAAAATAATAATTTATCATATGTATTTTCTTTATAATGTTTAAGTTTAACATTTGTATGTTTTAATCCTGCTAGCCATGTTAAACCTGGTGTAGAATAACAATAACATGGATCTATTCCGTAATATTCTAAACACATATCACGAAAGTTTTCAAAAAGATCAGCTAGTATTAATACATCTATCTGTAGATATTTCATTGTATAATCATACATTGTTTTACAATTTAACTCTCTCCAATTTTTTTCAGCTTCTGCATAATCTTCTTCAGATAATTTTGATTGTTTTAATGTTGATTTAAATTTATTTATTGGAGGAAGTTGTTTTTCTTCCATAATTTTATTCACAGAATTAAAATCAGTCTTCGACTGCGAACCACAGGTTTTATCTCCAGTTATATCAGTCTCCGACTGTGAGCCACAGGCTATATACTCATACGGAAATATTCCTTTTAAAGGTTTTAAATTATATTTATTTAATATTTTACATTGTACAGGTTTCAAAGTTTTTCCCATAACATCTAATGAATAAGGAGTAAAAAATCTAAATGCATCTAAAATTCTAATACAACCTAATTGCATTGAAAAATATTCTTCTTCTTGTTTACATAGTACATTTATTTTTTGTTGTTGTAATTTTTCAGATGAAAATAAATCTTTCATTACTAGATGGAAATCATATTTAGAACCATTGTAGAAATATAAAGGAACAAAGTTATATTTAAATTTGTTAGCATTAAGATTACAAGAATTATGTGCTGCACCTCTATATAATCCATTTAGATGATCATGATCTTTTACTTTATCAATATATCTACCTCTGCCAGTTTTATATTTATTTATAAAACATTTTCCACAGTAATAACAATTTATTTCATCATGAAATTCTTTTCTTTCTTCATCCGTTAATGGTATCATTGGTTTATTTGTTTCAAGCAATTGTGAAAAACGTCCTTGTAATTCTTCTACTTTCTTTGTAAACATTTCTGAACTGTCTTCACCATAGTATTGTAAATATTCTGATTTAAATAATTCAGGATAATTCGAATGAATGTACATTCCCCAACATAATGGTTTTTGTTCAAATAAATATTTTTCTTTTGATTTGTTCAGTTGAACTTTTTCCAGGCGCACTTTTTTCAGAATTATAATTTTCAGAATTATAATTTTCAGAATTATAATTTTCAGAATTATAATTTTCAGAATCGGGTGAAGCCCTGGAACTTTCCGTTCGATTTTGTGTCATATTAACATTATATGCTTCAAAATCACAATAAATAGTAAAGGGTACTTTATTTTTAAAATACCATTTATTATATTCTAAATAATCATCTTTTGGAAAAGTATTTTGAACTGCTTCGTTTTGTTGACAATTCTCCAAATGTCTATTCATTTCTTCTAAAGTTCTAAAACTTGTCATACATTGAAGACAAGGAAAATTTTTATTATCTGAAGTTTTTGTAAATATAGAAACATCTTTACACAATATAAAATGACCCTGATAATATAATATATTCGCTTGTGCTGGTTGTTTTGACTGTTCTAGTTTTTCAAATTCATCTTTATATATTTCATGTGTTTCATTAATTTCTTTTGTAAGATTAAATGTATTTTGATAATAATTTTGATTTAATATTTGTAACTGATAACTATATTCTTTATCATATTGTTCTCTATATTGTTGTAGACATTTTTTAAAGATTCATTTATTTTTTGATTGGTTTCATTTTCTTCATTATTTAATTCTTTATTATTTAATTCTTCATTATTTAATTCTTCATTATTTAATTCTTCATTATTTAATTTTTGAATTGTTTCTATCTTATTTTGATATTTATGTTGATATTCTTGTAGTAACATTTTTGTTTGTTGTTGATAATCTATTTTACATTTTTGTAAACTTTTATTTAAATTTTCTAATTTTTGTTGGTATTCTGAAGATAAAGATGAATATTTGTAATTATAATCATCAGCACGTCCTTTATAATTATTATGATTAATCATTATTGGTGTTAGTGTTTTAACAAGTTCAAATTTTTCAGTACATATTATATTTCCTTGGTAAAAAATATTATGATGCATGTAATTACCTCTATCATTATATACTATTTCTGATTGGCAAAAATTTTTATTATTCAAATAAAATTTTTTTGAATCTGAGTAAAGTGGAGTAATTTTACCAATAGAAACATAATTCACATTTAATTCAAAAACATTTACTTCAATTAAATTTTTATTCTTTTTATGAAACTTTAGTAACCTATTATAATCATATGGAAATTCATCTAAGCCATCAGAAAGATCAAATTCACTTATGTATTCTTCTTTATTGTAATGACTTAGTCTTTCTTTATGATATTTTGCAGGATGTAAATGTGCTATAATACTCCACAGAAAACAATAATCATCTTCATTTTTTATGTTGATTAATTGAGGTGAACTGAAAGGTAAAGGAACATAACTACCACCAGTATTATTTTTATATTTATCAATTACTATTTTCTTAGATATTATTTTAACAAATCTCCAACCAGATTCACGTAACTGGGCTTCAATTATACAATTTTCTAATTTAAGTATCATCGATTCAAATATGGGTTGTATATCATTTGCATTATGAATTTCTTGTGAATTTGTAAAATGTCCTTGTATTATTTCTTCAGGAATTCCATCAGGTCCATTTTTTGTATAAAGTACTTCTACATTCATATAACATTTGAAAGATTTCTTAAATATATTATAAAAGTTGGTTAGAATATCAGAAAAAGTTTTATCGGTTTCATTATATTCAACGGGCGAAGCCCTGGAAGACATCTCCGATGTCCCACGAACAGATTCATTAAATAAATATTTTATATCTGTTACGGCTTCATCAAATTCATCTATTTCGTTAAATTCATCAGTATCACTAAATAAATATTTTATATCTGTTACGGCTTCATCTTCACTATTAAAAAATTTTTTATATTCCGAATGTGAATAATCATCAAACATTTTTTTAACTTTTATATCAATAGGCAATGTTTCTAGATAGTTTTTATAACTATTTAATTTTAATATATTTCCTTCATCAACTCGTTCTACATTTTGTAAATGCATTTTACTTTGTAGATGAGATTGATAACTTCTTTTTGTTTGTAACTTTTTTTTACATAAGACACAATAAAATGTTTTCATTTTTTATTTTTTAAAGAAAAAATTTGTGTTTTAGTTTTTTTTTTAAAAAAAAAATTTTTGTTTTAATTTTTAGAGAAAAAAAAATACTAATATATCTGCAAAATGGTGCGAAGCCCTAGGACCTTCGGTTTGATTATGATAAATTTGTTTAATTATTAAGTATTTCACTTACATCATTTATTAATGGTTTTATATCATTAAAAGTTTTTTTGGCTTCAACAAATGTAGATTTGGCATCAGAAAATGTAGATTTAACATCAGTTATTATTGGTGTTGCTTTTCTTAAACCGTTTCTAACATCATTTATTGCAATTTTTAAATAGTTTAATGTTTCATTATTTTGTAATCTTTTTGGTATTGGTATACCAAATTTTGCATTTAAATAATGATCAAAATAAAAATAAAATGTATCAGGAATAATTTTTAGTGGTACTTTTGCTTCGGATTCTAAAAAGATAATTATTTGTTCTATAACTTGATTTGATAAATGTTTTGTATTTGCATATATTCTAATATCAAAATCTTGAGAGTTATTATGGATTTCATGTTCGGTATCTACTAATATATTCAAGTCTTTATCATATACTTGCATATGTTCACTTATGGTGTCAACACGTATTATTCCATATTTATGTTGTGTATAATATGATAAAGGCATATTCATTTTATAATTTTTATTGATATCATTAAAGAATGCTGCATTATTTTGTGTAGTTGTAAAAAATGTTTGAATGTTTTCTCTAATCTTATTATCTACATCACAAGCTTTATGAGCTAATACAACTATTTGAATATTTTGATGTCTTCCTTTTGTAAATATTTCTGACATATTTTTTTGTTTTGATAAACTTGCAACATCATCTAAAATTAATAAAGATTTATTTTCAGGTGTACCAGCAAAACTTTCCATATCTTGTAACTCATCTAATTGTTTATCATTATAGACGTTTGTAAAAGTTGGCCATTCAGAAGTATGCATACAAAAAATATGTACTTTTGTTTCGTCCTTATAATATTGGTTTATATATTTTTTAATAAACGTAGTCTTACCACTTCCAGTTTTACCGTAAACAATGAAATGTAAATTTTCTTGATACATTTTACCTTGTTTAATATTTTTATTATTAGTTTTATCCTTAATCTTATCCTCCTCAGTCTTCCATCCTTTAAAAGATTTTTTTTCTTGGTTATAAAAATTTATTCTTTTTTGTTCCTCTGTTAGAAAGTAACCCCATTGATTTCCAATACATATAACAAGATGATAAATAAAAAATATTAAAATACATGCTAACAATATTTTTATACAATGAAATTTTAAAAAATTCTAAAGACGTGTAAGATCTGATTGTGGTATTTTTTTATTAAGAGATGAATTAGGGGGTAGTGGCTCTAAATATTTTTTATCTATATTATTATATATATTTTTATCTATATTATTATTATATTTAGTATTATATATAGGATTTTCTACAATATTATTAATATCTTTGAGATTCGGATCTTGAGGGGTTAGTGTATCTTGAAACTCAGTGTTATTCATATAATTATTTATTATTTCGTTTATTGCATTAAGAGATTTATGACGACTTAGATTACTTTTATTACTTTTATTACTTTTAATTATAACCGGTGAATATAAATCTTCCAAATTTTCGTTTTTATTCATTTAATATTTTTAAAATAAAAATTTAGGAATTATTATTTTTTTAATTCCGGACTCGCATTCTTACACTCTTATGGGTGTTTTTAACCTCTGTAGAACCTCCGGAATGTGTCGGACTTTTTGTTCCTATACTCAAAAGAAGTATGTTCCGAACCTCTCCTCTGTTCCGGAATGCTTAAGAATATTTTAATAAAATAATATTTTATTCTTTATAAAAAATAATATTTTAATATATATAAGATTATTTTAGTTGAAATACAACTATTTTAGTTGAAATACAACTATTTTAGTTGAAATACAACTATTTTAGTTGAAATACAACTATTTTAGTTGAAATACAACTATTTTAGTTGAAATACAACTATTTTAGTTGAAATACAACTATTTTAGTTGAAATACAACTATTTTAGTTGAAATATAACTATTTTAGTTGAAATATAACTATTTTAGTTGAAATACTAATATAAATTATTATTTTGACATAAATTATTATTATGTTGATTATTATGTTGATTATTATGTTGATTATTATGTTGATTAAGTTTTGGACATAGTGTTACATGTCGCTGAAAATTTTTCTTTAATATAATTTTTTGACAACCTCTACATTTAACTTTTTCTTTTAAACAATCCTTACACTGATATTTACTATCATAAAACTCTGTCTTAGGTTTAGTAATTTGACAACTTGTACATTGTCTTGTAGAACTTATACAAGAATTATAATGATTAGTAATTCCTTGATTTGTAAAATATTTATTACAATTACGACATAACTGATCTTTTAATTTATCTTTTTTTTCTTTTTTAACCTCTTCTGTTTGTTCGCATAATTTTAAATGACGTGCAAAATTTTTTGATGTTATATTTTTATTACATCCGGAACATATTTTTTTGTTATTACTTTCAACAAATTGATTTTTATCAATATAATTATTTTGTGCTACATTATTATTTTGAACAAAAGGATTATTTTGAACAAAAGGATTATTTTGTGCTACATTATTATTTTGTGCTAAATAATTATTATTATTTTGCCTAGGTGTATTTTGCCTAGGTGTATTTATTCTAGCAGTATTTTGCCTAGGTGTATTTATTCTAGCAGTATAAAGATTTTGTTCTTTATCTGTAATAAATAAATGCTTTAATCTTTGTAATGGTTGCTCTGATTGAATATTATTATACTGAATACTATTATTAGGTTGAATATTATTCTGAATATTATTAGGTTGAATATTATTAGGTTGTATATTATTAGGTTGTAATTGATTCATATGCATACCACATGGTGTGTTTTTCATATGAGAATATAATAGTGTTTGATTTAAAAAACGCATATTGCAAACTTGACAAATTTGAGTCATTTCCATTTTTTTATTTTTATTAGGAAAAATTTTATTTTTTATAATTTATGTATTTTTATAATTTATGTATTTTTATAATTTATGTATTTTTATAATTTATGTATTTTTTAAATCAGAAAAAATTTTATTTTTATTGTTTAAAAATGATGTTACCAAATGTTGGTGGAGGTGCATATATCCCGAATAATCGTGAATTAGAAATAGAGATAGAAAATTATATCATGAAAACTGGAGACGTTTTATCTGGTCCATTGCATCTTTCTATTCTTCCACAACAAAATACAGAGTTAACAAATAAACAATATGTTGATACGCAAATCAATGAATTAAAAGAAAAATATATAAACGATGTTTTGGTTCCGCTGATGAACGAATTAAAGTTGCTTAAACTTAATGACAAATCATTAAACGAAAAATTATTAAAACTTGATAAAAAGGATAGAGAGCTAGAAGCAGATATAGCAAAACTTTTTAAAAAGATTTCAGAACAATCAAAAATTTTAATATTACTTTCTTTAAATTTAAAATCTGCAGTCATTAAAAATAAACATCAGATAAAAATGTTAAAAGAACAATTAGAAGATGAAATAGAAAAACTACCTGAAAGAATTAAAAAAAATTTAAAACAGTTACAAACTACATTCCAAAAAAGTGTTGATGAATTGAGTTCTAAAATTACTCAACAAATGAAAAAGATGAATAGAATAATAAATGAAGTAAACTCACTTAATGAAAAAGTTGATAAAATGAAAACTCTTAAAATCAATTTAGAAAATGAATTAAAGAAAAATTTACAAGAAAACTCTAAAGAAAATAAAGAACAGTTAGATGCTGTTAAAAGACAATTAGATGTTCTTAAAGTTAAGTTAAATGCTCTTAAAACGGCGTTGAAGATTAATCAGCAGAAAATGCAAGTTAATAGAAGAGAAATTAAAGTACATCACACGCTGCTTGACGCAATAGATAAAGTGCAACAGGCAATTAATAAAGTTATCTCGAAGTTGTTGTCCATTCACAAACGTAAATCTTAAACGAGTATTGTAAATATTAATTTAAATATTTTTTACCTATAAAAAATATAAATATAATTTAAAAAATACAAAAATATAAATATAATTTTAAAAATAAAAAAGTATAAATATAATTTTTAAAAAAAATTTAAAATATAAAAGTATATAATTTTAAAAATGGATAAAATTAGAGCTAATAATTTTAAAAGAATTAAACAATTAGAAGAGTTAATAAAAGAAAGAAATATTATGAAAGAAAATCATAGAATAAAAAGAATGATTGATGCAGGTTTGGTTCCTGATAAAGTTAAACCAAAAACGCAATCTGCAAAAGTTAAGAACAAAAAATAAACATTTTTTTTTATAATGGACATCGGAGATGTCTTCCAGGGCTTCGCCCGTATTTATCTTTTTCCCAAAAAGTCAAATTTATTCCTAAAAAATGCCTATAATTTATAAACACAATCTTAAACATTTTGCTTCAAATCAAAAAATTTCTCATGAACCACGTATGAATCCTGTTTATCATTATGATAATAGAGAAACCGTTCAAAAAGAAGGGGATGGCATCTTTTCTGGTATTGGTAGTATCGTTAACTTAATTAAAAATAATAAAGATTTGATTACATCTGCTGCAAAAGGAGCAGCTGCTATAGGTAGTACAGCTAGTGCAATATCAAATGCTGTTAAATCACAAAACGAATTAAAACAACTAGAAGCTATTCGTAAAATCAAGAATGATTCTGAAGAACTAAAAAAATTAAAAAAAATTTCAGATGAAACAAAAAACAAAATTGCTAACATAGCTGTTGGGGAAACCTTGAGGAGCGGAGCTCCGTCTGATAGTAAACATAATGAAAAAACAATTGAAGAAATAAGAGGTAATGGCGTGAGCAGCAACCTTCTGTCTAACCAGCAAAGCTGTAGCGGAGCTGGTCTAGCAAAATTCTAAAATTATATTTAGTAAAATTCTAAAATTATATTTAGTAAAATTCTAAAATTATATTTAATAAAATTTTTTTTTCTATCTGTGAGAAAAACAAAAAGTCAAATTATTTCTTATAAAAATGTCTTCGCTTATCGAAAATAAATTTAGATTAGATGATCCCCCGTTCACCAGTTACAATCAAAAAAAGAATGACTATATAAGAATTGCTATGAATCCCGGATCTTCCAGTAGAGTAAACACTGGAGGAGATTTAATCTTTGAAGTTGATAATCAGCAGAGTTATTTATATTTACCTGATTCATTTTTACACTGCGAATATTCTTTATATAGTGATGCTAATTTTACAACACCATTACCAGATACCGATAATATTACACTAGAGAATAATTTTTTCCCAAGTTTATTTACACAAATGCGTTTAGATGTTGCAACTCAAAATATAGAAACAATAAGTGATTCTCCAGGTGTAATTGATACAATGCTTAGATTTATAACAATTGGTGAAAATAATAAAAAGTATGAAATCGAAGGTTGGTTTCCTGATACTAATGATGGTATAATTATTGATGATTTAACTCACGCTGGAACAGATGCAGCAGGAATTGCGAAAGATGTAGAAAATATTGCAAAACATTTAAATAAAACAAATAATGAAGCATATAAAGAAAGACGTGAATTTAACAAAAAAAGTAAACAGACAGTATATTGGTCATTGTCTCCATTATTCGGTTATTTAGATTATGATAAAATATCATATCAATTAAAATTTAAATTAATAATTCATCGTACAGCAAATAATGAATTAATCTTTTTTGGTAAGACTGGGAAAAAAGCATATTTAAAAATTGATAGACTTGAATGGTGGATTAAGCATATTACTCCTAGTTTAGAGGTTGAAACAGCTATTGCAAAAAGATTAAATACTAACAAACCAATTCCAGTTAATTTTCTAAAGAGAACTGCTAGTTCAGTAACTTTTTCCGAACAAAGATTTAACTGGCATTTTACTAGAACTGCGAATACTCCAAGATATTTATTACTAACATTTCAAAGAAATAATTCTCCAAGTTTTGATAAGAACAATAATATCTTCCATATTAATACAATTCGAAGTTTACAAGTTTCATTAAATCAAACTCGATATCCAATTGATCCATTAAGATTCGATGATACCAATAATCAATTTATGGAAGGATATGATTCTTATAGAAATCTTTGTATAGAATTTGGAGTTGAACCACAATTAACTCCTGGAGATTGGAGACATTTATATCCAATTTTCTGTTTCGATTTAAGTGCACAATCTGAAGATATTATTAAAAATGGTTGTGATGTAACAATTAATATTGAAAAGAAAGATTCCACAACTTCATTGATGGCTTATGGTTTATTGCTAGAAGATGCAAAATATTCTATTGAAATTCTTAATGGAAAGATGGTTAGGATCGGCTAAAACCAGAGGAGCTTTGCTCCGATAGGATAATTAAAATTTTTTTCATAACTAGAATAGATTAAAATTTTTGTTAACTTAAAAATTCTTAACTAAAAATTTTTCATAACTAGAATAGATTTAAATTTTTTGATAACTTTAAATTCTTAACTTAAAATTTTTTATTAAAAATGTCGCAAGCGAAAAGTAATATTAATAATAAAACTGTTGAATTAAAATTACGTAATATTGTTGACAAAAATACCCCTAAAACTATTACGATTAACAAAAAAAAGTATTACATAAGTAAACCAATGATAGAGAATATTCAATTACAAGAAGAAAAGAATGGCGGGATTCTCCCACTAATTCCACTAATAATAGGAGGCATAGCAGCTGCAGGAAGTGTTGCAGGTGGGACAGCTGGTATTGTCCAAGCAGTAAATAAAAATAAATCAGAGAAGGCAGCATTAGAAGAACAAAAACGTCATAACAGAGAGTTAGAGAAAGTTGCTAGGGGTGAAGGGACATCGGTTCATGGGTCAACGGAGATGTCTTCCAGGGCTTCGCCCGAAGGAAAAGGAGTAGTAGATAATTTTATTAGTAAATTAAAATTAGTTGATGAAGGAAAACGAGTTCTTAAAAATATTCTCCACAATGTTGATGATTTAATTGAAATTAAAGAAACTAAAGATGGTTCTGGAATATATCTAAGTCCTAGTATGATAAGGTAATAACCTCAGAACCTTTGGTTCTTTTCGGTAAAACAATTTTTTTTTGTTTTATCTTTTAAAATTTTTTTTTATCTTTTAAAATGAATTCTACAAATTCCGAAAATTTAATTAAATTAAAAATTTCTAATTTAGATTTATTGAATTATCTATTAAACAAAAATAAAAACTCAAACTGTAAAATTTATGAAGGTAACGACGACAAACAAAGTTTGGCTACTACCTACGGTGGCGACATACAAAAAACATTAGAAAACTTTCCTGGATTTATTTGGAGTAAATATTCGAAAGAAAAACATCTTCCTGGTCATTCATATACTGGTCCAGGAACTCGATTAGATATAAGACTAGATGAGAATAATAATCCGAAACCAGGTGAAGAACCAATAAATAGAGTAGATGCCGCCGCTTACAGGCATGATTTAGCTTATCGAAATCATGATCTAAGTTCTCGTCATGCAGCTGATAAGAAGATGATTCAAGAATTAGATAGTATTCAGAATCCTACATTTAGAGAAAAAATTGAAAGAATGTTTGTTAAGAAAGCTTTACAAGCTAAAATATTATTCGGTCAGGGTTTAAATGAAAATCATAATTCAGACGTTTATGCATCTGAAATTCATAAAGAATATAGAAAGCCTAAATATTTATTAAAAGTAAAAGTATTTAATAAAGATGATATTTGGAGTGCTGATCTTATTCATATGCCGAATGAAAGGGACTACAAATACGCATTGACAGTTATAGATTTATATACACGATACGCTTGGGTAAAACCTTTAAAAAATAAAAGTGGTCTATCAGTTAAATATGCGTTTGAAGAAATCTTTAAAGAAAGTAATAGAAAGCCAAGGAAATTGTTTGTTGATAAAGGGTCGGAATTTTATAACCGAAACGTTCAGCCACTATTTGAAACTGTTTATTCAACTGAAAACGCAGGAAAAGCTATAGTGATAGAAAGATTCAATCGGACGTTAAAAAATAAAATTTTCAAGAAATTTACTCAGCAAGGAAATCAGAAATGGTTAAAAATATTACCAGGAATTGTAGAGCAGTACAATAATAAAGTTCATTCAGGTATTGAAGAAACCCCAAAGAATGCTTCTGACGACCCTGATTTAATACGAAAGAAAATATTCGAGAATAATTATTCGAATGAGAGTAATCCGAATTTGCAGAAACTTAAGCCGAAATTTAAAATTGGAGATAGAGTTAGAATATTTAAATATAAGAACAAATTTGAAAAAGGCTTTGTTGGTTATTGGACTAAAGAAATATTTGAAGTTTCTAAAATAAATCAAAGTTATCCGATTACTTATGAAATTAAAGATTTAGATAATGAGGATATCAGAGGCCGTTTTTATCAAAATGAATTACAGAAAACAGAGCTTTAACCTCTAGGTGGCGCTTTAGCTAGCTTCGCTTGAGTTATAGATTGTTTAACTCTAACATAATATCTAGAAATGGTACTCCTTCCTGTAATTTAAATAAAACATAAAGACATAATTGTCCACAATAAGTAGTGCCTGGTGTTTGAATTTGAAACGTATTGTATGTTCCCGTTCCAAGTAATTCTTTTACTTCATTTGTAGGTGGAAGCCCGTATGAGTCAAAATAATAATTATCTCCGTTTTTACTAAAGATACCTGCTGACCAATGTACGCCGTTTTGGTCTGAAGTGTGAAGATTCGTTATGAAATTTGCAATTATTGATGGAACTTTGTTCCGGGAACTGAAGGTTCCTGTTGGCCTATTTTTTAGGAATTGTAATTCGTTTCTCATTAGAACATGAAAATTCTTTATTCCTAATTGATTTGCGATTTTCTTTAGGTCGAAATTCGTTGTCGTTTGTGTTCCATATAATTTAAAAAACTCATTTATGTTGCTCATTTTATAATAAAAAAATTTCTTAAGGGACCCCTAGAAGACAGAAGGGAGGGGGTATTGATTTAAAACTGTTCTCTAATGATGTCTTTCCTTACTACTTATTCGATTTTGAAATGATTATATTATAATTATTCTAATCTATATTGTTTTATATATTTCAATTTTCTTCATGAACTTCATTTGTAAAATATGTTTCATCGTTAAAATGATTGTTTAAAATTGTCATAACAACTATCCCGCATGTCGCCGTCTATGCGTTCTAAATTTAGAAGAAGAATTTTATTGTCATTTGCTTTTATTGTCAATGCACTCTTATGTGCTTAATCTATTCATGTCTTCACAATGGGAAGTACTTTACTACCCGTATGTGTTTGGCAAACGCTAAATGAATTTTGCAAATCGATTTCTAAAACTGAATTTGAAAATAGACTTTGCAAATGGATTTTGAAAATAGATTTTGAAAACAGATTCTGAAAATAATTTACGTAGGGGTAAATTGAAATGTCAAAACTTTACGCACGCGTAAGTTGAAATGTCAAAAGTTTACCGATGGGTAAATTGAAATGACAAGATATAGCATGATAATTTTAGGGGAAAGCTGCTAGACGTTTCTCTCTCTTCAATCTCTGTCTCTCTCTTCAATTATCAGGCAGTGTACGGGTTCATTGAATAATTTTGAGTTTATGAGTTACAATGATCTTCTAGTTCACACAATTAGTACTTTAAATAATGTTGAGCATACAATAACGAAGAATGACTAAGTAATAATTGCGTCTTCTTAATTTATCATAGTGCTCTAATCTTAATAATAATTGAGAACCATTTCACTTATTTTTAATTGAGATAACGAAGGATATATTCTTGAGGTTTCTTCCATTTCTGAAGTTCCTTCCACTTTTCTTCCTTCCATTTCTGAAGTTCCTTCCACTTTTGTTCCTTCCATTTCTGAAGTTCCTTCCACTTTTGTTTCATCCATTTTTAAAGAAATATTTTTAGTCACATGATATATTTTAAAAACCTGAAAGATGGATAAAATTCATGAATTTGAAATTCTCAACTTTTATGATTTTCGGTGTCCTAGAAGGGTCATGATTTAAGCAATGAAAATCGAACCGAAGGTTCTAGGGCTTCGCCCGATTGTTATTCTCAAATGTTGAGATACTCAACTTTTAGAATTTTTAGTGTCCTAGAACGGTCATGATTTTAAGGGTGAAAATTGTAATTCTCAAATTTGAGATTCTTAACTTTTATGATTTTCGGTGTCCTGGAACGGTCATGATTTTGGGGGTGAAAATTGTAATTCTCAAATTTGAGATTTTGAAAAATTTGAAAAATTGGGTATTTTTAAAAACGCCCAAATTTATGAATTTAGGTCTTCATAACCTGAAAAAGGGTTCAAATTCATGAATTTATGTTGTTTTTAAAAATACCATTTTTTGAAAAATGGTACTTTTTGAATGGACTAAATTCATGAATTTAGGTCTTAAAAACCTGAAAAAGGGACTAAATTCATAAATTTATGTCGTTTTTAAAAGTACGAATTTTTTTGATTTTATGGTGTCCTGGAACGGTCTTTTGTCCATTACTATGATCAAACTTTATTTTCACAAACGTGTGTCACGGTAAAACTATTTGAATACACTAGAGCTTACATTTCATAAGGCTTGTGTTGTGATAAACTTTCTAACTACACTCACGAATAAAACTTCGGTGATCAAACTTTACTTTCACAAACGTGTGTCACGGTAAAACTATTTGACTACACTAAACTTTCCTTTTCCAAACCATGATAAACTTTCTGACTACACTAACAAGAGCTTGTTCACTAGCGAAGAGAGAAATGAGCTTGTGGTTGCATGTGGCGCATGAATGTCCCTTCCAATTCATTCCTTTCATCATTTCGTCTCCGTGATAGAGACAGTTCTTAAAAGAACTCATGGCTCATTCTCGCATGTATGGCCAACTATCGGGAGACAAGTGCAATGGAGATTTTATGAGGTAGCCAGCGGCAGATAGCTAAATGTCGCCCTGGCGGTCAGAGTACAATGTTGAGACGAAAGGCAACCACTTGGAAACATGACGCAGAGAGGTTTCACAAGGATTACCATTGCCAACGTCCGTGCAGTACTCATCGTTACGAACTCCACCGCTGTCTCGAAAGAACGCCCACCAACAGGAGGTATGACACCGAAAATTTCCATGACTTGCACCGTCAATGACTTGATAGCCAGACATGAAAACAAGTGGAGTTATTTACAAGAGGTTGGGAAGTCGTTGCTTTGATCAGCTTGATAGCAAGCCGTGATTTACAAGCGTTTTGCAATATGGATGTTTGGAGGCCACCCATGACAATATAGCTAAGACTCAACCGATTGGCGTTCAAAGTGCTACGTTGAGAACTGTGTCAAATGCCCAACATCAGACATGAGTTGCCCCAGCGGTTTCGGTCTAAAATAAGACACACTCCCTTGCCACACTTATCACTACGACATCATCCGCCGTCCCGAAGGATCACCCTGTCATTGGAATATTACAGTTAAACTCTCCGTGCCATGCTCGCTTTGAATCAAGTCAAACGGACCTGTAGAAGCAAAGTTACGAGCCTTTAAAGTTTTGGAGTCTTTTATGGCCAGGAGACGAAGACCATCTCCTGGCTAACCTTTAAGTCTGGCACCTTAGCTAATATCAGCAATGAAATTTTCTAAGTCGGTTTCCTACGGACACCTGAAATTTGGAGTGTCCGATGCTATCATCGGAGCTTCGGAGACTTTTGACAATCTCTCTCGTCTTAATGAAAAGTCTCATTCGGTTTCCAGCTAATATAGTTTGTGGTGATCAGCTGATGACGTAATCTCCATCATCCAAAACTTTAAACACGTCTATCTCCGGTTCTAGTGCTCCGATTGACTTCAAATTTTGACAGTCACGTTTTCTCGCTCTCACTTTTTATTTAAGCCTTCTCTCGACTCTCTACGATGACCAGAAGCCGAGAAGCCGAGTTGAAAAAAACTCTGTCGTCTTTTCAAAGATTCCAAAATTTTGGAAAATGGGCAAAAACTCGATTTTGAACATGCTCTCAAGTAGAGACGAAACCTTCCACACATCTGAAAAGATAGTATCCTAGAGAAGAAAGTGCCGTCTTGATCCTAAAAGAAACCCAAGCTCTTCAATCACTTCCATTCCTGAGTGAGTCGTCACCAAAGTAGGTCGCACTTTAACATTTTCACGAAAATATCCCGTGTGGAGACCCAGTGTGAAGAAAATTTTCGACTTTTTCTCTCCGATTTATTTGAAACTCATCCTCTAGATGCAGAATGGCACGCTGATTCCAAATATCGTCTCCGTTTTCCCGTCCGAAGCGTCGTTCACCCGCTAGATCCATTTTCATAAAAATTTTAACTCTGTCGTTTTTCGGTGATGGGCAAAAATCTTAAAGTCACTCTCACACCGCAACGAGCAAACGTAGAGACACGCCGTTTCTTCCACTGAGTTTATCTGACTCTTAGCTTTCAAACGAGCTATTGCACGACTTTCTACGATCTCTAGAACCAAAGTTGGAAGAAACGCTGCCGAGGGGGGTGTCAGAACTTTTTCTCTCCGATTCCGCTGGAAACAACCTTCCTAACCCAAAATTTCACGTTGACTCCGAATCTGCCCTCCGTTTTTCCATCCGAGCACCCCTTCTGCTCGAAAAGTGTCCATTCTAATCCCAAAACGACCAAAACACACCTTTTTCTAACTGGCGGTTTTCAGAGATTCCTACCCTTTCTAGAGAACTCCTCCTTCCTTACTTCCCAACCCAAAATTTCACGTAGATTCCGAATCTGCCCTCCGTTTTTCCATCCGAGCCCTTCTTCATGCCGAAATATGACGCTTCTCATCCCAAAACGTCTAAAACCCACTTTTTCTAACTCTGTCATTCCTAGATTCCTACCCTTGCTGAATTTCTTCCTTCCTTCCAGAGGAGGGGGAGGAACGCTTCCCTCCTCACGGACCCATTCCTCCCAGCACATCCTTGCGCCTTCCCTTCCAGAGGGGGGAGGTGAGTCAGCATGATGACTCATCGTTGCTCATTTTGTCCTTGATTTTGGGATATGATTACTACTAACAGCATTCTGCATACAATTGGATTCACATGTGTTTTTCTTTGACCCTGTCTGACAAGAAGAGGAAATCTCTAGAACTCGGCAGACGTGCCGATTCGTAGTAGGCAGAGGGAGTACATCATTCTGTGAAAGTCTCACTTTCGGCCTCGGTCCCTGCAGAAACTCGTTCTGGCTGTCGGACTAAACCATGTGTGTGGAGAACACATGTGACCCAGCTACGTGGATGTCGCAAGTAGATCAGACATTGACTGACAATTAACCAGACTCTTGAATCACGAAGAGTGCATACTCGGGAGGGAAAGGCGACTTCCTCCATAAACTCGTCTTAGGCCAACACCTATGCACACACATATATGGAGAATCGACAAAATTATTCCATACCGGAACATGCGGTCAACAAGGCCTGCGTTGTTCAAGCGGACTGGCTACACTGCTGGACAATATAACACGCCCACACACGTGTCGGTGAAAAGGTTGAACAAGACTGATTAGATTCTTATCTAACTGACTGGGATTTACCACTTCATGAGTCAGAGCTATTTATAGACATAAGTCAGCAAAGTGGTCGATGTTTCCTAAGCCGAAGAAATTGTCATGATGCTACATTCGTTGGTGAGGATGTTAACTTACAAACTTTGACATGGTTATGACTTTATTTTATGCTTTACCTATCTTTGAAACAGTGAAATGCTTGTCACTTTATTTTACACTCTACCTATAAATTGCTAAAGTGCATAATCTATGGGGATAGGGTTACCTATGGTTGGATTTAGGGTTTTATATAGCACAAGTAAATGTTAACCGTTAGTGTATAGTACAATTATTAACTTAACCATTTGTGAATGAAATTATTCCTAACATTACAAACAGCTACTTTATTTCTAACTTTACAAACAGTGACACAGTTGCAACTTTATTTCTAACTTTACAAACAGTGAAATGCTTGTCACTTTATTTCATACTTTACCTATCTTACAAACTTTACAAACAACAACTTTATTTCTAACTTTACAGACTCTGAAATGATTCTAACTTTATTTCTATTTTTACAAATGTCAACTTTATTTCTAACTTTACAAACAGTGAAATGATTCTGACTTCATTTTATATTTCACCTATCTTACAAACAGTGACATGCTTATGACATTATTACCAAGTCAGCCCCACCTATATCAACCGCAACTTTATGTGAAAGGAAAACGACACAGTATGTGCATGATATGTTATTCATCATCACAGCCGATTTTCATAACACCGCACATAGGTAATACTGATGGTAGCAGAAAACAAAGTTTTTATGGCTCACATCACCGGAGAAAACAAGGTCATTGAAGGAAACTGTACAGGGACAAAACAAAGTCAGGAAAAACCAGTTCATATGCAAGTCAAGATATGAATTGATCAGAATATGGACGCATGTTACAAGAGACTAACTCACAACGCCCCATAGAAAACGCCATGGAGTGAAAAAGCAAAACATCAACCACAACAGAGAGGAAGCATTCATCATCATACATCGCCGGAAGGAGGAGGAGAAAGTTTCTGTCTCTTGGGTGGAGGTAGATGAGTGTCTGGATGGCTATACGGTAATGAGTGGTTAGGACTCATCCAGCATCGCTTGTCTTCCCAAGCTGAGAGACCTCGTTTCCTAAACGTCGTTGTTCTGACTTGATGCGACTGTGATTTAAAATGGTCATTTCTACTTTTTTAATTTTAAGTGAATCTAAGGCATCTTGATAGTACCTATGTGTCATTTTTCTAACGATGGACTTCGAGATGCCTTTCTCCCGTTTAATAGAAAGCTCTGAGGATTTTAGCTTCATGGAGTACATCTTGGGAAGAAGCAAGATCATCTCCTCTATCTGTTTGCCGGCACACTCATCCTGGAATCAGCCAAGCTTCGCTTTATTTGTGGTAGAGTAAAGCGGATGGTCAGTGGGATAGTTGGAACTATCAAACTTGGGTGCTAAATATTTTAAAATGTCTTCCTGCTTGACTTGGCTAGTGGTTGTCAAAGCTAGGAAGAAGCTGTCTGTATCGCCTCCTACTAATTCCACATGTTGGATCAATGGGCAAGTTTTAAAGGTGTGGTAAAACATCTTGTACATTTCTAACTTGGAGGGATCCAAGACAGCTTAACCGACATAAATGCGCTTGCAAAGTTCTACTTTGGATTTTAACGTTTTAAAACCAGTGATGTCTTCGGAAATGACATCATGGTGACAAAACAACGGTGAGCGACAAAATTTGATGCTCGTTTCCGGATCAGTCAAAATACGATAGTCCATGCGCTTTCTTACATCCTCCACGGTTTTACCAAAGAGGGCATTATTCCTAAATTTAAAGAAGTCCTTTTCGAAAGGATTCTTGGATTCAGCCCGTTTTTTACTATTAAATTCTATATACGGTTTTAGAAAGGGCTTCTGCTTAAACTGGATAGCGCGATGGACTTTGTCAAGTTGCATCCCCATACCTAGATAGAATTTGAGGATGGAATAGTGCACGATATAATGCTGCTTGTTCAATTGGGTGAGCAACAACATCCTAGCAGGTTTATATTTTAAGTCATTTTCCGCCTCATATTGCTTATTGTGTTCTTCCATAAAGGAGAAGAATATATCTGGACTGACTACGCCAGATTTGGGTGCGAGAGGAAAATCAACTGTCCTATTCTTAATACATTCTGGATAGATGAGGTCGACTTCGAATAAATGACCTATGTCGGCCTCATCTCCCAGTGCCATGATGTGTGCTGGATTGGAGAAGTGTTCAATGTCATGGGGCTCTACCCATTGGAAGTCAGACTGTGGCAAAGGCTTGGAGAGTGCACTCCCATACAAATTATTTTGGTCTATGTACATTAAATGCATTAAATGACAACATGTTTGTTAACAAATGTTAAGCCTCCCCTAATACCACGTTCAAATAACGTGTACATTTCTGCATCTTGCAGTAAATGTATTCTCTCTTTCGTCATCTTGAAGGCTGACTGATAGGACAGACCCGGCAGACTAACAAAATGGACGGGATCTAAGGCGTCCTGTTCTAATGTAACTTTCCTAAAAGTCTCAAACACGTCAGCCAACAGATAGGCGTTTAATGTTAAGTAGGCAAGCATGTAATCACCTAGTCACCAGAAGTACGACACCTAAATTCTAACCATGCTTGCTGTGCATGCCTATAGTCATCCAGCGAACAGTCCTCACCCAACAAATTATTTTTAAATTTATCGATGGATGGAAGGGATGTTTCTTTCAATGTGTCCATTGAACTAAAATAACTGTAAGGAAACACCCCTTTCCGTCGTATGAGACTGTCACTTATGTTGGGATAGTCTTTCTTTAAATGTTGAGTGAGGGGAAGTGTTTCTAAATTATTAGCCAACGCAGCTAAGGAAGAAGACATAAATTGAAAGCTATCTAGAAACTTTATGTCATAGAAGACAGGCTTCCCCTCCTTCGTCTTATTGACTTGTACTTTGGCAGTGATGCACATAAATTTTTCCTTACATTGTGGAATCACTTTGGATGACCAGGATTTCATTTTACCGAATCCATGGCGAATGATGATGTGAGCATCATAAAATTTAAAGTTATGGATGATGACGGGGAGCGTTCGTTGTTTGAGCTTAAGTGAGATATTACATTTACTGCATAAGGCAGACCTAAATTTACCACTGAGATGGCAATGTTCCCTCACTTTCTTATGCTACTTCTCATCAGAGGATGAACAGCAGCGAGGACATTCCGTGGTCATATCAAATTTGAGTTTATCGACTTCTGTGAAGCACATGGATTTCCTAGTCAGCTCCGTTTCATACCGTTGATGAAAACGGGCTTTCCTATCTAAAAAGTTGAAGAAGTTTTCGACGCACTCCTCGCCTTGACACACATGCATTTTATTTTGGTTCCTATAATATGGATGCCAAACTTCATAACAGGCAATGGCTGCTGGCTCATGACTTAGGTCTTCTTGTTCAATGCAACATTCAATGTCCGCACAGATGGTACATATGGGACTGAGCTCATTGCCGTTTTCCTCAGACCTATAAAATTTATCTTTGGGCATGACTTCCATTTGAAGTTTACCCCGAGACCACCACTCGTAATGCTGTTCAAAAAATGGTTTAGATGTGAAACGCCGTGTGCAGCGATCACAATAGTAGAAATTGTTCCTATATGTAGTTTGATGATGGTATAACCTTGAAATTTTAGGAATGCCACAATAATGCCATTCTAGGTGGTTGTCGCTATACACTAGGAGAAGATTGACAACCCGATCGAAGTTACTTTGGCGATTATTATACCTAACACCCTTCAGACCTTTTTCCCAGAGATGTACAACGATCTTAATTTCATTCAATTTTTCAAATTGGGCAATGTTTTTAAAATCTAATGTGTTGACATCTAACCCGTCAAACTTAAGCTCATCCTCCCATTCACGATATTTGGTGACTCTTTCACGATGCATATCTAGATCATTATAGTGAAGAATGGAGAGGACGGCATACTTGAAACACTGGGACTGACACTCTACATTGATGACAGCCTTTTTGTCAGCCAGTGCTTTGGGGAGGGTGAAACAACCCCTCCCTTGCAAATTTTCTAAAAGATTGATTTTGATGTGTACTTTTTCTATCCCATCAAAGACCAGTCCGCTATCTCTTTCATTAAATTTATCTAAGTTGCTGACGAGATAGGTCGCATGTCTCTCTATCCACTCGTTTACATCACCTATCAGATCCTATCTACTTCTCCCGTGCCACTGTCTACCTTATTGAAACGAGCAGTGAGATAGAACATGTTTTTGAGCAAAAATCTATCTAAGCTCGTCAACATTTGATGAATTAAACCTGTATTATTCATCAAGAAAGGATGAATATCTTATACAGGATCAGAGCTTTCTAACTCATAGTCGCGAAAGAGCCTCTCGAGGGAGAACTTGTTCAGCTTTAGAGTGACGTTGTTGCCAGTGTAAAGCTCAGTGGAATGTGTGTGACAGAGTGTGTCCGAAGAAAGAACAAACTCTGTAGGAAAGGTCTTCCGACACGAAGAACAGGAAAAGCCTACGGGTGGTGAAGGATGCTTCCTACCTGATGACGTTGGTGATTGCCTCACACTGCCACAGGAACCGCCTTTGATGTGGACTCGCAAGTTGGTGCTGTTGTAGAACGTACGTCGACAACCTTCACACTTGGGTCGTTGAGGGATCGGTCGGCGCCTTCCTCCTCTGCAGGCATTGCCAGTGGTGTGACGTCATAAGTTGAAGGCTGAAGCGAAGACCCTGTCACACCGCTGGCATCGAAAGTCCTTCTCCTCTTCGACTTCAATCTCCCTCTCGTCTCCCACTATCTCCAACTCCTCCTGCTCCTCTAGCAATCTCTCCACCGACTGAACGGAGAGGAGAGGGAGGTCGACCGCTGCAGGTGGTGGTGGCGAAGTTGGGATGATGATGGGGCGGGAGGGAACGTCGCCGTCCAGGAGAACCGTCGCCAGATCTGTTGAGAAAAAGAAAAAAGAGATTAGTAACATGATCATAATTTCAAGTTTGAAGTCTTATCCCCCTATTTCCCAATCACGGTTACTTACCATCTAAGGACTTGATCTGCAGCAACACCGATGGTCGAGGAGAAGGCAGATGTGGGACAGGAGCCGAGAGTGGAAGGATCCTGGGCTTGGGTGTGGGAGGGACGTGGTGACGGGGAGCTGGGACTGGTGCAGGGAGAGGAGCAGGCGGTAGAGGTGGGTGGTGACGATGCCCGAGAGAGGAGTCAGACCTTGAGCGGAGGTAGATGGACGGGAAGGTAGGGTCGGAAATTCCTCGCGGTACTTCCGCCTCACGGCTTCTCCCCACTTCTTCATCTCTGCCATATCTGTAGAGAGGAAAAAGAGATCAGATTAGAAACTGCGGAGACAATAATGATAGAGAGTAAGCTGTACGGATACAGAAGTGCTAAAACATGACATTCCAACTCTCAGTTCTCATAAGTGAGGGTACTTACACCTGCCAAGCCGCTCATAGGCTTCCCTGATTGCTCCTTGGGGGACGGTTCCCCATTACGAATACATTCATGCACTGAAAAAGAATGACAGCAAAGATGAGCACAGCTAAAATTTGGATTCGCTTTAAACATGAACAAAATAAGGGAGGGGCTCTTGATTTAAATTAGGATGTCTACCCTAATGATGTTAGTAATAGAGCGAGTCAACCTTGATACAAATACTTATATTGCTCGATCGTAGCCTCCTCCATCTCGACAGCAATGCGGTAATTTTCAACTTTGTTGAATTCCATGGCGGTTAGTTGACAATAGATGCTGAATAGTAAGACCTCAATCACTGAAAAGGAAAGATGAGAATCGTTTCATATGCCTAGTCAACGTTTATTATGGGAACAATCATTGAAGTGACATCTAATGAATTACATTTCACTCTACTCCACATCATAAAGACTAACCTTTGTCGAATGGCTGAAGTACTCTGACCTGGCGAGAGAAACCATCACGTTGAGTATGAAGTCGAACCCCCAACGTGAGCAGCGGCTCAGAGGTTTCGGTCTAACAAACGACGAACAATCCGTGCAACGCAATCCCTCTACGGCAGTACCCGCCGTCCCGAAGGAACGCTCGAGCAAAGGAGGTATTACAGCGATGATATGTTTTATGAGCAGAAGTGAATCTCCTGATAGCAAGAGACTATTCAACTTGATAGCAAGTCAAAACAACCTGATAGCAGGAGCTCACCGACACTCACCTTGTGAAAGATAAATGTGACGAGCAGAGCTGGTGCACTGCCTTTTAAAGGATTTTCCTAAGCGGTGAATGGATGAGATCTCTAGTCCAATCACAGACGAGCTAGATTTCCCGATGTGTGCACGTACAATTGTAACGCGTTATTAAAATCGTCTTATCGTCTTAGGCAAACATGATGTTTAGCAATAGACTGAACCGTGGTGGCCGAAGTCGATACATTGAAACATGATGATTGCACGATTCGTTTTCATCAACAGAGCTTCGGAGGCTTAATACAAGATTACATCCTTGAGTTTCAAAGGGAGGAGACAGAATTGGAAGCATGTTTATACTATACACGAGAAATATTTACGGAGTTGATATCTTATTTCAAGGACAGTATCATCACGGCTCACTTAATTGCACAAGTCAATTACACTTATTTTCCACAAGATGAAGGAGCTGACAGTGTTGACATACAATTTCGTTCCTACGGACAAGAATATGTTACTGATGCTTCTGAGTTTTATACACGACATCTGCAGAATATTATTTCTCGGATGGACGACTTTCATGGTTACGGCGATCATTTGCTACTGAATAAAATAAACAACATTGTCATTGCTATTAGTAAAGTGGGTTTCAATGATGCTAAATCAAAGACCAAATAAAGTATTTTTCATGACACTTGTGTTGTGCTAAACTTTCTAATGCTGTTGTGAGTTCAGTCAGTCATAAAACTTCAATGATCACACTTTACTTTCACAAACGTGTGTTGTGAAAAACTATTTGACTACACTAAACTTTGCTTTTGCAAACCATGATACACTTTCTGACTACACTCACGAATAAAACTTCAATGATCAAACTTTACTTTCACAAACGTGTGTCACGGTAAAACTATTTGACTACACTAAACTTTCCTTTTCCAAACCATGATAAACTTTCTGACTACACTAACAAGAGCTTGTTCACTAGCGAAGAGAGAAATGAGCTTGTGGTTGCATGTGGCGCATGAATGTCCCTTCCAATTCATTCCTTTCATCATTTCGTCTCCGTGATAGAGACAGTTCTTAAAAGAACTCATGGCTCATTCTCGCATGTATGGCCAACTATCGGGAGACAAGTGCAATGGAGATTTTATGAGGTAGCCAGCGGCAGATAGCTAAATGTCGGCCTGGCGGTCAGAGTACAATGTTGAGACGAAAGGCAACCACTTGGAAACATGACGCAGAGAGGTTTCACAAGGATTACCATTGCCAACGTCCGTGCAGTACTCATCGTTACGAACTCCACCGCTGTCTCGAAAGAACGCCCACCAACAGGAGGTATGACACCGAAAATTTCCATGACTTGCACCGTCAATGACTTGATAGCCAGACATGAAAACAAGTGGAGTTATTTACAAGAGGTTGGGAAGTCGTTGCTTTGATCAGCTTGATAGCAAGCCGTGATTTACAAGCGTTTTGCAATATGGATGTTTGGAGGCCACCCATGACAATATAGCTAAGACTCAACCGATTGGCGTTCAAAGTGCTGCGTTGAGAACTGTGTCAAATGCCCAACATCAGACATGAGTTGCCCCAGCGGTTTCGGTCTAAAATGAGACACACTCCCTTGCCATACTTATCACTACGGCATCATCCGCCGTCCCGAAGGATCACCCTGTCATTGGAATATTACAGTTAAACTCCCCGTGCCATGCTCGCTTTGAATCAAGTCAAACGGACCTGTAGAAGCAAAGTTACGAGCCTTTAAAGTTTTGGAGTCTTTTATGGCCAGGAGACGAAGGCCATCTCCTGGCTAACCTTTAAGTCTGGCACCTTAGCTAATATCAGCAATGAAATTTTCTAAGTCGGTTTCCTACGGACACCTGAAATTTGGAATGTCCGATGCTATCATCGGAGCTTCGGAGACCTTTGACAATCTCTCTCGTCTTAATGAAGAGTCTCATTCGGTTTCCAGCTAATATAGTTTGTGGTGATCAGCTGATGACGTAATCTCCATCATCCAAAACTTTAAACACGTCTATCTCCGGTTCTAGTGCTCCGATTGACTTCAAATTTTGACAGTCACGTTTTCTCGCTCTCACTTTTTATTTAAGCCTTCCCTCGACTCTCTACGATGACCAGAAGCCGAGAAGCCGAGTTGAAAAAAACTCTGTCGTCTTTTCAAAGATTCCAAAATTTTGGAAAATGGGCAAAAACTCGATTTTGAACATGCTCTCAAGTAGAGACGAAACCTTCCACACATCTGAAAAGATAGTATCCTAGAGAAGAAAGTGCCGTCTTGATCCTAAAAGAAACCCAAGCTCTTCAATCACTTCCATTCCTCAGTGAGTCATCACCAAAGTAGGTCACACTTTAACATTTTCACGAAAAAATCCCGTGTGGAGACCCAGTGTGAAGAAAATTTTCGACTTTTTCTCTCCGATTTATTTGAAACTCATCCTCTAGATGCAGAATGGCACGCTGATTCCAAATATCGTCTCCGTTTTCCCGTCCGAAGCGTCGTTCACCCGCTGGATCCATTTTCATAAAAATTTTAACTCTGTCGTTTTTCGGTGATGGGCAAAAATCTTAAAGTCACTCTCACACCGCAACGAGCAAACGTAGAGACACGCCGTTTCTTCCACTGAGTTTATCTGACTCTTAGCTTTCAAACGAGCTATTGCACGACTTTCTACGATCTCTAGAACCAAAGTTGGAAGAAACGCTGCCGAGGGGGATGTCAGAACTTTTTCTCTCCGATTCCGCTGGAAACAACCTTCCTAACCCAAAATTTCACGTTGACTCCGAATCTGCCCACCGTTTTTCCATCCGAGCACCCCTTCTGCCCGAAAAGTGTCCATTCTAATCCCAAAACGACCAAAACACACCTTTTTCTAACTGGCGGTTTTCAGAGATTCCTATCCTTTCTAGAGAACTCCTCCTTCCTTACTTCCCAACCCAAAATTTCACGTAGATTCCGAATCTGCCCTCCGTTTTTCCATCCGAGCCCTTCTTCATGCCGAAATATGACGCTTCTCATCCCAAAACGTCTAAAACCCACTTTTTCTAACTCTGTCATTCCTAGATTCCTACCCTTGCTGAATTTCTTCCTTCCTTCCAGAGGAGGGGGAGGAACGCTTTCCTCCTCACGGACCCATTCCTCCCAGCACATCCTTGCGCCTTCCTTCCAGAGGGGGGAGGTGAGTCAGCATGATGACTCATTGTTGCTCATTTTGTCCTTGATTTTGGGATATGATTACTACTAACAGCATTCTGCATACAATTGGATTCACATGTGTTTTTCTTTGACCCTGTCTGACAAGAAGAGGAAATCTCTAGAACTCGGCAGACGTGCCGATTCGTAGTAGGCAGAGGGAGTACATCATTCTGTGAAAGTCTCACTTTCGGCCTCGGTCCCTGCAGAAACTCGTTCTGGCTGTCGGACTAAACCATGTGTGTGGAGAACACATGTGACCCAGCTACGTGGATGTCGCAAGTAGATCAGACATTGACTGACAATTAACCAGACTCTCGAATCACGAAGAGTGCATACTCGGGAGGGGAAAGGCGACTTCCTCCATAAACTCGTCCTAGGCCAACACCTATGCACACACATATATGGAGAATCGACAAAATTATTCCATACCGGAACATGCGGTCAACAAGGCCTGCGTTGTTCAAGCGGACTGGCTACACTGCTGGACAATATAATAAGAGCAGCAGAAATACAAGAAGGAAATGGACACATCACGTTAACATCGCCGTAATACAATGATAATAATAATAATAAGCGTTTATTGAATGAAAATGATAATCAAAAGTTACAAGAAAGAGTGACAGGGCAGACGAAATACATAACTGGACAAATACCGTTGTGATAAGGAATGCAAAGGCTACTTAAAGCTTTCTTTTCTTAAATCACCCTTGATGAGGCGGTTACAAAAGGAAAAAAGTTTTCCTTCGCTTCAAGGTTCTGTAGTATTGAACACAAAACTGAGATCGATATCGCGTCGGAATACTGTGGTGCAAAATATGGGTTCTCTCTATTTGAATTTGATGGAATAGCTTCTTCCTATGACGTCGTCAGCGGCTTTCTGTTTCAACCTTAGCGCAATTACATTTCTTTATGTTGAGACTATTGTAATGCAAGTTGGAAATCATATTATGGGTTGTATTATCATTTTTTGAAGCCTTCTAGCTTAAAGATTGCCTAGACCAACCATTACCGGACTTTTCTGAAGTGAGTCGCTTCATCACATGGAACCGCTGATTAGCTTTAGAGCAGATTGAATCGACATGAAGGCCTCAACGCAAGTCTTTACCTACGACATCTCCAAGAATCTTTAATTTATCAAACTGTGGCATAGTAGGGGATCCCGAAAAGGAAACATACTTATCAGACGGTGTAAAAAACATCATCTTTGACTTGTCAATGTTGAGTGTTAACTTGTTGCTTGAGCACCACTCGCCGATGAAAACAGATTTTTCCTCTATTGTAGTGGAAGGATGACATCATCCCGAGCTGAAGCGATGATGAATCATGTGGAAGATGATCAGCGAGTTTTACAATGGATGATCCGAAAAGTCCTTGAAATCAAATCACCGACAAAGGCGCAAAACAAGGAGGGAGCAGAAACGGATCCCTATGCATAGCGTGATGTCAGATGCCCTGATTGCTGCTGATAATCGAATGGTAACTTTGCTGGGACTCCTTTGACATGTCGGCGGCATTCGACTGTGTTGACCACAGCTGTTGTTACTACGTCGACTCGAATCTGATTTTGGATTGACTTCCATCGTTCTCGAGTAGAAATCATCATTCTTAACATCTTGCACTGGTCAGTTCTGCAATTCCGATTCCATGTCGTCGATACAGGTTTTCTGGTATGGTGTTCCTCAGGGATTTGGTGCTTTGGCCGTTGTTATTTATCTTGTACACGGCGCAGCTAAACAAGATCGTCGCGGCTCATCACTGTCAGTATCACCAGTATGCAGACAACTGTCAGATATATATCAGTGTGCCAGTCAATCAAGTTTCATCAGCTAAGAAGCGGCTCTTTCTATGTGTTTCTGATATTGGCAAATAGCTGCGATTGAATTCTGACAAAACTGTTTTCATATGGCTGGGCTCTCGTCAGCAATTCGCAGGGATTGATGCTGGTACGGTTGACATCCTATCGGTTGACATCAGAAATCGGAATCTGTGCATGAGCTTGGCGTAATGATAGATAGCCGTCTGTCTCTGTCTGTCAATGTTTCTGCTGTGTGTCTCTCTGCTTGACACTTCTTTCGTCAACTGCGTCCGGTGATACAGAGCTTACCAGAGGATGCTGCAAAGACTTTGATTCTGGCGTTTGCATCATCTCGATTGGACTACTGCTGCTCTATACATTATGGCATCTCTAATAAGCTTCTTCGTCGCCTCCAGGATGGACAGAATGCTGCGCGCGTATGGTGACAGGAACTCGCAAACGTGAGCACATAACTCCAATTCTGTATCAACTGCATTGTCTCCCATTGCGCCACAGGATCATTTTTCGGATGGTGATACACATCTTCAAAGCCATGAATGGAATGGCACCACGATATTTGATGGACAAATGTCACCCTAGGATATCACATCTCTCGCGACATGAGATCAAGTGATCTGAGAACATGCGAAGTGCCCCGAACACGCACTCGCCTGGGTGACAGAGCTTTCGCCGTTGCTGGAGCACGTCTGCCTCCCTTTACATCTGAGGGACAAGACACTCTCCAGCTTTCGTCGGTTGTTGAAAATCTATCATTTCGAACCTGGTAAAAGCCATCAGATTTTCGGCTAAAACTGGCTAAGACTATTTTCCAGCATTACTACTTTATAGTTCTTTGGGTACATACAATATAAGGGACCATCGTCACTCCTTACTTCATTGATGAACGTTAGTCGCAATAAGTTCATCTCACTTTTCATTATTCGATAAACATTTAGGCCGGTGTATGACACGATTGAAACCTTATCAACACCATATTTCAATCAAGAATATATTCCAAGTAGGCCTATAGGCTAGGTATAAGAAAATGAATTATTATAGAAAAAATATTGTTCTAAAGCTGTTGTGCATACTTTTAAGCGTGCACGTGTTTTGTTGCTTCATAAATTTCATTCATTGTAAGATGTAACATACGTCCATGCTGGAAGGAAATCACTTGGCTCTATATGAAAGATCGAAAGGCAGTGGAATATGAAGCTGGAAAGGCAAGAAAATGCAGAAATCTGGCTTCGGATTTCTACGATTAACCTGCCTGCTGATCTCATAGAATAGCTTATCTTATAAATCTGTGGCAAATGTCTCATAGCCGGCCATTGTGATTACACGAATATTTCTATTTTTCATGTCATGGCAATTTACCGTCACATATTTAGAAAATAAGGTGATGTTAAATGAATTGTATACCGAAAGTTTCGATTTGAGCTCAAAATACAGAAATTTGAAGAACTTTGAACAAACTTGAATATCACAATAATGCTACAATTGTTTGTCGCTATCAGATTCTATTAACAACGATCAATTTTGCAGCTTACTAAAAATGTTCTTTTGTAGAGATTGCAACTGAAACTGTTCAGACATACACTATACCTTACTTTATCAAGATTTCTGCTGCGAACTATGTTATTTAATTATTATTTGTTTTTTCAAATTATGGTTTTCTGCTCCTATCACAAGCGTTAGCACATTTAGTTTATTTCTAAAAAAGGTAGAAATGTATTCTAAATGACATTGCTTGATTTGGGAGCTGAGATTTTCCAGTGCAGAGGCTCTTTGATAGTGTGTTCTCTCTGCGTTCATGAGACCTGGGTTCAAATCTAGATCTGATGAAGCCTAAGCTACTATTAACATACACTCTGCATTCTTGCTGAACACTCAACACAGAATAATGACAGTGGGATTATTGAAGCTCGTCCACATGAAGAAAGTGGTAAAAGCTTAATTTAGTTCCATGTAGGGCCTATAAACCAGTTATATTCATCTATTTATTTTCATTTTTTTCTTTCATTTGATGATAATTCTGGGAGTATCTAACAACTTCTGTTACATGAACTAATGGGCCAAAATGGTGCTGAAGTCTACATTTGTTCTAAAGGCACAAGAAAGGGGCAGAGCAATCGCAAACAAAGATAACATCGCACGTCGTTCGTGATAAAAACATGTCATGTGGTTCTAGCACAGAATTAATGTCATGTTTTTCAAGATAAGAGTTGCAATCTGCAAATCCACATGCATTGTGATACTCAATTCCAACTTGCTGTCGATCATTCCGTGAAGCAATAGACTGATTTTTCGGAATTTTATTTTTAGCCGGTTTTACCAGTTTTTGCTGGTTTTTAGGGGTTTTGCCACCAGTTATAGCCGACAAAAAGCCAACGTGGTTCGAACAGAGCACCTTGCAATAGAGTGGCAGCACAGAGCATTTATTCAATGGAGAGAGGGTAGATGGTTTGAGTATTTGGAGGTGATGATTACAGAATGACTTTCATGAATATGTATTGCCCCTGGACTTCACCCGAGTCTGTGACCCTTTTTGGCCCCCTACGTACATCACATCACATCAATTGAATTTATTCAATGGAACAATGGTACAGCTACAAGGCGTTTCAAAAGATTCCTTAGAGTTCCCTTGACACCAAACTAACAATGACAGCAATTTTACATGAGTCCTTCACCCCGACATCAACCCACAAACTTTGAAAATCACCCCAACCTGTAAGCTATGTTGTATGTAAACTATGTATGGCACGGCTACAAGGGAACAGCACGGGAATTTCAACATCGCGCATCCTATGGAACTCCCGATAAAGAACATTTCCGTTCCATCGCACAAGTTGACGCACTCCAGTCGGACAGCTTCCCGCACCATGAATGACCAAATGACCAAATAAACCCTCTGAACGAAGTCATTCTCGTGGATTTTGGCCGGTCCCGGACTTTTTCCAGGTCCTACTTTTACCAAAGTCCTGGTAGAAACTGTCTGATTTCCATTTCTTGAAACCATTCATTTTTCTTTCTGCATCAGTCAAACGTTCTTTGATTGCTTGGATGTAGCGATTGCCTTCGGCCTTCTATTCTTCCATAAAGTTTGTTTCGTTGTAGGAAGCGTTTCACTGTTTTCAAAGAAACAATTGACGCCAAAGTCATGGAAATGCTTCGTTCGTTTGCAATCATTCTTGGATGCTTTCTTTTTTAGCGAGCCAAGTCGAAACCGAGAGTGAAGCAAATTTTTAGCAGAACTGAGGGCATCTGATGCTCTGATGAAATCATTGAATACGTCTGTCGCATCATTGCACCCGACAAGGCTGCACCTTGGCCTTCACCCCGACAGCAACACCCAAACTTTGAAAATCACCCCTTCCTGTAGACCATTGAATGTATTTTATGGAACAATGGCACGGCTACAAGTCACCGCAAAGTATTCCCTAGAGCTCCAATGACATCAAACTAGCAATGACAGCAATTTTGCTTGATGCCTTCTGCCCATAACAGCAAGCCCTAGGGTCTCCGGTCCAATTGACTTTATTCAATGGAGCGCATCGTTTCCAATTGCGAGCTGAAAATTTCCGCGCAGTATACAGATTTCCACGCAGTAATCTAGACTCACTTCTACAGAGATCAGCTGTTGACAGGCATGCAGACCTAATTATGAAAAATGAAAACATTTCGAAGGATTTTCGACGCATGATGTTATTACACAACTGCACGACGCTTCGGCCTTCACTTTATTCATGTTCCAAACAAATTTTTAGTGAAAAGATCGAACATGCAGATAGGTGGTGGGAATCTATCAAATGCGGGCCCCGCTGTTTATCACATAAGAGACAAATGAAATTCACGAACTTTCGAAAGAAAATCTCAGCCTTATAACGAACGCCCTCATAAAAAATCCTTTTCGATGGTGAGTTGAGACTCGGAGAATTGCCCTTTTATGGCGGTATTCCTCAATGGTTATTTTGAAACATCACCAACAAGCAACAGATCAAAGGAAGCCTCCTTCAAATGCAAAACGTCTTCACATGCATTAAAAAAAGTTCATAGCACCACAATTCTCCATTCAAGCATTTGAGGAGAGCGTACAAATGAGAGCGCAGAGTATCAGCAAGCAGATCAATCATCGAAGAATATGAAATATGAATGATAGGAGGAGTAAAAGCTTGAAAAAGCGCTTCGAATTGACTAAATGGTAGGATAGTACATCTGACAAAATCGAGATAAGTGAAGGTATCAGATTGTTAGTTAGCAGTCATCGTCTCATCTAGGTTGATGAGAAATTTGAAAAATTGTTTTTTATTGAAAAATAATGCATTAATTGAATGCTGAATTATAACGTCGCACAATGTGAAGGCCAACGGCCGAAAATTTAGTGCAGTTTTTGTCCACTTTTCTTATTGTAAAACGTCGAAAAAGTACTTTTCAAAACTTTTTATTTATATTACCTTCATCAAATATGTGCACATCGATTTTTGAGGATCACTATGAAAATCCTCCAACACGCTTTAAGAAGGAAGAGCCTAGATCATCCGTTTTAAGTACTTGAACTATAAGACTTATATTTTTGGTCATTTATGATATGCTTGGATAAAGTATTCGGATATTTGCCGTGAATATCCCTGTTGCATAAATATTAATATCAAATCACATGTATATGCACCCAACAACCCATTGCCATGTGAAAAATGAGAACCACGTCGTCATCCATAATTTTTGTATTAGCTTTATAAACGATCTTGAACAATTTGTCTTGCTGTTTGTCTTTTGATATGAATATCCCATAAAATTGCCGTACCTGCAAGATCAATTTTCCTGCAAGGACAAGGCCTATGAAATGTTAAAACATTGCTATATTGTGTTAGCTATATTGGGACTAGCGAATAGCGGATGCAATGATTCATCCTTAATACACTGAAAAAACGATGCGTTTGCTGTAAATTAAAAACTGGCGAAGATGGTGCAGTCGATTTTCGGCTTCTGTCTATGCTGTGGTACAGTAATTGCATTTAGTCGTGCTTGTATGAATAAGAACCAATCACACAATTCATGCATCATACAGGGTGCGGGAAAAGTCCCTGCGGATTTTTGTCAACTTTATATTTTGCTATTCAATGATCAAATATCATTTCTTCAGTGACCAATATGTGGCAATGCGTTTGTAGATAACTCTGTCACTCGACTATTATGCATGCCAAGTCCTCAGATTTAACACATAGTGAGCTTTATGCTATTCAATCAACAAAATTTAAATTGATTACTTTCCATACGTTTTGTAAACTCGGCATTTCATTGTGCTATTTTCGATGCTTTAAAAAGCTATGCCACTTGTTTTTCCTGAGCTCCATGGATTTCACATTTGAATCTAGCTACGAGATTTGATCTCATTTTAATCAAATCAACAAAGTTGTGCTTCAAATAGCTATGCCACTCGTTTTTGCTGAGCTCCATAGATTTCAAATTTAAATCTAACTTCGAGGATCGATCATTAAATGACGGACTAAACCATAGACTTCTAAATGACTAAACCATGGATGATTAACCTTGATAGATGTTATGCCTTGAAAAGCTATGCCACTTATTTTTGCTGACCAGCATAGATTTCACATTTGAATCTTACTACGAGATTTTTAATTTTAATCAATACATTTTATACACTGTGTTTATAAACTCGATACACTGATGGATGTGAGTAATTTGATATTGTGATGGAATTCTCGACAATAGAAAAAGTTTATTGCACATCGTGGGCCATTTCTTTCAACTGTGAAGAAAGTGCTCGTCAATTCAGAGAGAAATTTAACAAGGAACCCCCATCGTCGAGAACAATCTTGTATTGGAAGAACAAACTTCTTGAAACCGGCAGCCTGTCCCACGACCGACCCAGAAGTGGCAGACCCATAACAGCATCTGGAGATGAAAACAGGCAAAAGGTAAATGAAGCTGTCACTGAAAATCCTTCAACTTCGACAAGAGCGATATCGAGGGATGTCGGGATCTCTGATTTCACTGTCCGAAAAGTTCTAAAAGCCGAACATTATCATCCATACAAGCCGCTATATTCTCAATTTCTTTGTGATGGGGAAGAAGACCGCCGCTTACAATTTTGTGAAGAAATGAGGAGAAAATCGAGAGAAGATCCTGCTTTCCTCCGAAAGCTAACATTTTCGGACGAGTGTGTCATGTCGTTGACAGGCAACATCAACAAGCACAATGTGCACTTCTGGACTACGACGAATCCGAATATTAGAATGACCAACCCAGGCAAGACTCCTAGCCTCACCGTGTGGGCCTGTATAGGCTATTCCGGACTTCTTCTCTACGATATCAGTTCAGAAACCATGAATGGAAAGAGATATTCTGATCTTCTGTTGAACCAAGTCGTTCCTTATTTCTCTCGTGGCACTGGAAGAACCCTTCTGTTCCAGCAAGACGGAGCGCCTCCCCATTACTCTCTTTCAGCGCGTCAAATTCTAGAGACTCATTTGTCCAATCGCTGTATCGGCAGGAGAGGACCTATTGAATGGCCAGCAAGATCGCCGGACTTGACACCCTGCGACTTTTGCTTCTGGAGTCACCTGCGGCAATTGGTTTATCCTCCAGGTTTTATTTACAGGAACATTCAGGACTTGCGGGAAGAGATTGAGCGACAAATGAACAACATTGCTCTCTCTTACTACCGTGATTCGTTGAGGAATTTCAGAAACGTTTTCTGAAGTGCATTGAGCATGACGGTGAGCTATTTGAAGAATAAAAATGTCAATGAGTACATTGAATGTTTAGTTTTTATTTCTAGATGGGTTTGTTCAAAGAAAAATGAAAATAAAGTAAAACAATTCACCATACAATAACTAAATATAAAGTTATCAAAAATCCGCAAAGACTTTTCTCGCACCCTGTATAGAAGTCGGATGAAGGACTCTGGTACAATTGCTGTCATTGTTAGTTTGGTATCAAGGGAATTCTCAGGAATACTTTGCGGCGATTTGTAGCAGGTCTACAAATTGGGTAGCATGGTCTACAGGTTGGGGTGATTTTCAAAGCTTGTGGGTTGATGTCGGGGTGAAGGACTCATGTAAAATTGCTGTCATTGTTAGTTTGATGTCAAGGGAACTCTAAGGAATCTTTTGAATTAGCTTGTAGCTGTACCATTGTTCCATTGAATAAATTCAATTGATGTGATGTGATGTACGTAGGGGGCCAAAAAGGGTCACAGACTCGGGTGAAGTCCAGGGGCAATACATATTCATGAAAGTCATTCTGTAATCATCACCTCCAAATACTCAAACCATCTACCCTCTCTCCATTGAATAAATGCTCTGTGCTGCCACTCTGTAACATTGTATTGTGCGCTATACAAGTACTTTTGTAAATAAATAAATACGCTGTCAATTTAAGCTGGCCATTGTGCTGGTCTCGCAACTCTGATTCGCACTGATGAGTACTAATAGAACGAAACTCGACGTTTTCATTTGCCAAGGTACCATTCCTCCAGCACCCACAAAATCTATTTTCCTTAAAAACCTTTGAATTCGGAAACACACGGGCATTAATAGTTTAATCATGATAGCCACTCACAGATTGAATTGAAACTTTTTCTATGGATTTATGCTACAATGTGGAGCGGATAGGCGGGCAAAGGTATTTTTAAGCATCTTTTATTAATCCACTTTAGCCCAATGTACCCTTTATGGAGCACTTCGACCAGAAGATTTTGGATCAACACTGCGAATTGGGTAACCATGTGGGTGCAAATCAACACAGCAAATCGGGTAAAACTATACAACATCAGACAGTGATAGCGAATAACTCTTGTTTGAAAATAACTCGGACACTAATGAGTCAAAGAAAACAGCAGCTTGGTTAAGAATGACTGTATTTCATTTATTTTGTGAACATTTGAGTTCTCATCATTCCTTTGAAACTCTTGCTAGGCTTGCACCAAATTATTTGGGATGGCTTTTTAAGAAACTAATTTTTATGTCCTTATGTTTTCTTACAAGAAAAATTCCTTTTGCCAAATCTTTTACTTTCGGGTCTGTTTCCTTTTGTAGGTATCGAAGTACCGAATTCACAGTACTTGCTTTCACCATCGATTTTCTGAAATAAAAAGTCTCAGATAATTAACTCATACCTGAAGCCAATAGCTACATGAGTATTGAAAAGAGTTGCAGCATTCCTGCTTTTATTATTTGAGCGTTCATAGCCGTTGGCTTTGCATGCTGTAACTCTTTTTGATAACTGGTCTTTTTTATGCAATGAACTCCTCTTTGAGCTGGTTATCGTGCTCTTGCTGATTCTTCGTTACTAATAGGACTTGATAATGAGATAGGAAAATATTATGAAAGATGGATAAAATAATCTGAAAGAATGATTGAAATTGCATATTTTTTTGTATTTTCTATTATCCTCCTCTCTACTTGATTTTCACCGTGCATTATCCTCATTTCTTATGACTCACCTGTCGGATTCATCACCTCTGGAGATTGTGAATGGAAAACATGATTGACACTTGCTTTTATGAAAATTTCAATTATATCCATGTCAAATGCTTGCAATTTATCTGATTTCTGAGCAAGACCGCAGGAAAACATGACAAAGAATTATCAGCATTGAACTTTACAGAAATGCCTAAGGCTTCCTGACATTCATTGAAACTTTGCATTGATGCAGGTCAGTGTACAGTGTACACTCGTATGATAATAGACTGGAGCCTCCTCTGCTGATCAACAAACCGAGTTGTTAATTTTTCTTGTTTTGGTTTTCTGAGCTAGTCCTACTCGCACCTCACAAGTAAGCCGATGCGCTAAGTGATGATCTTAATGATACATGTAATGTTGTATATCAATTTTAGTAGACCTATCAATGCTCTTACCAGGGCTGTTCTATTATGAATAACGATCTTATTCTGAAACCTCTGATGGATCTTTCAGAAGTTTGCATGTATTTTTTCATATCAAGCATGCCAGCCATTCTTTTGCCGATAATCTATAAATATTGTTTGGTTTTGCTAATACATGAACTGAAGCTTATACACGTAGATTTGATACATAGAGTCTTATATCAGTGCACCCCACTCATGGGGTACATTGAAACACTTTGGCAAAATTTCAAATTAAAATTGTGAGAAAATGAAGTGCTAGAGAAGCGTCCAACAGCTTCAAGATTACTTTCAACTTTGTTTCTGAGTTTGATTTTCGTTCATTATATTTATAGTCAAACTCTCGAGAAAAGTTCAAAAACATGTTCAATGTACGCCACTCTCCAATTCAAACTATCAACTTACGAGAAAAGACTTCCTAAATCAAATACAAGCTTGACTCTTGTCCAAGCTGAAAAAACCTGCAAAGGAAAGCGGAGAATTAACATTTATACCTTTCGTATATCATAGCTAAAATTAATATTACACTGTCATCTCGGATCTCATGTGGCCATTGAGTAATTTATTAGCACCGCTCGTCACGGTAATAGTTGATGCACAATATCGCAATCAAGTATGTTTCATCATATTTCATATAGCTGTATATGCTTTGTTGATCATTTTTAACTTAAGGTTGGCGCGATTAGTCGATTAATAGATCAATTGGTTTTAAATTGGCGAATGCAAAGAAGTGCGACGTTTCTTAAATTCAATGTTTCCTAATTATGCATCATTCAATGCAGCATGTAGAGGTTTTAGTTGATGTATAAATCTAAATTATTACTCGTAGCAGCTAGGCCTACATTATTTGATCGCTAAATCCAAATAATGACACACTTTCCGTTTTCAATCATGCTTTCAGAAATCATCATCAGGCCCAGTTCAGATCTCTCTACATCATACAACTCCATATTTAAACTTACAGAGGAGCAGCCGGAGTAAATGTCAGATGTTAAGCAATTATCATTTTTAGTGAAACTTCGGCCGACTTCGGTTGTTGAGAGATGTGAACTAAACCTGCTGATGATTCTTGATGTTGGAAGAAATGGCATCTATTCAGGCCTGTCCCATTTTTCAGCTGAGGACGCAACTCAATATTTACATATACTATTTACATTGTGTTTGCAAAAATCAGTGTTTTTATATGTTATAACAAGTACGCACGTAGCCGACGTCATAAGTAGTATATTAGTGTGTCCCAAAACATTGCACACACTCTTCAATACAATGGATGTAGCCATTAACATCATCTATCGACAGATATGTTGGGCTAAATTTAGTGTCTTGAGCATTCCCTAGATGCTAATGACGTATATGGCTAAATAGAGCAACTTGGGCGTTCCCAGGAAGTTAGTTATTAAATCGGACATACGAACCAAGTCATTTCATTATCCTATTCCAAGGACGTCTATATTTAGTACTATATTTAGTCCTTGCCTAATCATTGCTAATCATCATGGCTGCTTCACATATCAGATTAACCTTCGATGAGAGGAAGCGGATTCTGAAAAGTACTGGAAGTTGGAGAACGTTGTCCATGTTCAAAAAGAATGGTAAAGTGAATCTTTGTCACAGCCACCGACTCGCCTTACCATTTTTCGTATTCGGGATAAATTCGAGGAGGAAGGTACAGTTCGAGACATGATGGAGTATACAGGAAGACCATCGACGACAACTTCTCCTGATTCTGCGTCCGTGGTTATCGAAAAAGTCATACGTTCTCCAACAAAAATCAATCAGACAGTGTTCTCGTGAGACTGGAATCACCAAATCAAGTGTTCATCGGTTACTGAAGCAGAACGATCGGAAATCCTACATACCCTCATTACTTCATTCAATCAATGAGGATGATCCCGATCGACGCAAAGAATTTTGCGAATGGTATCTCGTTCAAGTAGAGGAGACACCTGATTTTCCGATCGAATCATCTGGTCTGATGAGGTGATGTTTAAGCTGAATGGTACGATTAAATCGACACAATGCAACTTACTGGTCCCAGCACATTCCACACGTTCATTATGACCGAAGCCACACCGTTCATTATGTATCGGTTTGGTGTGGACTGTCTTCGAGGGGACTGATTGGACCTTTCTTTTTTGATGCTAACGTTGCAGGCGAGTCTAATCTTGACATGTTGCAAGCTCAGGCTAAGCCGGTGATTCGAGAACTGTACGATGGGATTGATGGCTACTTTCAACAAGACGGCGCTCCATCCCATTACCATCGCGATGTTCGATCTTTCTTTGATCGAACTTTTCCAGGCAAGTGGATGGGGTGGCGGGGAAGTGTGGAGTAC
Organism: Prostheceraeus crozeri; assembly: GCA_907163375.1. Classification (NCBI taxonomy): domain Eukaryota; kingdom Metazoa; phylum Platyhelminthes; order Polycladida; family Euryleptidae; genus Prostheceraeus; species Prostheceraeus crozeri. Next base: position 365,649 of record CAJQUW010003248.1, read on the forward strand.
CCACCAGGGATGCGGAGTCCTATCATTTTGATAGCACTCCAACTCCGACTCCGGGTGGCAAGTATATATATAGCCTTTTTTTGAAAAAAAAACTAGTAATCTACATACATCATCATGGGCTTACGTGAACCTATTTTTTAGTGATCATTGCTGTATCAATTTTCAATCATTTTCGATGAAAGTTGATCAAATGTCGCTTTCAGTTGGATGCACACGACTCGGCTCTCCGATCCTGTTGATGTGTGCTTCACACGGTTTTTCTCCAGTCTCTACCAGGCAGGCAAATCCCCCATCCTTCTCCAAAAAAATATGAGTACACTTTCGATTTTAATATGCGTTTTAGAGGAGCCATCACACACGATTAACGTGAGGGTAAGAGGCAATGTTCTCAAACAAACTACTATTTCATTTTTGTCTCTGATGTGACCTTTGGTGCGTAAGTGTGAACGAGGCTAGCAAGGCTTGTCTTCTCTACTAAATCACCAGTGAAAAGACGATCCTTTTTCACTATCACGCTTCATTCCCTCAACTATTGCATGCTTTGAATACAGCAGTGTCTCTGTACTTTTGTTTGACGGAGAAAGTTAACATCAAGACAGTGACAGCTAAGCACGAGGATAAATAATTTGTCTGTATTATATTTCGGGTCTAGTTATACTCTGGAGTCCTATCATTTGATGGGACTCCCACTCCAGCAAAAATGATACGACTCCTACTCCGCATCCCTGGTACCCACCACGATCTCCAGATCTGACGCCCCTAGCCTTTTTTCTCTGGGGATAACTTAAGGACAAAGTTTACGCCAGAAGACCGCAAGACATCGATCAGCTTGTTCAAATCATCCAAGACGAAAGTCAATCAATCGATAGTGAAATCATTTCTCGTGTACGTAGATCAGTGAGTTCGCGTTGTCAGCAATGTATTAGAGCTGACGGTAGCCATTTCAAACACTTACGTTAGACGATCAAATTGATCAAAAGATTCTAAAAGATATTTCTTGCTGCATTTCAGTGATAGGATGCGACAAATTTGTTCGAATTAAAAGATCTGTTGAAGTGTATACATTGTTTTGGGACACCCTGTATGATGAATACACACCAAAATTTCAGTTATCCTGCCAGTTGCGTATCTCAAATTTGCTCGGGTGTGGCTGCAACTTTAAATACGTAGTTGTGTTGATGTTGGGAGACGTGAACTGATGATTCTTGATGTTGGATGAAATGGCATCTATTCAGGTTGCTCACATTTTTCAACTGAAGTTACGTGGCAAAAGAACCGTCATTAGAATTCATATTTTAAGGTGGGAAATTGTAGTAATGCTGTTGTTTTTTTATAGGCCAATGTATTTCCACGACTAAGCGCCGTTATCAGGGCACATATTATAAAAAACTAAAACTAAAACCTATAACTATAAACCTAAAACTACAAAGTCTCTAAAACTAAAAATAAAAAGATATGGGATCGCATTTGCCGCCGATCACGGTAATGAAACAGATAGAACCGGATTACATGGCACCGATTGCAAAAAATATTGATGACTAAATAATTAATTACAGAATTATAAACATTATCTTGAGACTTATAAAAGGTATAAAACATTTATAAAATCTTTAGATCACGACATAATCAAAAGAGTATAAAAGTTGAAGTAAATGAAGGGTTCTAGTCGATCAAGAAGCATCTGTATTCCTCACATTCTTGCTTATTATTGATGGCAGGATTATGGCGCTGAATCATTGTTGCCTCTAAGTCGCAGGCTAGCTTCGTCTGTTGCACTGGCAATTATTGTGATGTTGAAGTCTCGCTTGCATGTGATTTTGTGTTTGAATGCAGAAGAATTATTATTTTCAAGATGTTCTTTTACTCTAATATGCAAAGTTCTCGAAGTGCTGCCGATGTAGATCTGCTGACACGATTTACACTTTAATTAGCATCTATGGCGATACTCTTCATGGACTCACTTGGACGCTGGCCACACCGCAATCGCTCCCTATTTTCAGAGGATATGTCGATGACTTCTTTTTCTTAGCCAAGAGTGAGAACGAAGCCCTCACTACTTTAGAAACATTCAACTCACAGAATGAACACATATAATGCGAAATCGAATCCCCAAATGATGAAAAGACCCTAAGCCTTCTGTATTTCAGAGTGACAATGAATGCTGCAGAAAGACCAATCTTTGAATTTTACAAAAAGAGTGCCAAAAATGACTTATTTTTTTAATTTTAAATCTTATTTACCTCTTGCATCTAAAATGAATTTCATAAAAAATGAAAGATATCGAATCAAAGAAAGATACACAAGCGATGAAATATTCCATCAACACGGACAGAATTTTGACAGAGTACTTCGTATGAAACAAACAAACAGAAAACCAACAGAGATACGAAAAATAAATTACAAAAGCAAGATAATAATCAATTTTATTACCTTAGAATGAACTACATTTCGGATGACATCAAACAGAATCCGAGGAATATTTACCAAAGAAGGAATAAATGTACGACTAGCCCACAAATCATTCTCAATGTGAAACGTCCTGAATACGAAAAAGAAAATACCAAAATACACTCTCAATAGATGTCCGCTCACGGACAAAGAAAAGTGCTTCCTAAAGAACATCGTATACCAATTAAAGTGTAAATCGTGTCAGCATATCTACATCGGCAGTACTACGAGAACTTTGCATATTAGAGTAAAAGAACATCTTGAAAATAATAATTCTTCTGCATTCAAACACAAAATCACATGCAAGCGAGACTTCAACATCACAATAATTGCCAGTGCAACAGACGAAGCTAGCCTGCGACTTAGAGGCAACAATGATTCAGCGCCATAATCCTGCCATCAATAATAAGCAAGAATGTGAGGAATACAGATGCTTCTTGATCGACTAGAACCCTTCATTTACTTCAACTTTTATACTCTTTTGATTATGTCGTGATCTAAAGATTTTATAAATGTTTTATACCTTTTATAAGTCTCAAGATAATGTCTCCAACTCGAGGAAACGCCATCCTAGATCTCGTGCTCACAAATTGTCCAAATGTTGTCTCTAAAATCATCGTTTCCCCTTCCTTTCACTCTTCTTGCGATCGCTTGTCTGTTGAATTCTCTATCCTGTCGCCGAGCACTCTTAGTCCTCCGAAATCCACTCGTCGTTTTTACGACTATAATAAGGCAGACTTCAATGGCATGTCCACGTACCTTAGCATCATTAACTGGTCACCTATCATGAATGGTTCTGTAGATGTTGAAACTGCGTGGGATTTCTTTCTTTTAACTATACATAGCTGTATTGCACATTATGTCCCTGTAATTACCGGAAAAAAGTATCGTTCAAGAGCTCCGAAAATTCTACGAAAACCCCTTGCTAAGAAGAAGAAATATTATAAGAAAAATTCCGCAAAATATAAAGAAGTTGCACAAGAATATGATCACGCAGTAGAACAAATATCGATGTTTAGAGAGGAAAAGCTAACTCAGAGTGGAGATATTCGTAAATTTTACGGCTATGCGAAGCGCCGAACGAAAAATAGTCGCGCTATTCCACCCATCTGCAATGAAAATGACAGCTTGATTTTTGACACCATCGATAAAGCAAACTTATTAAATGCTTACTTTGCATCCGGTTTTACATCAGACGATGGTGCCTTACCTCCCTTCCCTAAACCAGTTAATCCTGGAATATCTCTGGATTTCCTTCATTTTACTCCGGAAATTGTTGAAAGAGCTCTAGAGCGGTTGCCGCCTAAATTATCACAAACTTCTGATGATATCCCTCTACTTATTCTTCGACGTCTTGCTAATACTCTCGCATTCCCATTAAGTTGCATTTTTGATCTATCCATGTCAACCGGCAAATTGCCATCTACTTGGAAAAAAAGCTCTAGTCTGTCCAGTCTTTAAGAACAATGGATCCTCCTCTTCCCCCAATAGCTATTGCCCGATCTCACTTACCTCTGGCTGTTGTAAGGTCATGGAATGGTCATTTCTGATGAAATGTATTCCTATACAATGAACCATAAGCTTCTATCCATGGAACACACGGTTTCCTTCCCCGATGTTCAACAGTTACACACATGCTCAGTTCGATATTCGAAATGTGTTCTGCATTAAGTCTCCATAATCGCTTCGATTGCGTGTTCATTGATTTCTCTAAGGGCTTCGACACAGTACAATACCTAAGCTTCTCCACAAACTCTCAAGCTATGGTTTCCATGGTCAATTGCTCCAATGGATTAATAATTATCTATGTAATCGAACTCAGAGAGCCAGAATCAACACCATCACTTTGGACGCGGTAGCTGTTAGAAGTGGCGTGCCCCAAGGCTCTGTTCTTGAAACTGTATTGTTCCTTCTTTATGTCAATGACGTGTTTGACTGCCTTGTTGGATCGACTTCAGCCCGCCTTTATGCTGATGACTTGAAATTTATGTCAACTAGAAGTTATAGCTCCTCTTCACAAATATCTTCAGACCTAAAACATACTCTTCTCAAATTTGATAATTGGTGTAAAACATGGCAACTGAAGATTTCTATGCAAAAAAGCTTGCTGTTTACTGCTGGAGATCGATATGTTCCTTCCGTCAACTATCATCTTGACAGCGTATCCCTTAAAAATTCAGTCACTGTGAAAGACGTAGGCTTTTTGATCTCATCAGATCTCAAATTTAGTTATCACTGTGCGCGCATCAGCTCAACCGCATATGCCAGAGCATACTGTATCCTAGAATCTTTCGTTTGCCACAACTCTGGTATCTTGATGAAAGCCTTTGTTGTCTTTGTTCGCCCTCTGTTGGAATATGGAAGTGTAATCTTTTCACCGTACCTCAAACGCGGCATTTTCCGTATTGAGCGTGTTCAGAGATTCTTCACCCGCATCGTTTGTAAACGCTCTGGTATCAAGTATGACAGCTACTCTCATAGATTACAATTGTTAAAATTAAAATCTCTAGAATATATGCGCATTTTGTTGGACTTGTACTTCTTGTATAAACTGTACTATAATCATTTCGACTTGTCGCTCAACTCTTTCTTTACCACCTACCTTTCATCTCAAATTACTCGAGGTCAATCACGTAACAGCTGTCAGATTGTGCCAGTCTTAAAAGTTAATTCGATTTATCTCAGCGGATTGTTTTTCTTTCGCGTCATCAAAATATGGAATTCATTGAATGATTCAATAGTGAAAGCTCCAACCTTCATGATGTTCAAGAACAGACTCAAATCAATTGATCTAAGTGAATTTTGCTCATACTGTGACTGCTAATATGTGATTTCGTATAAAATTATTTGACAAGTGCTTTTTATGCCTGATGGTAAATTTTATTTAGATACATTCCTACATTCCATATTGAAGATGATTCTCATCATAATGAAGATCAAGAAGAGTCTCAATCTCATTGATCCGAGTGAATTTGTATATATTGTGACCATGATCATTAAAGTGTAAATTTTGTATAGATGATTTTGGTACATTCATTTTTATATTAGATGTTAAGCATTTACACTCTTTTGCTCCATTGTGAGGACTTCCATCCAGTGAACTCCTATGATGTAGTGATCATCACTCTTCAAATTTGTAAATATAGGCCCTATAGATCTCACGTATTTTGTATATGGTATATGATGTATATCATGATGACTCTGAAAATTCGTAAATATGTAGGTCTCATATAATTTGTTTATGATGGTATATGATGTGCATGTACATCATGATCACTCGGTAAATTTGTAAATATATAACTCATGCATTTTTTATTGATGTTAAAAAAAACTTTGCGCATGCATATGTAACACGTTATCAACGCTTACTTGTAAGTGCCCTTGCGGCCATCGCTTTGCGTTTTCTGTATATTTCAGAATAAACACTTATGACTTGTGACTTATGTTTACAATTCTGTAATTATTCATTTAGTCATCAATATTTTTTGCAATCGGTGCCATGTAATCCGGTTCTATCTGCTTCATTACCGTGATCGGCGGCAAATCCAATCCCAAATCTCTTTATTTTTAGTTTTAGAGACACTCACATGCTGTTGCCGTATAATCACATAACTATGATTTCCCAAAGACACACCCCAGTGCTACAAATATCTATTTTTACATCTTCACCTTTTCAAATCTTGAGCTCAAGTTGTTGAATAGCTTCTTTTTATAATATGTGCCCTGATAACGGCGCTTAGTCGTGGAAATACATTGGCCTATAAGAAAATAACAACAACATTATTTCAATTTCTCACCTTAAAATATATTTTATTTACATTGTGAAACACGACATTTATTAGCTATTACAGGAGCACTAGCTCATGCGACATGTTAGCAATTCGTCAAGCGTACTACCTATCCGTCGAATTTTCACTTAATATGCTTATTGCGTACCTCAAACGTGCCCAGGTACGGCTGAAAATTAAATTGCAATAGTAAGAATAATGATCTCCTTATTGGCTCATGGGCAATGATTCGGTAAACGCATTACGCCTAGAGTACAGGGAATGAACAATGAAACGTTAAAGCTTCGATCGATCACAATGAAGCATAAAAGAGGACTGAAGCCATTTAATTCTAACCAGTGGAGCAGGAAGGACACTGGGGTTTCATTGAGTGGGAATTCGTTCCTCGAACATTTTTCGCAAAGACCAGAGATGGAAAGCCGCCGCCGCACCGGACCGATCGGCATTACAGACCGGGACAGACCGGCTTTTATCATTTTAAGAAATGAGCAAATTCGTCACCAAGCAAGAGATTTCGTCGATTGAAAAACATCTTTTGATCACTCATGAAAACCAATTTAACTAAATTATTATTTAACTTATTAGTTATTACATCTTCTACAATTATTAGTTGATTAACTTACTAGTATTCCATACATGTTCAATTAATGAAACTAATATTTCGTGAGCATCGAGTGGGTAATCAAATAGGAAAATTAATAGGAAAATATCGTTAGGGCTAATACCAAGCACAACAACGATTTCTCATAGCAGAAGGAATCACGCAATCAGTTTGCGGCAATCACGTAATCAATTTGCATAACAGGATATCTGAATGTGCTCATCTTGATGAGATATCACATAGCGATAACTACAGCATAATCATGAATTGATGTCTACCGGATTTTTAATTGGAGGGGGGAAAATGCAAAGTGATTAGATTTCGGAGAACTGTGAAATCACATAAATTCTGACCATGATTGTAGCAAAAAAGGACTCGGACTTTTTACTTCCACAAACCATGTACAACTAAGTTAGACTGCTTAGACTTTTTGATGTTTGACAACATGCTGTTTCGGATTGTATTTGGTTCGGATTGTATTGTTTCGGATTGTAAGTTGGTAATTGTATTCGGACTAGGGCTTTGATATTTTGTTATATAGTTGATGTCTAGTATCACGTCAGCATTTGATGATTATCGACACTTAAACTTTATGAAGTATTTTAATCCGACCTTTGCAATGATTGAATATTTGTTTAGCTATCATTTAATGATTACTTCGATCATGGGGTTCAATCTTCTAAGTTGCAAGTAGAGGGATATAATAATATCCTTTGAGTAACGTGCAGTATACGTCGGTATAGTGATTGACGGACTCCGTCGATGGAAGACCCTTCTTTTTATGTCTTTATTCACTCTATAATCTAGACAAAATTTAGGACTCAAATTCAGAAAAATATTTGTATCAAACATCTTAAGCATAGCAAGGTAATAGGCTACAAAAGAAAATTTAAGCGCCTAGCAGCAGTACTTACAAATCTGTCAATAACTTCATGAACTGATGGTGTACAGTCACGCTGTATTTACAGGAAGAGAAGTGACTCGAGTCTGCCCTCATTCATTGTACTGCGAATTCAATCATAGTTTTTTCTAATTTTGAAAACACACGTTCTGCTTGAGCAGAGCTAACAGGTAGACACGCCAGCATTTCCAACAGAACTGTCATTTTGGGGAAAAAGTCACTACAGTGATCCAGTGTTTCGATAGCTGTGCAAGGTCGACTTTCTGCAGATATGTCTTCCCACTTCTTCATCCATAGCTGGTATTCTTGTTTTTGTTTCTGAAGAATCAGTGAAAAACGCACCATATTGTTGGAAAGTCTTCCACAGTTCACTCCAGTTGTTTTCAAAACTTCAATTATGTAGGAAAGCAGGAATAGCTGCAGTGAACTGCAACGCCGATCTCTGACGGTCGCCAAACCGAAGCATCAAATCCTGAATAATGCCGTCAATTGAAGGGAAAAATAATTGATGGGATAATAACTTTCCACAGTTGGGTTATTGTCTTCGATTGCATTAGGTCGGCTGAGACATTCTTGGTGAACGTGAAGGAACATCAGGGAAGTCAGCCAGAAGTTCAATCTCATGGAACATCTTCGAGAATCTTTCTTCTGTACGAAGACTCTGTAGGAGTTCCTGTGTGTCATTTATCAATGCAATGGCTTTAATTAAGTCAATGTCCACACATTGTAAAGCACGTGTGAGAGGCAACAAAATGCCGGAGATTGTTTCAGGAATAACAAGGCCAACAATGAAATTTGACTGATGAACAGAGTCCTTCGAAGATTGTGCAGATTGTCGAAGATCAATCGATGACCATGTTTTCATTATCTCAAACTATGGCAACGTAGTACCTCATTATAGCGTATGATAGATTAACTTCGTAATTCATGAAATTATCATATTCAAATGATGTAAGTGGAAGGCGTTCCGATTGGGGGAGGGGCATGGCCCGGTGGCAGCCCTCTATCTGCACCCCTGGTACCTTTATCATACTAACTTGCTGAAATACATTCTAGACGAAGATAACTGTTGCAGAATATTATTAGCACTTGTTTGGAAAAATACACAATAACATTCTCTCGTTTTTCTTTTTGTTTAAAACATTAATTTATCGCAGTTAGTCCCTGTCTGAAACTATAGCGAAAAACTTTTCTGAAAAATTACAATGATCGGGTATTTGAGATTGTTTTGCAATTAGCGTCATGGTCATATAGGCTAACCGTAGCGCATAGTCATCATATTAATTTTTGGAGAACCAATAATCAGGTCTAGTTTTGTTGTCTATTCCTATCAGTGAAATGCATTCGCACAAAGAGTCTTATACATCATGACAGCCTTCTCATCTAAGCAACGCGCTTGGCATGCTGTTAAACCTATAAGTTAAAATATTATTTCATATAAAAGAATTTTCTGAAGGCCCATGCTAGCTAGACCTAGATAATTTTGATTGGATCTTGTTGGCCTATCTTGATTAATAATATTGAAGGTTAGCTTCGTCAGCATTTTTAGTGACTTGCTACTGGTGTGAAACCGCCTACTTCCGGCGTCCTGCATTGATATTGCCGGACCGAACCGGCGTGAAGGTTCCGGCCACCAGAACGCACCGGCTCAAAAATCTCGGCCGGTTGTCATTCAGTTGCCGATTTGGCCGTTTGGCAATTTATTCCTAAGATAAAGGGAGGAGTTGCACAAAATAGGATAACCGAACAAAAGGACTGAGCGAACACGAGCAACGTGATCCTTAAAAATGATGTCAGCTGGCAAAATGAGCTGCATTGGTTTCTGAGGATGTAGTTTTTGGATGATTTGCCAATAACTTCAGAGAATTTCATCACATGTCGCTGGTAAAAGTGATTCCAGGAAGATTAAGCTCATCTTTGACTGGGACAAGGTTCTCGCTCTGTCAGAAATCGGTTGAAGGTACGTCGTACATGTCACGATTTCCATAACACAAGACTTTGATAAGTTTCAGAACAAACCAACATCATTTACCTAAGAGGTGATGTTATTTCACTCGCAATTCAAATCGTCGTTCTCAACCTTGTGTACAAAGTGGAGAAGACTCACGTCGTCCCCATACTTTATCATTTGATAATTCTAGGAGACTGGCATCAAGTTGTCCATCAGCGTTGAAAAAGCCGTTTACACTTCCTTGAGGAACCCCCCCCCCCACGAAGGAATTTGCGTCCACCCACGAAAATGCATGTGAAGAGACATGAGCTCGCTGACGTTGGGTAGATAAAAAGTTCACAATGCACCTTGTGACCGTGGGGTGCAAATGAGAAGTTTCGACGAATTCGAAAACAGTCGCATGAGGCAGTCGATCAAAAGCATTAGAAATGTCTATAGATAGTAAACGAACTGCTCCAGACTCCCTGTCAAGATACGAAATTGCTTTATTTTGCAATAATGTCAAAGCCGGAGTGGTTCATTTGCCTGGTCCAGCTATGTATTAAGACACGTATAAACAGGAGTTGTGTCGATGTTGAAATATGTGAACTAGGTCAGTTGTAATGAGTTGCAAATGAATGCCACCATTAGAAAGTTCACTTGTCGCTTACCTTGTCATGAAAGTTCACACATCAAGAATGTTGTACCGTGAATCACTCTTAGTAATGCTGTAGAAGTTTCAGACGGTGGCAATGGATAGGGGTATGGGATATGTATGGGCTTCAAAGCCTCGCATGGATGAAGATAAATTTGTTAACCATATCATTCTGCACCACTGCAACTTCTGATAGCGTAGGAAATAATAAACCGGGAGCAACAGATCAAATAAATTGTAGGTAAAATAAATTCTTTGATAATGTGTTTCATGCATTGAATTGTATTTACAAACTTTAATTGAAAACTTACTTTGTGATCCCGATTCAACTGGTCTCCGATTTTCGACCATAGCGACAATTCATAGTTAACAATATAATGGAAAGAACTGTCTGGATTAACCAGAAACCATTTCCCATTGGGATTTGTATTCAAGCTGACCTTACCAGTTTCTGGAAGAATATAACTGACAAATAATATATTCAAACTAAAATGATAATCAGAGTGAATGCACTTACTGCCGTATACGATGTAAATATCACTGTATGATGGTGTCGTGCTTGTGTTATCTCCAGTAATCCATTGAATTGGCAATGGCCAGGTATATCTGAAAATATTATGTATTATATCCAAAAATTCAACTGCAAAAATTTTATAATTTTTTATATATTTATATCAGTGGCGTTGCGTGCTCCATGACCATAGGCCTTCACTCAGCATTGGAATACTATTTCTATACCAAACACTTTTATGTTACAACATTATTTTCATAAAAGCTGAATTTGTAATAACAATTTCCCGGACATTTTTTAAGAACAAGTGAAAGTGCACAAGGGAAGTGATTACTCATGTCGCTTACCGCTTTATTCAAGGAGCTGAGATCACTATATCCCCTCTCTGTCCAGACCACATTTTTTCGCAAACCACATTCGAGAAAAAAGGAGCCAATGCCAACAGTTTCTTGTGTTTCTCGCGGCCGGTCAGCCACTCACATGCTTGAAATTTTGATGTATTAAAATGTGTTGTGTATTTCTTATTTCTATCTCTGTGAGTACTTTCAATTTTATATCAGTTGTTGGCCTACTGTACCTTGCTTGACGACTGTGATCTTTTCAGTATATTCCCTTGGGACGGAAGGCGTGGTCAGTACTAAACATGGCGTCACATCAATCACGTAAAAACAAATTATGGAATTCTACCGAATCTGGGTGTTCGAGTCAGATGCATTACTCTGCATTCATTGGAGAACGCTCATCATCTGATCGCAGTCTTTTCTGAACGTCAGCCATCTGCTACTATTGACGGAGTGCCATTTCTCACATTAAACGAAGCCAGGAACAATTGGGTTGCGCTTCCCTTCCTATATTTAGGTACCGCGCCTCGATCAAGAATTGCGTAGAATTTTATTGCAAAAATTGGAGAAGGCAAAGCATTATGTCTATCGGGAAAGCCAATATTGGCGCGGGCGCGTGCGCTTACTGCCTCTCACACACACAACTCTCTTTCGCTGTCTGAACATCAGTGCTCCGTCTGAAGACACGACTAGCTTGTGTGTCTAATTGTTCTAAGAAAACAGCTGTGATTCAAGTATACGTGCTGCAAAAATGTTCATTCTGAGGTTGAGAGTCTGATTTTCAGACGGAAAGCTGTGTACAATTATCACGAGAAGCTATCGAATTTAAATGAATGATGACACTTTTCATTTTTATAATTGTTTAAAATTTTTTTTAGGATGCGACGAAGAAATCATTGAATTATCCGTAGTACTTACTCTTTTGGTGCTCGAAGTTTAGGAAACGCCTTGCTAAATTGTTGTGGAGTTCTTCCAAACAAAGATTGAGAAATGTAAAGAGTTCTGTCAGCTTGGTTGATTTCGACGTCGACAACAGGAAATCCAGGAAGTGTCAACCAAGGTGTTAAAATGCTTGACATATTTTTCCCGCCACTGAACTGAAATTGATTTGATAATCTCGTTAATTCATATTGTAATTCATGCTTGAGGAAGGTAAATATTATGTCATTATATTTCATACCGGTTTCAGTGCGTCATGCACGTGCCATCATCAGAGACAACAACAAAGAACAATGAATGTGCATTTTTATACATTGATGAATTACATGAACAGATGATGATGAAATAATGACACAGATGAACAAAATGACAATATTTACAATAAAAACATCGATTCTGACTTTAAATTGCTGTTCAAGCACTTTTGTGCTAGATTTAATTAGAAGTGTCTCTGCAATTTTTGTATGGCGTGTTTGCAATAATATTTCTGATTGCTTGAATTGATGAATTGTCGAAAATTTCAGCTTTTGAATGTGAAAGAAAAACACTTTTTTTCCGGACTAGTTTCAAGGCTAGTTTATTGCCTCATCTTCAGCGGTACAACAAAGAATTCAATAAAATCCACAATAAAATTTATATCTACAAGTTTGCTTCAACAGAAACATTTTCATTAACTAAAATCTCAAATAAAATACGTCACAAAATACAGAGAGCGTTGAACCACATAGCTATTGCGCTAAACATGACATCATTACGAGCGGATTACGTCATAAATTTAATGTCAAAGGACATTGTCCGTTCCGGTCATTCGATAAGCAATCTGTGTTGTTAATTAAAATAGATTCTAGAATCATTGGGTATTTCGAGCAACCTATAATTTTGAAATTTTCATGTTTCGGTGCATGAACATGCATGGAAACCTCAGTTTGAGTAGGATACCCCCGTAAATGCTCTGAGATACGGGTATAGAAATGCCTTTTGGTGGCACCAATGTACCGCATTGGACAGCGGTCACAGTTATATTGATAAACACGAATATTCCTGTGAACAGAACCATTAATCACATAACCTCGTTGATCGAATTCGATGACTTTCCAATTTCAGAGAAAGCTTTAAAAAGTCTATTGAACCTTGCGTGCACAAACATTTTGTTCAGTTTTGACAACCAACTATACCACCAGGTGGACGGTATGGCCATGGGCTCTAACCTTGGCCCTACTATGGCTGCGTTTGCTCTCGATATGCTTGAAAGCAAATTCCATAAGTATGAAGGCACATTGCCAATTTTTTATCGTCGTTATGTGGACGATTGTTTCACGATTTTCAAAAATAGTAGTGATGCTAGAAAGTTTCTGAACTTCATCAACTCATTGGATGAGAACATCCAATTTACTCTAGAAGAAAGTAGTAACAAATGCATCACATTTTTAGATACGGAGATAACTCTTGAAACTGATAATTCTTTCAAAATTGATTTCCATATCAAATCAACAAACACTGGAGTCTATAAGTAGTAAGCAAGTGACAAACACTCGACCGGCGCCCCCCCCTCTGGAACGGCAGAGTGTCGTGGTCGGCCGCCGTGGTGCTTCGGGTCTGAGTCCCCCCCTCTGGAACGACAGAGGTTGTGGTCTGTCGTGGTGTGCCGGCCAGGTGGGTTCACGTTCACAACATGTTCGCTGACTCCCCCCCCCCTCTGCAACGACAGAGTGTGAGACTCGGGTGAGTTGGTCCGACCGCCTGGTTGACGTGGGTGACCGTCCAGGTTGACGTGGGCGACCGTCCAGGTTGACGTGGGCGACCGTCTAGGTTGTCGTGGATGGTGAAATGGCTGCCAGATTCGGATTCAGCGTAAAATTCTGCATCTGTGGTGTGATTTCCAGCTCAATCGGCGAGAAAAAATTTTTCTTCAAAATTTTAACAGAGTTAAAATTTGGGACGTTTTGGTGTGTAGCGCCCAAACGAAGCATCGGATGGGAAAACGGAGGCCAGATTCGGATTCAGCGTGAAATTCTGCATCGGTATGGTGAGTTTCAAGTCAATCGGAGAGAAAAAAAAATTTTCGCTGATGTCCCCCCCCCTCTGGACAGCTTGCTTCGATTTTGGCTTCTAGTGGACGGATTTTGTCGTGCGATAGCTCGTTTGAAAGCTAAGAGTGAGACAAATTCAGTGAAAGAATCGACTTGTTCCTATCTGTCTTCGTTTAGATGTGAGACGCCATTTAAGATTTTGGGACATTGGCGAAAAACGACAGAGTTAGAATTTGGCACGTTTTGGTGTGTAGCGCCCAAACGAAGCATCGGATGAGAAAACGGATTTCAGATTTGGAATCAGCGTGAAATTCTCTATCTGTATGGTGAGTTTCAAGTCAATCGGAGAGAAAAAATTTTCAACATTTTTCGAAAAAACGACAAAGTTAGAATTTTTGCGATGGCTGCCTACTGTAGAGCCAAAACGAAGCATCGGATGGGAAAACGGAGGCCAGATTCGGATTCAGCGTGAAATTCTGCATAGGTATGGTGAGTTTCAAGTCAATCGGAGAGAAAAATTTTCGCTGACGTCCCCCCCCTCTGGACAGCTTGCTTCGATTTTGGCTTCTAGTGGACGGATTTTGTCGTGCGATAGCTCGTTTGAAAGCTAAGAGTGAGACAAATTCAGTGAAACGATCGGCTTGTTCCTATCTGTCTTCGTTCAAAAGTTAGAGCGGTTACAAGATTTTAGGTCGGAGCTCGCTCACCTGAAAAAATCCTAAGTGTCAGAGTGGCTTTGTATGGGTAAAAATTTGAAAATTTTCCAAAGTGTGGAATTTCGACCTGGGACCGTCACCAAAACATTTTTCATCAAATTTTGAAATTTCACTGACGTCCCCCCCTCTGGACAGCTTGCTTCGATTTTGGCTTCCAGTGGACGGATTTTGTCGTGCGATAGCTCGTTTGAAAGCTAAGAGTGAGACAAATTCAGTGAAACAATCGGCTTGTTCCTATCTGTCTTCGTTCAAAAGTTAGAGCGGTTACAAGATTTTAGGTCGGAGCTCGCTCACCTGAAAAAATCCTAAGTGTCAGAGTGGCTTTGTATGGGTAAAAATTTGAAAATTTTCCAAAGTGTGGAATTTCGACCTGGGACCGTCACCAAAACATTTTTCATCAAATTTTGAAATTTCACTGACGTCCCCCCCCTCTGGACAGCTTGCTTCGATTTTGGCTTCCAGTGGACGGATTTTGTCGTGCGATAGCTCGTTTGAAAGCTAAGAGTGAGACAAATTCAGTGAAACAATCGACTTGTTCCTATCTGTCTTCGTTCAAAAGTTAGAGCGGTTACAAGATTTTAGGTCGGAGCTCGCTCACCTGAAAAAATCCTAAGTGTCAGAGTGGCTTTGTATGGGTAAAAATTTGAAAATTTTCCAAAGTGTGGAATTTCGACCTGGGACCGTCACGAAAACATTTTTCATCAAATTTTGAAATTTCACTGACGTCCCCCCCTCTTATCGATTGCATATTCACAGGGTATATAAGAACGGGATCGGGAGAGGAATTTCACTAAGTTGAGAAACTGACTACAGGTAAGTCGTTTCTCTTGAGGTCCGATATCGGACTTCTGACTTTACATTGCTGATATCAGCTAAGGTGTCAGACTTATAGGTTAGTCAGTATAGCATGACTGACCATTTGATGATAGTAGGCCGAAATCTTCAAACGGCTATAACTTTGCTTCTACAAGTCCTTTAGACTTGATTCAAAAAACATTTGACAGCGTTTGCTATGCTGAAGGTGACAGACTACTTATAAACGTTTTATGAGTAGTACTAAAATACTGAAAAATTTAAATTCATATTTAATGATAATAATTAAAGTTTTTGAATAAAAAGCAGTCGTTTATGAGTCTCTGTGACTTGGGTCGTTTCCTCTTGTAAATAACTCCACCGGTTTTCATGTCAAAACTGGGGCCCGGATACCAACACAGTGATATGACGCACGCTCTGTCCGATCGAGGTTGGATTTGTGGGTCGAGGCCTTGGAGCTGGGATAAGATCCCCTCTGAGTAATGCCTGTAACGGATTCAAGAGCTTAACACCCAAACGGTTGCTGACTTGCTATCAAATGTTTGGTGACTTAGTCTTTCAATGCATATCAGCAAGTAGTATCCTATAAACACTTGCTATCAAATTTTACTCTATCTTTACGGAATTATCATGACAAAACCGAATAACGCAAAGATGTTGGTGGGCAAGTGTAGTTGTGGCAAGATTGCCAGAGGTAGCGAACTGAAGAAACATTTAAAAGAAAAAGAGGGGACGATGGACCATGAGAGGAAAGTGATGTTGAGGTTGTGTGTGTCTTGTCGGAAATGTGTGATGGGGGATGAGAAGGAATTTATGAAGGCGCATTTGCAGTGTGAGAGTGGGAACATCGGAGAGAAGGGGTTCAAGGCATGGTTTGAGGGAGAGTTGTTGGAAAGGGAAGCGGTGAGAAAGGCGGTGGCAACGCTTCAGGACGTGATTGGGGAGAAAGTGGTGAGGAATGCGAGTGATGTGATTTCGAGTGATGGGAGTTCGAGTGAGGAAGTTGAGTTGAGAGCGAAAATGAAGAAGAAGAAGGATGATGTTGATTTGGATGCGGTGATGGAAGATTTGTTTGGGGACATAGCGGATTTGAAGGAAGACTGGGAGGGGGAGGAAGTGGCTAAGGCGATGGCAGCGTCATCGCCACGGCAGCAAGAGGCGTATGATACGGAGGTATTTGAGAGAATGAAGGATCGTGTGATGGCTTTGGAAAGTAATAATAGAAAAGTTTTGAAGGAGAATGAAGAGCTGAAGGTGAAGGTTGAGGGGTATAGGGCAACGAGGGAAGAGTTGGAGAGCTTGAGAAAGAAGGAGAAGGAATGGATGGCGGAAAGGAGCGAGTTGATGAGGAAGGCAGGTTTGGTGGAGAGTTTGCAGGCGAGTGTGTCGAGGAAGGATGAAGAGATAGAGCGGATGCGAAGCGTGGTGAAGGAGACGGAGGAGGTGAAGGTTATTAATAAGAGGTTGACGGGTGAAGTGGAGCGACTGCATGAGCGTTTGAAGTGTCGAAAAAGGAGAGTGTATGACGTCCATCTTCCCCTCTTTGAGAATAATGTATGCGACGCCCCAACCATCACCGATGACCCCAACGTGACCCAACAGTGTTATGAGGGCGACGGAGTCCGATGTCTCCACATGAGTATGGACATTACCGGTCAGCTTGAAGACTTCGTCGTCCGAAAAGTTCGGAAGAAAGTTCCCAGTAAGCTTCCTCAACATGATCATTTTTGTAGCTCATCTAATCTCCTATTCTTTTTCTTTCAGAGTTTTTGCAGAAGTGAGAGGAGTGTCGGTGGACGGAGAACGACCCATGGGCTCTTTTAAGGGCCAACCTTCTAATGCAGCTAAAGCGGTCCCAAGCCCGCCACATATCCTCGGATATGGAATGCAGAGGGGAAGAAAAATAATGAATGGAATGAAATGGGAGGACACTCACGCGCCACACGCAACATAACACACTTCTCTCTTCCGTAGTCTAACAAGCTCTTTACACATGGATCGCAGTCGATTGCTATCCCTGTATCAGAAGTGTAAGCTATCTTAATTTTATTTGACACTATTTCATCTATCATCATCGTCCATATGAAATGTTTTAAGATTTACAAGTTAGACTAAGCGTGCTACTATTTCCAAATGAAAAAGTATACATGGTTAAATCATCCACTTAACCCCATCCGTAGTCTAACAAGCTCTTTACACATGGATCGCAGTCGATTGCTATCCCTGTATCAGAAGTGTAAGCTATCTTAATTTTATTTGACACTATTTCATCTATCATCATCGTCCATATGAAATGTTTTAAGATTTACAAGTTAGACTAAGCGTGCTACTATTTCCAAATGAAAATGTATACATGGTTAAATCATCCACTTAACCCCATCCGTAGTCTAACAAGCTCTTTACACATGGATCGCAGTCGATTGCTATCCCTGTATCAGAAGTGTAAGCTATCTTAATTTTATTTGACACTATTTCATCTATCATCATCGTCCATATGAAATGTTTTAAGATTTACAAGTTAGACTAAGCGTGCTACTATTTCCAAATGAAAATGTATACATGGTTAAATCATCCACTTAACCCCATCCGTAGTCTAACAAGCTCTTTACACATGGATCGCAGTCGATTGCTATCCCTGTATCAGAAGTGTAAGCTATCTTAATTTTATTTGACACTATTTCATCTATCATCATCGTCCATATGAAATGTTTTAAGATTTACAAGTTAGACTAAGCGTGCTACTATTTCCAAATGAAAATGTATACATGGTTAAATCATCCACTTAACCCCATCCGTAGTCTAACAAGCTCTTTACACATGGATCGCAGTCGATTGCTATCCCTGTATCAGAAGTGTAAGCTATCTTAATTTTATTTGACACTATTTCATCTATCATCATCGTCCATATGAAACGTTTTAAGATTTACAAGTTAGACTAAGCGTGCTACTATTTCCAAATGAAAATGTATACATGGTTAAATCATCCACTGAAGCCCCATTCAAGTACGTCAGTATGAAAGCAAAGATAATATGAAGTAAAAATTTATTATGGCATGTATTTCAAAAGGTCTTCATCGTCAATATCCTCCCAGAGTCTGGCTTCACATGGATAACAAAAACAGTTCAGTTGCTTTAATCGTTCTTCCACTGCGAGCCTCACTTTATCAATATACTCCCACTCTGCCATAGTTCGTGGCTGGGAGTTAGGGGTGTACCACTCCCATAATTGGTGGAGGA
This sequence comes from Prostheceraeus crozeri, assembly GCA_907163375.1. Lineage (NCBI taxonomy): Eukaryota > Metazoa > Platyhelminthes > Polycladida > Euryleptidae > Prostheceraeus > Prostheceraeus crozeri. Next base: position 384,559 of record CAJQUW010003248.1, read on the forward strand.
ATTTCGTGCTGGTGATCTCCATCACATCGTCAGTATCGTACTGGAGATACTTCCACCTCACGCCTGTTAAGTCGGGACACTCCTTCTCACATACACTCTCCTCTTCCTCGTCCGCTGGTAATGATAACTTTCGTATATTGTCCAGTCGGTACACCTTCTCCACCTTCGCCTTTCTTGGTGCATTTGGTGTAACGAGCGCCTTTGGTGTTGAGCATGGAGAAGAGAATTTTGTGTTTGATGTTGTTGGAGGGCTTGTCATGTTGACTGTGAATAATGACTTTGAAATGTTTTCTAATTCTTAAGTATACACAAGCAGCCAATCAGAATGAACATCCAATGAATGAAGAGAATGAAAGTATATAAGCAAAGTGACATCCGTATCATTTCTCTCTGTCTTTGAGACGCATAAGTGAACTGTTCTCTGACGAATTCTGTATTTGAGGCGTACAAGTGAACTGCTCTTTAGTGAATTCCAAATTTGAGTGAAGTCTCTATCTTGTTGAAGTATCAAGCTTAAACATAATTTCGTTCAAATGGTAAGTTGAAAATTTCCTCTCTCATCTCCCTCAAACGTGTGGCTAATAGCATCTTCCTCAATTTCAGGCATCAACTTCATCACCAACACCCTCCCTTCTCGAGGAAAGTTTAGAGTTGTTGAGTCAAGGTAGGTTGTAACAATACACTGAGACTTGAACAGAGATGAAAGAATGATTTCTCTTTCAGGTGATACCAGTTCCATCTCGTGCGAGTCCATGTCAACATTGTCGCGGGAATGCGACGATCGGCAATGTGCTGACTGTGGACACATCTTCACGAGGAAGCGTGATCTCATCCGACACATCAAGCGAGGTGTTTGTAGACCTAAGCCGGCATCAATCTCCGAAGGTAGGGATGATTCTGTTAACGATGTCTCCTTTTCTTGCGATTTATGCATTCAGTCTTTCGAGACACGTTTTGAACTATCTTCGCACAGACTTCAACATACACACACGAACGATACCTACACCAACGGTACCTCCTCTATCCGACTCACTGAGGTGTCCATAAATAATTTAGTGAGGAACTACCAGATGGACTCCTCAGAAACCATTGCTAACTTTGAGGAATGGTTTCATCAAAATTCATCATTGATAGAAGCGCTCTTCAACAATTTAGACAATTTTAGAATGAAGGCGCTCATCTATCTTAAAATAAAATATGTAAAAATCGACCACCATACTGGACAAATAATAGAGAGGTTGGAGTTTCACATACCCTCCTCTCCTGCAACCGAAGTTGTAGACTGTGAGTCTTGGATAAATTTTCATATCCAAGGGTTAAAATTAAATATAGATAAATTTAACGAGCGTGATAGTGGACTCGTTTTTGATGGTATTGAGACCGCCATGATTAAAATCAGTTTATTAGGAAATCATAGTGGTCGAGGCTCCTTTAAACTTCCGAAAAATTTAAGAAATAAAGCAGCAGTCATTTCTGTAGATTGCGAATCGCAATGTTTTAAGTATGCCGTCCTCTCCATTCTCCACTATAATGATGTGCAGAATAGTCGATACCGCAAGAGTAAGTATCAACAGTGGGAGAATGAATTAAACTTCGATGACTGTAATAGTGACGATATGAAAATTAAAGATATAGAAAAATTTGAAAAATTGAACAACATCAAAATAGTTCTCCATGTTTGGGAAAAAGGATTGAAGGGTGTGCGCTACAACTCGCGTTCGAGTTGTTATGAACGTACAGTAAACCTGTTATTAGTAAAACAGGATGATAGTGAGGAATGGCACTACTGCGGTATTCCCAAAATCTCTCGCTTATACCACCACTTAGAAAACTCTAGTAGAGAGTTATATTACTGCGACAGATGTATTCGCCACTTTAGGAGGAAAACTAAATTTGAAACTCATTACGAATGGTGTAAGCGAGGTAAACTGCAAATGGAGCGCATGCCCAAAGATAAGGAGTTTTCATATAGAGAGAATGGTGATGAACTAAGTCCTCTTCGTGTCATCTATGCTGACATCGAATGTTATATCGATGATAACATCCATCGACCAGCAGCCATTTCCTGCTATGAAGTATGGCATGATCACTTTAGGAGTAGGCAAAATAAAATGCACGTCTGGCAAGGTGAGGATTGTATTTACCAATTCGTACAATTCCTCGAACAGGCTGTAAAATTTCAACAAAAACATAATGGTGAACTCTATCGCAGATCATTGCATATGACAGCAGATGATCAAGCAAAATTTGATAGTTGCAACATTTGCCCCAAATGTAGGAAAACATTTGACGATGATAAGATTAAGAAAGTGCGCGACCATGATCACATCAATGGTAAATTTAGAAACGCACTCTGTTCAAAATGCAATTTTTCACTTAGGATGAAACGGCGTACATTACCCGTCATTTTCCATAATTTCAAGGCCTACGACAGCCATATGATAATAAAAGGAGGTTTAGGTCAAATGAAAGAGTGGAAGCTTGATGTAATAGCGCAAACGAGAGAGAAGTTTATGGCCATGACAGCAAAAGTGCCTGTCGATAAAACTAAAGAAAATAAGACGGTCTATTTTGATATAAAATTTTTAAATTCCTACCAATTTATGACTGCATCACTGGCCTCTCTCGTGCAAAATCTAAAGTCTCTTCCACTAACACAAAATCTTAAGAAACAATACCCAAATCTAACCGATGAAGTCATCACACGGAAAGGAGTCTTTCCATATGCATATTTTGATGCGATTAGTAAACTCGGCGAGACTTCTCTTCCGCCCATAGATAAATTTAAAAATGATTTGACCGGCGCAGAATGTAAGACCGAAGATTATGATCATGCACAAGATGCATGGATAAAATTTGACTGCCATACATTTGGTGAATATATGATTGCCTACCTTAAGTTAGATGTATTTTTGCTGGCTGATGTATTTCAGGAGTTTCGACGAGTGGCATTAGAAGAAGATAAGTTAGATCCCGTCCACTTTGTCAGTCTGCCAGCCATGTCATTTAAGTCTGCTTTTAAAATGACTGGTGAGACCATTCATCTCTTACAAGATCCAGAGATGTATAATTTATTTGAGCGAGGAATTCGCGGTGGTCTCACATTTGTAAATAAACATAGGTTAAAATCCGAAACAGTAGGCAATGACCAGACTCATCTGAAGTATTATGACCAAAATAATTTGTATGGTAGTTCATTATCCAAACCGCTACCTCACTCTGAGTTTAGCTGGTTAGATGATAGTGATATTCAACATTTCTCCAACCCTTCTAACATACTAGCAATTCCAGATGAAGGTGATTGGGGATATTATTTTGAGATAGATCTAATCTATCCAAATAATATTAAACATAAAACCGTAGATTTTCCACTCGCACCCGAATCAGGTGAAGTGAGTAAAGATATGTTTTCCGACTTTATGAAACAATTTCATAAAGATTTAGAATCATGTGGACAACCCGACTATAAGCCTTCTCGCAAACTTTTACTCACCCAGTATGATAAAGAAAACTATCTAGTCCACTTTAGCATCTTAAAATTTTATTTAGAAATGGGTATGATTTTAAAAAGAGTTCACCGCATTATTAAATTTAGACAGAAAGCCTTCCTCAAGCCATATATTGATAGCAACAGCCAGAAACGTGCACTAGCCCAAAATAACTTTGAAAAAGATTTTTATAAATATAAGAACAACAGTCTATTTGGTAAGACGATGGAGGATGTTAGAAAGCGCGTAAACTACAAACTAGTTAATGATGATCAAAAGTATCACAAATTGACCTCATCACCTCTATTCATCGATAGAGACATTATCGATGAGGACCTTATAGGTATTAAAATGATAAAATCTGAAGTTGAGTTGTGCAAACCCATCTATATTGGTCAAGCTGTACTAGATTATTCTAAGCTTGAAATGTACCAACTCTTTTATAAAATACTAAAACCATGTCCTCTCGTAAAAGAGGTTCGTTTGTTGGGTGGTGATACAGATAGTTTCTTCTTAGGTATTACCACTCAAAAAGATTTAAATTTCAATGAAGTAGGAAAATCTTTAGAAAGATATTTTGATACATCAAATTATCCTGCTGATCATCCACTCTACTCCATCAAAAATAAGGCAAAACTTGGCTGCTTTAAGGATGAGACAGCAGGGAAGGAAATAGATGAAATGATTCTCCTCCGTCCAAAAATGTATTCTATGAAATTAAAGGATAGTGATGATAGCATTAAGCGCGCTAAAGGCATATCAAAATCCATTGTGCAAAATATGAAACATAAGAATTTCAGGAAAGCCTATAGAAATAAAAATATAACGTTTGTCAATATGACAATCTTAAAATCTAAGTCGCATGAGATCAAAACTCATACTTTTAGGAAACGGGCGCTTTCAGCATGGGAGGATAAGAGGTGCTGGTTAGAACACAACATATCTCTTCCACATGGACATCCTGACACAAACATACCACCACCCAAAAGAATTAAACTCACACTACCACATTCAGGAGACGTCTTAGCATAATCATCCTTAACTTAGTATTTTGATGTTGATTTCTGTAGATAAACATTGTTGTTTTATGTATCGCATGAGATTGTTTTTTCCTTGTGAATATGTGTCCACATCTGTACATTCCCCATGTGATGACTTTTCCACTGAAAGACATTTTTCCAATCCCTGTATATTTCCACCCTTCACGAAGTAAAAAGACTTTTTGTATATAACAATGTTTATTGAAGTGCGCTCATGTATATATTTTCAGTGGATGTTGTATAAAGTCTATTGCTTCACATTCATGTACATATTTCAATAAACATATCACAATGACTTCACTTTGTTTTCCGAAACACTAACGTTATGAGGGATTTAGTATCTTTCACATGGATGCACTCTTGTAAACCATTGGTAATTTTGATAGCAATAGAGGGTATAGTTTGTTTGACGACGGGATGATAGAAAATAGATTCAAACATCTTCTCGACTATTCCATATGAAGCGTCTTTATCATGAATGAAATCACGTAAAATGTATTCTTTTTTCTCACCAACAGAAATAGGTAGAATCAAATCACTTTGAATGTAAAGGTGCTGTTCATGTTTATCAAGTGTCATTGGTGTTTCTATACCAATCGTATGCGCAGCAGCAAACACTGTTTGTAGCATTGAAAAACCAAAGAGTTTTTTCAAATTTTTACTCAATTGACATTGAATGTCATCACCCAGTTTCAGAACAACGCTTTGATTTTCAAATGAAAACGAAATGTGGTGTGTCTTTACATCATATTTACTTTTCATCACATGCTTCAACTTCTGTTGTATATAAGGATTTACTACATGAATGAAGCTTTCAACTGTATGATATAGACGCGGCATTATATTGATAGCAACTTTAGATTCTTCATAAGACTAGTAAATTTTCTTGATGCGATCGCCATAGATGTCCACCCACCATTCATCATTAACTGAATCAGCTTTAGTGTGATATTCATGAGAAGCATACACCACACCGCTTCCAATAATAGGTGTATAATGTCTTACAAAATGACGCAAGGTTGGAGAGAAATAAACTGTAAGTTTGTCATTATATTTCTGAATAACCAACTTATTTTTGTCCGCCATAATTTTTTCTCCATACTTCTTACCCACAGTCTCATTCCATCGTTTTACTAACTCAATAAGTGATAAAGGTTGAACACCACGCTTTTTCAAAATGATGCGTTCTTCGCATTCTACAACATCTTCATCAAATATTTTAAATCTATAATGAAATTTGTTGATTCGATTTGAATAAACTTTTCTAACATTTGCAGTAGCAATTGACGTTAGATGTAGTCCATGGCCAAAACCAAGATGCGGATAGAATTCACTATCCAACCTCAGCGTAAGACCTTTAGTAAAAGAATGAAAGCGGAGGAACTGTCTCCCACTCCAATGATAGATAGTAAACTCATAAGCTTTCTGATTTTTATTCTTCATGATGGAAGTATTACCACTGTTGAATGCCTTAATAATTTTCTCATTCCCAAATGGCTCATAAGAATCTGATTTTATCTGAATCCATTCATAGTTCCATTTTCCATCTGATGTTAAATTGTATGGGAACTGGAATGCATTATTCATCGTTATTCCATCATGGGTGCGAGGAGTCAATATCATTTCTTCCAAATCATTCACATTCTGAATATTGCTATCATAGCAAATACTAGAAACGCCAACCTCCCATTCACCTTCTAAATGCAGTGGCCGATTTAATTCTACTCGATAGTCTGATGGTTTATTTTTCGGAAATTTATTCATAGAAGCATTACTGGGCAAGTAGATTAGAAACGAGTCCTTATTTTCACTTTCCATATTATTCACATTGGAAAAATATAATAGCATACTTTTGCATTAACTCTTCATTCGGAAATGGAGTGTAATACTTGTCACAGCATCTTTATGAAAAGGAATCAACGCACCAGCATCATCATAAATGGCAATATCAATTTGTGGGATGTAGTTTGATTTCAGCTTTGTATAATGCACTTTCTTGAAAGTATGCTCAGATAAAATACTGCAGCTTTTTGGCTGGTATGGTATCATTGCTAGCAATGGAGCTTCAACATCTCCCACACGTACATCTTCACCAATATTGGAATATATCTGAAAATAGTTAATACGACGCGATAGCGACATGTCTGCGCTAGCTTTGGTTACAGTACCACTTTTAAAGATATTTTGATTAAAACCCAAAATGTCCATTAAAGTTTTATCCATAATTAGTTCAATACCTTTTCCATTTATAGTGAGAGACAAAGTACCTTCTTTTTCAGAAAATGAAATATGTTGCTCATTAATCACTTCATTTAAATAATCTACAACCAATTTAACCGAAGTAATAATGCGAGGCATCAACACTCTTGTTTCATGTAAGAAACCACCAAAAGGCTCTACACACTTTCTGTATAAAGATACGGCCCATTCTGTATCAAATTGATTTGGCCTTTCACATGGTAAATGTTGCATATCAGATTTTCCATGAACAGCTGCAGAACGATGTCGTAAGAACTGATGAAAATCTTTTGAACAAACTAATACTAGATCATCATCATTTAATTTGCTTATTGCAATATGATTAGATGATTTGATATAAGTCAATGTTGCCACTTGTTTACCATCAACTCGAAGGAGATAATTAAATTTCTTCAATAATGTTTCAGGAGTCATGTTTGTCTTTCTTGGCTTAATCACAATCTTCTTCACCAACGTCTTCTCATTTCTTGGAATAAGATCTACATAATAAGCTTCCTCTCGATATATTAACTGTTTATGACCACTTATGTGGTAATTAACGTTAAAATTATCATAGCTTGTTAAGGCGCTAGCGAGGTAGCCTAAATCATTTCTTAAACTTGGACTTAAACCAACAATCCAATCTTTCTCAACTACATGATGTACATAATTATAATCATCATTGTGCGGAGTAAATTGGACAATATGTTTACACGCTTTATTCAAGAAATCATATATAAACTTTTTACATGATAAGAGATCTTTCTTTGACCACTGTGGAATGTATACTCGGCACCCCTTTTCACATTGGTAAGCAGCTGTACGCCTCATATTAATAGTCATCACCTCATGATCAAAAGTATAGACACAGTTGCTATGAACAAGTTGAGTGACACCCACTTCCCAATTTCCATTTAGCTGTTGTACATGATCAATGGGAGTAGAAAAGAGTGCAGCTCGATTACTAGTAAATCTCTTTGTAGCCGCATTGCTAAGCAAAATATGATAAAACGACATTTTTATATTGCTAATCTGCAACTTTGCATAACATCATGAAGACTTGGATTTTGGACTCTCTACAATATATCATAGTTGATCGTGATGGAAACGTACATTTCAAAAATTCTCATGGTCATACATCAAGAGGAATTACATTAACATGGCGACAATTTGTCAACCTCAATGATATCATGAGGGATTTGGAATATTTTGAAACATTAAGATTCATCTCCTTGGGTGATCAAGTTTGGCTTCAACATTACAGAAATGAAATTCAAATCTACCATTCTCATTCCGCAAACTGTTTCTCATTTCGCAAATACAATTGGGAGAAGTATAGAAGATATATACATCGCTCCATCATGACATTTATTCGTCGTGAGTTCATCGCCCTACTATGCAAATCTTAATCAGACATGACTACCACGCACCATGAGTTGGAAATTAGATTCCCTACAACGTATTGAAACGGATCATGATCGAAACGTCTATTTCAAAGATTCAACTGGAAATGTGAGAAGAGAGTTTGCTTTATCTTATCGTCATTTTCAATCTCTACATCATATCATGAAGGACTTGAAATACTTCTATATGAAAAGACATTCACGTATTGGAAATCGCATCTGGCTGCGCGTCAACAATCGGCGAATTCAACTCTATCATTCCCAACTTCATACTAACTTCACATTTCATCAAGGTAGTTGGGAAAAGTATAAAAGGAAGGTACATCGCTCAATTTACTCATTCTTTCATCATGAAGCGCCACCGCTACACCATCGTCAACATTCTCCGTCGCTTCAGACTCTACACCAAAATCGATCTCACAACATTACACCAACAGCTTCCAAACAGCAAGTATTACCCGGGCCGTCCTCAAATGTTAGTGGTGAAGATGAACAATTCACGAAATCTTCAACTCTTCCCAAATGGGACTGTACAGATTCTCGGCGCCCTTTCTCATTCATCGGCGCAGTCAATGCGCTTAGAGCTACAAAGACTACTACGTCGGATATGGAAGAGGGAGAGGTGTGTGATGTCGAATCTGACTGTGGACAATATGGTGATCTCTACTCAATTGAGTGACAGTCTATCATTTTTGAAGATTCGTACCAGCAGTTACAGTTTGTGTTATGAACCCGAACTTTTTCCTGCAGCTCTCATTAGTTGTTGGTTACCTGTGCATGTGGCAATCTTTCATAATAGTAAAGTGATCATTACTGGACTAAAATCTCATGTACAAGCAAATATGATCCTAGACTATCTCATTGAGTATGTACGTACCCAGCGGATTGTAAAATAAAAAACAATTTTTCCAACATGATGTTTTTATTTCAAATCATGATAGAACTTACAAATCATTTTTTCATTAGAGGATGGATTACATGAAAAGTTTTGAATAATAGATGCAAATCGAGATACATGTAAACGTTTTAAGATGAAGTACAGTACAAAAGCACCACACGTTGATGAAAGTGGATGTTGTAGTATGCGTTCATTTCGCTGATATTGACGCGTATGTTTTCTCAACCACTGCTGTGTTGGTATATTTGGAGGTTGAGCAAGAGAGTCAAATAGTTCACCACGTCGGTCTTCTCCAATAAAGATCGCTTTCCAATGCTCACCGCCTAAATTCTGTGAATGAGTGTTTAGCACAATAAAGATGGGATAGTGATTTACTGCAGGTGGTAAGGTATCGAGTGAATAGACATTATCGAAAGCTTTCAACGTCGCTTCGTCTGCATTACGCTGCACTTTAGTCTTAATATCGTCAGCAGTCAACCAACTCATTAACGATTATACTGAAGAATCACGTCACGATACTTTGTAATTTCAATATTTGAATCGAAGACTGCATAAATTAATACATTGATCGTCTCAGGTAGTCTTCTTTTGAACGTCAAATCCAAACGAATATTATGAGGCACGTTCGCTTGACGATAGGGTGCACTAATATCGCTGTCAGCAGTCAAATCAAATGCATAAATAGTATATCCACTCTTAAACTCTTTCATAGTCAGTCCGTTGGTGTCATCCGTATTGTAAAAGCCAAAAACATCCATAAAATCAACATAACTGCGCATAAATTGATCCGAAGCAAAATCTGGTTTGTAGGGTGGACCAGGATGACTCACACCATTTACACGTAAAGCAATTTCACTTAACTGATTGTGTTTAAAATTGAAAGGATTCTTCTTTATATTACCATTAAATGCATCATTTTCAACCATTGCCACCATGAGGAGCTTCGGTGCTTCCGATGGAAAGAGGCCATCTTTCATGAAACTCTTTTGATCTTTCGGAATTGTAAAGGTGAGAAGCTTTGTATGCTGAATGGGGTAAATGGCATTTTGGCGGTTAAGGCCTTCAGCATGCCCTCTAATGACACTTGGATTCGGTACTACTCGACGAATGTAAAGTGCAATATCTTCCACATGAATTCTAAAATTGTCAACTTTAGCAAATGCATTCAGCGCAAATTCAGGCTTATTCAATGTCAGCTTGAGTCGCATGCTGGTATTACAGAGTAAAAACTTTGACTGTCTAAAGAAGTCTAAATTCAGCGGACCATATAGCTGACATACTCTACTATCTTTAATCATAGCAGATCGCTTTACAAAGCCACTGTTTGTTTCAACATCAAATTTTCCTGCTTCATCTCTGTACCATCCCATGGCTTCCATATGACTTTTTTGTGCTGCTGGATGAAACTGTGATACATGATTGAAATATGATTTATAGGGATAATCGCTTTGACCACCTTCCACTTGCTGCTCTCCAATCGTTAGAGAAACATCACGAAGTAATGTAGTCAATGGTAAATTGTTCAGTCCAACTTTATGTGCATCGTCAATAGCAGTTCCATCTGCTTGCTGAATTCTAAACCTCAAATCAAGCATCGCATAACTCAAATCTATGTAGTCATCACTACCACCAGGAATAACAAATTCAATGGGGCCAGCATTCTCAGCTGTTCGAGGATGATAATCTACAATACTTGAACTAAGAATATCTGTCTGTATGGCTTGTTGATCGAACAAACAAAAACCGGAAGTTTTACACTCCATGATTAGAAGTTATAGCAGCGTCGTCGTTTAGCGCCTGATGAATGATTAGAGCCTCTGCGACGTTTGCGTGAATGCCTTTTGACTGAAGATCGCACCTTACCAGCTCCGCGATGTTTCCTCCTTCCTTTATTCATTCGTTTAGGTGATTTCTTTCCTTGAGTAACACCAGCAATGGTCTGCTTCAATGTTTTTAAACCGCGTTCCTTCCCACGATTCAACAAACTGCTCTTAAAACTTCTACCTCTGGAAAGATCACTAGCAACATCACCAGCAAAGCCAACGGCATTACTTAAAACATTTCGTTTTAAAGATCTACCGACATTGGATATGAGAGGTGCTACAACAGATTTCAGTGCACCAAGTATGCTACCTCCACGTTGGCGGCGAGCACCGATGTAAATTTGTCCTCCGCCACTTACATAGGAGGGTCGTGAATAAAATGAGGCAGTTGGATTCATAGCTCAAACCCTAAACATTGTTAGTTACAACTTTGCATGAATCACTGTCGATCACTTAGATGAAAGATGTCGGCACGACGCATCCAAGAGTTCATACTTGAAGGATAACCAGCCCATTTAACAAGACACCATTCTTCACCTTGCCGTTTTTTACATCGAATGATTTTCTCTACCAAATATGTTTCACTTTCAGTGACTACCTCAATCTCATCGCGGTAAAAGCTACCCTCAATTTCTTCATTATCGTAATCTTTCAACTTGTAGGTGGTCGGAGAGTCTTTTTGATTAATCCTTGATACTGTAAATACCTCCTCTGTCCAATTCGGAAGGTACCCTTTAGCAAAAACACTTTTCACTTTTGAGATACGAACTTTATCGCCAATTTTCACATCACTTTTCACATGAGTGCGTTTACGTTGGAATGATTCGCGCACTTTATCTACATTGTCAGCATTTACATCTACTGGTCTGAGTCCAATAGAACGATGGATAGAGTGATTGTAGGCATGGAGTGTATCTTGTAGAACCTTTGTCCAATTTTGTGTCAAGTTGGCAGTAAAATGTCGCCACAAGCGATTTTTTAATGTGCGATTAAAACGTTCAACGAGTGCAGCTTTATAAGCGCTCTTTACACTAAACAACTCAATGTCATGCCTCTCAAATAATCTTGTCACATGCTGATTTTCAAACTCTTTTCCTTGATCACTCTGAATTCTTTTTGGAATGCGACCTTCTCGAAAAATTGTTTGGAATGCTTTTGCTACTCCTTTCCCTTCTTTAGTTTTTAAAGGTTGAGCCCACGCATAACGCGAGAAAATATCAATGACGGTTAAAATAAAATTATTGCCCGAGTTATGTTTTGAAATGGAGGCAACATCGCACAAATCTGCTTGCCACTGTTCATCGATGTCATGAACAATATAATGGCGGGTGCGGTACTTCTTTTTCGCTTGTTTGTGGAGTGTATAGGTAGCCTGACCCTTTAACCATCGTTTCACTTGTGATTGTGGAAGACCGCTCGCTTTTGATAATTTCTTGATAGATGCAAATCCTGCCGGATGTTTTACATCATAATAGATTGACTTCAAACGTTCAGTCGATGACGGCTGACTCTTTTTCCTCCTTCTCATCTTTTTGTTTTCTTGCCTTTCTACATTTACAACAACTGCAGCATTTAGCTTTAGCGGTTTTGCGATCGTGTTCACATTGCTTAGGGGTTTCATTATGAGAGCTGGCGCAGCAAGTGCAAGTGACAACGACATTCACCTCTGGCGGCTCATTACATGGCAAGCAACACATCTGCTTCATATTAATAGTCTGAGAACATGTATTTCCTGGGAGGAGCTGTTTTACGTTTTCCTTTTACCAGTTTTAGTGGCGATGTAGATCTACGTCGAGTTCTTCCTCTTGTTTGCTTAGTGAGTGTGGGAGGGGATGTAGCAGGTGACGCCTTAAACCAATTTGTTGGCATTTTCATCGCCTGAAGCATTGGAGTAGTAGCCACTGTTGAATCAAGTTCTTTCAATGTCTCATTATTTAAAGCAAATTTTGGCACATTATGCTTTTTCAATAGTTTAAGAAAGTATGACCAACCAGGTGGAACATAGCCCTGACGGCGCTTTCTACGTGTCGCATACTGAATCAAGTCTTCATAACGTGAAGCATCAATCACTTTATTTTCATCTGTAATGATTTCTCCTCTATCATTTACATTGAGATGGGGTTCAATACTGTTGAAAAGAGATATGGCATGTGCGCGAGATGCTAAAGGTGTAGCAGTCGATACAGAGTCACGCATCTTATTCTTCAAGTTTTTCAATTGCTCAACAGTTTCCGATTGTAATAATACAGCACGATGTGGATCTTTGATGTGAACATTTTGCTGATAATCTATTTCTTTCCTATACATTTGATTTGCAAGAGGTTGCTTTACTTGCTGCATGGCAGTCAATTGTACATATTCATCCTGAGGAATAACAGTCATGCGAGAATAAGAACTCATAGTTTGTAGATAATCATGGGAGTTTTCAAAATATCACTTCGAAATCTAAATTCTTCCGGACACTCTTGCGTAAAGTCAATGAATAAGTAACCGTATGGTTTTTCAGTAGCTGCTTGAAAAATTTCAATTAAGGCTTTTGATCCTCTGGGTGCAACTTGTCGCGCTAAAATTTCAAATTGACTTTTATCTCGCGGATTCTTGAAAATAGCATAATAGTGTGTATTCAGGTTTCGTGTACGAGCTTCTTTTCCATCAGGAAACAAATTTTGTGTAATATAGATGATAAAACACCTTTTATGGTGTGCTGCGCGAGTGAACATATCTGTAACATCTTTTGAATTCTTACTTTCTTTTAATAAATCATCCAATACAACAACATCATTAGACTGAAGTTTATCCACTGGAATAATTCCTTCATGTCGAATAAAGTTGCGACTTTGCAATTCCTGAAACAGCGACGGTTGATAAATACCATAACACCAAATCACTCGATTGATAGGCTCCTTAAACAACTCCCTTCTTTTATCCAATAAATTCAGCGTGAAAACAGTTTTACCTGCATGAGATGGACCTGATACAGTCAGAACTTTATCACATTGAAGTCTGAAATCCATTTTATTACTTTGAGACTCAACATTTGCATAATTAACGCTTAGAGCCAAAGATATTTCCCAATAGGTTGCCCACGGCAGGAGCTATCATTGGAAGTATTGCTGAAAGGAAACCGCCCTTTTGTGTTAGAGTTTTCCTCTTTCTTTGAAGGGCGACTTTAGGATTGGAGATGAAACGCAATTTCGTAGCATATCGCTTAAGTAACTTTCGTTGTTTTGGCGCTAATTTCTTCGTCCTCAACTTCCTCACATGAGAAATAATTTCACAAATGAATTTATCGTTAGCATGTCGTATAGCATTGTATCGCTGATTTGCTTTCATTCGTCGGAGAGCTTGAATGGCTGAAGAAAACTTTTGACTTTTACGTTTCGTCATTTTACGTTTCGCCATTTTCCGTGTTAGTCTTTGCTAAAACCTATCTTTACCACATTTGCATAGGTACTAACTATTGCGACATAAGTGACACTCGAAATGAGCAATGTCACAGTGGTTACATTGGCAAAGTTGAATGCAATTACGTATGAAACAGCGTTGACAAAAAGCATGCTTACATCTCTTGAAGATGCGCTTTTCATTTCCATCCTTTCGCTTACATACATCGCAACACATAGTTTCACCGTTACTGATGTCTATAGCAAGTCTTTTTGAAGATATGAATTTGCTAGCCTTTTCTAAATAATAGACGCATGTACAGAAGGAATATACTTCGAGAGTGAGCAGACATAGCTCGAAAACCAGTTGTGCTACAATCAAGTACCACTGCATTTTCAATTTTTCTTTATGGAAAGTTGAATGTGAATATCTGAAATCGCTTCAATCACTAGACTGCTACCATGATGGTTAAATGCGTTAAGACGTTCAGCAATTTTTATCATATGTCTTTTAAAAAATTCTTCGGGGTGATCTACCACTTCCATTGAATAAGAAGCAAAATGGAAAGAGCGACTTTCCACCTCTTCCTTTCCAAAATGACTAAACTTAATTTTCGCAACTAATCGCGCCATGACAATGCTATCAGAGAATGTATTCATTAACTCTAGAAATAGAGTGCTAGCATCATCGACCACTGCTTCGATGTCGGTCTCATCTTTATGAAAATTTATCACATAATCTTGAACAGCTCCTTTTAAACTTTGCCTATGAAAACGTAATGTTCCGCAGTCGTTTGAGAAAGACATGATCGCCCTTTAACTAACCCATCCATTGCATGAAAACAACAACTCTTCTCATAGTAACATTTATTGAATAACGGTAACAAGCATGCATTATAAATCAATGGTTTGAAAGAGATAAAATAGATACAGCTGATAACTATCATACAGCGAGCAATGATAACCATACAGGACTTTGGCAGTGTTGAGGTAAGGAGGAAAGAAGCATTGGTTATGAACGTAGCTACTACAACGAACAGACAAAATAGGAACACACAAATCCTTAAAACGTTTCGTGACTTCATGATAATGTTGATTCACTCTACTATCCCAAGGCGGGAGCAAAATATCATCAATGATTAGATTGGGAAATACTTTCCTCTCCTTACCAGGATTATTACAAAAGATGCGTATAACATTGAAAGCAGCTAACCATCGTTTAAAGTCAATAAGAAGAGCACTCTCACAAGAAAAGCCATAGTCTTGCAAATATTTCAGATTAAGTCCATGAATGTGTTTTCTCGCCCATTGATCAACATTGGGATCACAGTTGGCATGTTGATGATAGACACTAACAATCTGATATGTCCAATTGTTCATAGCAATAGCACTGAGCTCCTGTACAGGTTCACCCTCACAATCCATAAAAATGATGATAGAAGCCTAAAACGGAAATTTACACATCTAAGGAAGCGTTCTATAACATATTACAAAATGAAGAATTACATCGATGCTTTTCACGACAAAATACACAAATGATATGATGGCAACGAAGAAGTAAAATGTATCTAATAAGACCACGTCTACGACACTCAAAGCACATAAGCGAATTGTCATAGGGTAGAGTTAGGAAAGGACTAGTAATTCTCCTTCTTTGATTTGCGTTTTGATGTAGCATTCTTCTCCGACTTGCGCTTCGTACCACTGCTGTTAAGGATTTGATCAATTATGTCGTCCACGTTGGGTGGTTTCGGAATATATAAAATGGATTCCATATGCATGGAGAGAGAGGCTATTTTATTATCCTTGTGTCGACCATAATATAGCCCATTCACTTTGAAAAGGATATCCCAAGTACCTTCTCCGAGCTCATCACATCTGATGGGTATTGAATGATCTCCATCCTTCTTATAGTAAGTACACCAATGTGATACCGGTAGGCAAATGTGATTACCATCCCAAATCTTTCTATAGGGAGTATCCTTGTCATCTCTCGCCTTCCACTCTTGAGCAAGAGGAGTAGGAATGTCCATATTTAATGTCACGTACTCCTCAATAATATCAAGTTGGTGGCGAATGTACGGACTCACGGGGATCAGTATGTAGTCCCCATACTGATTGTGCATTATCTTGACATCCGTGGAAGGGAGCATTCCCGTTTGGAGTACTACGCTATGATCATCATAACGCAAGGCTTGTTTAAATTTACGCTGTAGCGGTGTAGGATTATGTACCTTGGATGTTTCTTCCACTGGCCTCAGTTGTAGATGATCTGACCGTAGCGAACCTTGTAACGTTTGACCGCCATTTTGTCCTACTAGTGCAGCAGATGGAGTAGATGCCTGAAAATGAAAAAAGATTGTATTAAGTTTACGTTCAAGGGAGGAGAGGGAGGGAAGTAGCGACTTACCATTTTAGTTGGGTAATAGAACAGGGAACTAGAGAGAGAGAAAATGTGCGTCCGTCACTCGTGTGATTCAACGATGGAATGATTCTCACTGTGGAAGGCTCGCTATTTATAAAGAAATGCTTGATTCTCATTGGATGATGATCCTCATTGGACAATAACATCAAGCTGATTCCAAATCTGGTCTCTGTTTTCCAATCCGATGCTTCGTTTTGAAGCTAGAGCCCAAAACGTCCCAAATTCTAACTCTGTCGTTTTTCACCAATGTCCCAAAATCTTAAATGGCGTCTCACATCTAAACGAAGACAGATAGGAACAAGCCGATTCTTTCACTGAATTTGTCTCACTCTTAGCTTTCAAACGAGCTATCGCACGACAAAATCCGTCCACTGGAAGCCAAAATCGAAGCAAGCTGTCCAGAGGGGGGGGACGTCAGTGAAATTTCAAAATTTGATGAAAAATGTTTTGGTGACGGTCCCAGGTCGAAATTCCACACTTTGGAAAATTTTCAAATTTTTACCCATACAAAGCCACTCTGACACTTAGGATTTTTTCAGGTGAGCGAGCTCCGACCTAAAATCTTGTAACCGCTCTAACTTTTGAATGAAGACAGATAGGAACAAGCCGATTGTTTCACTGAATTTGTCTCACTCTTAGCTTTCAAACGAGCTATCGCACGACAAAATCCGTCCACTGGAAGCCAAAATCGAAGCAAGCTGTCCAGAGGGGGGGGACGTCAGCCGAAAATTTTTTCTCTCCGATTTCGCTGGAAACATCCTTCCTAACCCAAAATTTCACGTAGATTCCGAATCTGGCCTCCGTTTTCTCATCCGATGCTTCGTTTGGGCGCTACACACCAAAACGTCCCAAATTCTAACTCTGTCGTTTTTTCGAAAAATGTTGAAAATTTTTTCTCGCCGATTGCCTTGAAACTCACTATACAGATAAAGAATTTCACGCTGATTCCAAATCTGAAATCCGTTTTCCAATCCGATGCTTCGTTTTGAAGCTAGAGCCCAAAACGTCCCAAATTCTAACTCTGTCGTTTTTCACCAATGTCCCAAAATCTTAAATGGCGTCTCACATCTAAACGAAGACAGATAGGAACAAGCCGATTCTTTCACTGAATTTGTCTCACTCTTAGCTTTCAAACGAGCTATCGCACGACAAAATCCGTCCACTGGAAGCCAAAATCGAAGCAAGCTGTCCAGAGGGGGGGGGACGTCAGCCGAAAATTTTTTCTCTCCGATTTCGCTGGAAACATCCTTCCTAACCCAAAATTTCACGTAGATTCCGAATCTGGCCTCCGTTTTCTCATCCGATGCTTCGTTTGGGCGCTACACACCAAAACGTCCCAAATTCTAACTCTGTTAAAATTTTGAAGAAAAATTTTTTCTCGCCAATTGCCTTGAAACTCACCCTACCGATGCAGAATTTTACGCTGAATCCGAATCTGGCAGCCATTTCACCATCCACGACAACCTAGACGGTCGCCCACGTCAACCTAGACGGTCGCCCACGTCAACCTAGGCGGTCGGCCACGTCAACCTAGGCGGTCGGTCACGTCAACCCATACGAGACCAACACATCCGAGTCTCACACTCTGTCGTTGCAGAGGGGGGGGGAGTCAGCGAACATGTTGTGAACCCACCTGGCCGGCACACCACGACAGACTCTGTCGTTCCAGAGGGGGGGGGGGACTCAGACCCGAAGCACCACGGCGGCCGACCACGACACTCTGCCGTTCCAGAGGGGGGGGGCGCCGGTCGAGTGTTTGTCACTTGCTTACTACTATTATGTCACATATGCGCATTAATGCGCACAGCATGCCAGATTAGTATTTATAATCAAATGTTTTGGAATGGCAAGTTTCAATTTCGAAGTCGAAGTCTCGAATAAGCGGATGTATATGACGACAAGCAGCTCGGCTCAAGTCCTTATTCTGCTTTTGAAAATATTCTCCTATATACAAAATAAGTGAAAAAACACAAGACAGGAATAGACTGAAAAATAGCACTGTATTAGTTTTGGGTGCGCAATTCAAGACATTCTAGAAAGGAACAAGAAATCTGTCAAATAAAGACAAACTTATCTCCAGCAATTTTGTTGTATGTTTTGTTTTGCTTTATCTTAAAATATTGAAAATGCTTCGATTGCTAATGCAAATTTAATACGCGAAATGAAAGCTGTTATAAACAAAGTATGCCAGCTCAAATAATGCTCTGAATAACACGAACACATAAAAAACACACCCCAAGCAGTTCTTCAAAGTATGCACATAACATTGAAAATGTTTCATTCAATTCATGTCATTAAGACAGTTGTCACATTCGAAACAGTCACTACACTCGATACTCATACCTGTGGAATAAACGCTGATACGAGGGATTGGCTAGCCTGAAACCATTTAAAAATGCTCAGTACAATATGAAGAAAAAAAGCATTGTTTGACATCTTCGGATTGATAATCAAAAGAGCTAATGATGCAATATTGATGTAAACAAATTTACATTGAGCTTTCTTAAAGCTGTGTCCTTCAAGTTTTCTCGATAACGGATCAGTAACATGGGGAGAAGATTCGCCTTTAATATATAAAAATCAAGAGAGCCACAACCACCGCAACTTAACCTTGATGATGTCTGACTGAGGGTATAGAAACGATAGCTTCGTTGGTTAAATATGTTGTTTGCTGCATCCGCAAATGGAGATTTAAAACGATCACGAAGAAAATGGTCCAAACTCGTATTAGTCACTGCTTAATAAATATATTGGATATAATATAATCACATTTATACAATAATATAAAATATATTATACATATAAAAAAGAATACATAAAAAATGCATAAATACAATATAATCACATGAGTTAGATAAATGCAAAGAACATTCCGATTTGTAAACAAAAATTACCATCAACCGTATAGCTTCATATAATCGATTTATCGCTAGCAATCCATGAAAATAATGAAGGTATTTGAAACCCAAGCTAGGGGTTACTCAATGAAAAAGTAATAAATTGCATTTTTTTAAACAAATAAAAGTAAAATAACAGATATTCTAATCTAATCAAGCTGTTCCCATCAGAAACCTGTTCGCACGCCTCTTGAAAGTATCAAGATTGTATTGGTAAGGAAAAGTGATCTGAAAAGAGCTCACTTCAAAGCTGTGCCGTACGAACAAAACAGATTTTCGAGCGACTCACAGTACGTGCGCATTTTAAGATCACATGACAGCATGTGAGTGCTCTGCATGTGCTTCTGGGAGAAGACTTTAGGTTTGGGTGAGCACTCATTTACTGCAGAGCTGCTCCTACGAAACAGTATCTCTAGAAGAGGCTGAGTGAAGCAACATCCCGCCTGACGGAGAGCGGCTGCAGCTCATTAGCAAGTTTTCACGCATAAAATTCTTGGCACGTTTCTCACCCCTTTTAAGGAGGTTAAGATGTCTGTGGGGCGGTGGGCGCCGGACCACAGATGACAGCAAAATATTCCATCAGAGGACGAATAGTGGACTTGTAGAGATAGCAGACAGTCTCTGGTGGAAGACAGTTGCTGGCACGATAGAGACTACCAATGCGCTGCGCGCTGGGCTAATTCAAATGAGTAGGCAGAAGACACGAAAATGAGTACTTAATTGCTTAGAACTTTTAAAGGTAGTATCAACATCACATTTGAATTCGACTGCACAAAGACAAACCTCACCTATTTTCAGACCATCATCAATACTTTCTGCCACACACGCTCTCTGATGATGTCCTAATAGACTTGTAAATAAATGTTATTGACATGAATCAGCGAACATGAGGTCAAAAGCTCAATCCTAACCACGAAATGAGTTTACTGAGGAGGGAGAATTTGGAAGCCAAACTTGTGACCATCGCACCTTCAAGAAACTTGACATCATTCTGTTCTACACCGACGTTAGAATCGAGCTAGGACCAGACAATGGACGACATTAAAAGGTGAAAATACTTAAGATCAGAATATTTTGGTAGTATAGAACTGGAAGCACCAAAACCGAGATTTATCTGTTACTGAGCCGCAAGCAATGTTTGTCAGCATCAATGAGTATTTCGTAATAATACTTACACAATTCGAGGTCACTTGAAACCAAAAAACATCGGTACCTATTTAATGAAAATACCCTCCATCAGAATGAATGACCATAAAAAACATATATAACTTGAACCGTAGAATAAAAATTCAATCAATTCTACCTCATTTTATATACAGATCCCTGGGAAAAGTCGTTTAATACCCGGGTCATTAAATGGCCACCAAATAAATGTATTCGGACAAAACTTTGACTTACGACATATATCTATAGATTGATTTATAATAAAACATTGACGAATGTAGTAGTAGGCATTCAGAATTCCATCATGATTGCCGTAATAGTCTCCGCCAACAGCATCAGGCAATTGATCAATCAGATCCGAATTTCTCACTGCTATCAGGTCTGCTCTCATTTTTCAAGTGAGGATGTGAACTCAACATTTTATTATACAGGGTGATTCCGATCTTCCCGTCACTTTTCAAGTAAGGACTACAGCTGTATCACATGTCTGGTTGTAGTGATGGTTCATGATTTATATACTACGTTTCATGGCCTTTCAAATCGTATATTATTTATTTTCTTGTGATCTGCATTTCTGCTGATACGAGCAATTGAAATTGTTTACCCATATTACAACTTTTTAAATCAATATCTATGACAGGAACATCGCAACAATCAATATCATCATCCGCATTCAGCATAGATATCTAATAATTGCTTGCTTTGAGCGACACCATGCAAAGTTAATTGAGATTGACTTTTCAGTGTAGACGTTATTAAACTGGCTGAAATTTATTTACTATCAACACTTGACAGCAATGAACTATCCTGGCTTCACGAAAGAAGAAATTTCGACGGCCGTGGCCTATAACCATCTCTTCATATCGACGATCAAGGTGACGATTTCGTGTAGATTTTAAGAAAGAAGCTCCACCACGCACAACCTTAATTGGGTGGGCAAAGCGTTTTAAAACCTCGCTATCTCTCACCGAATATGCAAGAGTCGGTGACCATTCAGATCGACGGCTTTCCGATGACAAACGAGACGAAATAGTCGAGGCCTATGGTGATGATCCAACACTTTCGCAACGAAAGGCAGCTCAGCTCTGTAGCGTTTCACAATCGTCGGTGAGCAGAGTGTTGAAAGATGAAGGTTTGAGAGCTTGGAAGTTTACCCGCGTGCAAGAGATCTCGGACGACGATAAAGTTCAAAGACACCAGTTTTCTAACCTTATCCTTCAACATCAACAGCACGACAGTAATTTCGTTGGAAATATCGTTTTCTCCGATGAAGCAACGTTTCACTTGAATGGATCTGTGAACCTTCACAACGCCTTCATCTATGCGGAAGAAAATCCTCACGCTGTTATCGTGAAACCATTAAAGTCTGCTTCCATCACTTGCTGGGCAATGATATCACCACACCACGGCATCACTTACCATGTGCAAAAAAAGAAACAATGAATGGACAGCGCTACCAGTCTATCCTTGAAGACAAAGTTGTGCCGCTACGAAGTGATAGACGAAATCGACGTCAATTTTATCAGCAGGATGGTGCACCTGCACATTATGCCAATTCTGTTCGTTGTTTGCTGAACGTCAAGCTGAAGAACCGATGGATTGGTCGTGGTGGGCCGATACACTGGCCACCAAGAAGCCCTGATGTATCAGTAAACGATTTCTGGCTTTGGGCTATATTCGTGACAAACTATACAGAGATCCACGTCCTCGTACTCTTGAAGCTTTACAAGAAAGACTTACGAGCTAACTCGATAGCGTGGAGGTCGAGATGATGCGATCTTCGTACAGGTCATTCTTGCGCCGATGCGAGTTGTGCTCTGAGAATGGTGGTGGTCACTTTGAACAGTTCTTTTGAGTTAATTTTGCGTTACTGCATACCTGTCACTTATAATAAAGTTTTTTTGGATATGAAATGTTTTTCGAAATCAAATGAAAAAAAATAACTTAAATAGTAAAATAAAATAAATAAATAGTAGACTAGGAATGTAAAAAATTAAAAAAAATACTTAAAATTGATTTAAAAAAATTGTTATGTGGGTAAACAATTTCAATTGCTCGTATCAGCAGAAATGCAGATCACAAGAAAATAAATAATATACGATTTGAAAGGCCATGAAGCGTAGTATATAAATCATGAACCATCACTACAACCAGACATGTGATACAGCTGTAGTCCTTACTTGAAAAGTGACGGGAAGATCGGAATCACCCTGTACATATCTACGTTGTGTTTAAAAAAACAGCATTTGTTGATTATTACAGGTGCACTAATAGGGCGAATGTCAGAAACACGTTAAAAGTTATATTCATTGAATATCCACAAAAAAACTAATGTGCTGATTGAATATTTTCATTCATGTCATTGTTCGCTCTCAAAAGCAAAATGCGAGTTTTACGCCACAGAATGCATGAGTTTTAAGCTCAAGATACTTTTGAGACTTGCAGATTTCACTCATGAATAAGAGGGACACATCGCGTCTCCCACAAGTCGCATTCATCAGAAAATATCGCATGTTATTCTGTGTCATCTATAAATTAGCTATCATGTATTTACAACTGCTGCTCCATGCTCTTCAAAATCATTGAGACAAGGAATATAACATGAAAAACAAGATCTATCATAAAGACACAAAAGATCTTATCAGATCATTGGTTCAATAGTGTTAATAACCACTTTATGCCATCAGTGAAAATGAAAATAACTGCAGTACAAGTAAATAGATGCTAGAAAATGCAGTAATTGTATCATTATTTACATAACAAAATTTTCAAAAATTCTTTCAGATAAAGACAAGAGATAAACGTGCTTTTGTCAGAAAGTAAATCAAGATGTACAATGCAACATAGTAGAAATCGTTCATGGGGGAAATGTCAGATAATCCCTCCATAGCCAATTCGCCTTATGCAGAACGTTTGCAGAAATATACAGTGATTTTTGCTGAAATGAAAAATTGATAAAAAAACAAGCACACATCCGACTGTAAATGTATTCCCAGAACGAATTTGCCACCAATCTTTTGATCGATAGATCAACAAGAAACAATTCAAAGAATGATTTCCGCTATCAATGCTGAAGTTCATACTTACAGTTATCTTGTCTGGAGCAATCAGAGAGAAGCAATGATAGTAGCAATATAAGCAAAAATCGTACATAAATGGAAATATATTCATTTGAATGCACGGATAAATAATGGGAAAAAGTTTAAGTTGGACAAACATAACATGGGGGATTATCATTGGCAAACAAGCATATCATTTCAATTATTTTTCAAGACATGCACGAATACCAAGGGAATAGGTACTACGTGACGTTGACCATATGAAACTCAGGTTTGATCAAATCTACATTGAAGTATAAAAAATCCGTACTAACTCATAATTTCACGCAGTTATAGCATGATGACCAAAAAACGAACCGCAAAACAACGCATTTTCGCTTCATATGTAAACTATGCTTAGCTATGTATGTCGCACATCAAAAAGGAGTTTGGATTGGAACGCTGCTACAGCACTGCAGAATGATTCTTCTGACAGGTAGCTAAGCACTCAATACCCAGACATAGTGCAAGAAAGTTTTTTAGCAAATAATGGAAGTTAATTTATCTGCTGCATGCAACATTTCATCCGACGATTACTTCAAAAGCTAGATATGACTCAGTGATGCAATATTACGGGCTACTACCCAACATTTATAATATCGGTTGAATGAGACTGTTCATGTATGGGATTTTCAATAAATTTCAGGAGTTTGCATACACCTTTTCTGTCGTTGGAGAATGGAGGATCATCATCGATGAAATATTTTGGTGTTCGAATTGATTACACATATATGACATTTGAATTGACAATAAATATACAACTTCCGAACTTAACTAACGCGTCACATTGATCTTGTTAATGACAGTCTCCGATATTACTGAGAGTGACAGCATCAAAGCGGTGCGCCGTGAAATTATTGACAAAGTCAATTGACTATCTCACGTCAGTCGAGCTAGTTTCTGAACTTTCACAGTCAAAAAAGTCAGTCTGAACTGTAGAAATGTAAAGAAGCTGATAACGGATAAAAATTGCTTCAGGGAATTATTTAAAGCCTCTGAATCAAGTACGGAATCAAGTGCGCTATTCAGGGCACGCATTTTTCTGATATTATCCATCACTTTCTATTGAAATGATTGTCTAGATTAGAGCTCCACTTTCATAATACCTACACAAAGGGGGCACGTAGAAATGGCATGTATGTCCTGCGCAGATTTATGCTGCGAAGTGGACATAAACTGAGTAGGTTTATTCGATTGACTTTTGCTTAGGAATGAAATGCAACATCGAGAATACATGGAGTGATAAAGCAAAATCTGCACAATTGTCGTTGTGCATGAGTTCTTGGAAGAGATGTGTGATGAAAGTCTAACAATGCATTTAGAAATGTATTTCGCATCCATCAGAGGCCCCACAAATCAAGAGCGGAACATCATTTCACGATATATACTTGACAAAATCTGATCATATCAGTCTGCATTTTGCTGCAAAATCAAGGAAAATTGCTCTCTGTCCTGTATTCGAAATACGCGTATTTACCAAGAATGTTTCTGATTGCTGGACATGAAGAATGAAGTGGAGACGAATTTCATTTAAAGAAATCAATGAGACAAGCGAGGACAAAGATAATGCCTCATTTATCGAGGCGATCGCTTTTCATCCTGCTCTAATTTGCCTATTCATGAGTACACGCTGCGCCGGAGTCTTAAACATCTATAGCCATCAAGTCATCGTGATGCCAATATTTCAGATGACAGATCAGTACAGCAGTAGCGTGGTCGTAAAAAGAAGCTCGCTGCTTGAGTTTTTCATCAAGCGTTTATTTTGGAATGATTCTGAAAAGCATTCTGAAAAGTAGCGCTTTCATCAACGAGTAGGCGCTTATACAGTTACACTTATCAATTCACAGTTGATGCGCATGCTATCCTACAACGTGTAGACTTTTAAGCAACAGCCTCAGTGAAAACCCTGAGCTCTAATCAACACCTATGAGCTTAAATCAGCTAAGTGAATGCCTATCAAAAACTGTTTAAAAAATATTGAACTTCAAGATTTGATCTACTACTAATAAACATCAACAATAATCCGTTTCTACATAAAATTTCGATGCTACAAAATGTACAGAATCATCGTGTACCAGCAATCGTAACATTCACAAATATAGAAAATATTTAGTTTTAAAGAATTCCGAGGGATTCTAATTAATACCGACTGCTAGTTAAAAGGATTATCATGAAGCGCAAAGCATGATAACACTAACCTTTTCTGTAGATAATTATACAGTTATTCCTGAAATTGATTCACATTGAATGTGAGACAAGTCAACATTGTTTGAATAGTTAATACCCTTGCTCCTTTCGATGAAAGTTTTACGCCTGCTGGTATTCCGTCAAGAAAAGGCTCGATGAGCAAAATGCAACCAAAGACGAATCTACAGGAATAAAATTCGTCGAAAGATGTTGAGTGGTTAAACACCTTGGGGACCAGCAGCATATCGGAAGATATACCAACACAGATATCCTTTTCACTAAATCAAAGTATGTAAGACCGAAGTAAAAGTATACCTCGGTCAATAAACACTGTGGGTCAGTTATCTTAGAAA
Organism: Prostheceraeus crozeri; assembly: GCA_907163375.1. Classification (NCBI taxonomy): domain Eukaryota; kingdom Metazoa; phylum Platyhelminthes; order Polycladida; family Euryleptidae; genus Prostheceraeus; species Prostheceraeus crozeri. The sequence goes on from CAJQUW010003248.1 coordinate 410,956, forward strand.
TGTCGACAAAATTAGCGCAAGCAAATAATGTCTGTAGTTCAAAATGCACTTCAGGATTAGTAGAACTTCATAATCTGTAAAATATTACAAAAATCATGAAATAATGTATCCACGGACTCTGCCTTCGATGTACAAATGACAAAAGTTCTCAAACTAGTAGGGTCATCGGCAAAATGATTCATAGTTGATACAATGGGCACAAACCATCTACTGAATACCACTGTTATATAAAGCGAAGCATTTACCCCTCCTTAATGTAAGGATCGAACGATTCATGGAACAGATGACCTTGACCGTCAGATGTCATTGACATTACGCATAATGGTTTGTTGGTCAGTAAGCGTTGCACTATCACTAATAATGCTAATGAAGTTAATTCGAAGTTCATTATATTACCTTAAAAATGAATACATTAACAACTGCTGTCACATGTTGTCTGGTCTGGCGTCGGGAACATCTACAAGAGCAGTTATACAGAAATCTGGATGAAATCGTGTCATAAGTCCTCTGTAAAATAAAGAACTATTTTTGAATGCTATAGAACAGATATGAAGCACCTAATTTTCATCATATTAGATTAACAGTCCATCATTTTCGAGGGGTGAATAAAGATAGCTGCAGGTACATGTACAGTATTATAAAAACTAAAATCGAAGTTCTGTCAGCAATCCAGAGGAGACCTTGTGGTCTGCTTGGTACAGCGCCTCAGGGTTTGGCAGAGCGATCTCTTATTCTAGAGGTCGAGCCCGGTAAGGGGGCAGGAAGGGTATCCCGGCTGAAAATATATTAACGCTTCTGACTATATTATATAATAACGTTATGACATATGACTATGTCAGCACCTTCATGTTTTGTGCATAGGGATGAAGTGACGCGATATATATATATATATATATATATATATATATATATATATATATATATATATATATATATATATATATATTTAATTCTACTTAGTGCAGTATCCGCCATGTTCCCTTGTCTATTGCACGCGCACCTCACGATAAGCAATATCATTATTGTCATATTGCTGCCTTTAGTTGGGAATGATAAATAATAACTATTAAATTTCGATAACAGTGAACTATTTATTTAGAATTATCTTATGCTCGTAAATGCCTGGCACTGTAATGTATGACAGATAGTAAATTATTTTAATACTTAATAACCAAATATTCTTTCGGATGGGGTCAGTGATTTAGAAGTCATGATTTCGGAATTCTCCATCTGTTTATTCAAGAGGAAAAATATGCACGACTGGAGAATTCCGAAATCATGACTTCTGAATATATAATTTTGTGTCATATAACTACAAATCAAATGCGTGAAGTAATCGTCTAAAAAAGCACCGTACAAAGAAATATAAATCAACTTCTTTTAACAAGGAGATTGTTGAAATGAAGATCGCCAGCTAAGCGGAGCGGTTGAAAAATGCGCAGCAGGACTGATAATTATCCCTAAGAAAGCTGATGATCAATGCATGTGCCGAAATATCGAATTTGCAATCCCAATACCATGACAACCCTTTTGTGAACGAAAACCAGCAAATATTGCGCTGCTTTACGCAGACTTTTATCCTCGAATTAAGCTAAATAATCTTTGACGATCTTATGTTTTTGCACATGTCAAATGATTTGCACGGTTAATGACGTTCATCCAAACACTTCACTTAGTGTATAGTTGCCTTGGTATATCATATAGTATATCATGTGTATGTATGTATATATCATGCCTTCGTTTATAGTTGTCATAAATTTAAAGTAAGGTAAACGTGTTCACATATACAATTTTATACAATACATCTTGGGTAACACTTAAGCCATAAAAAAGATTCAAGCTCATTATATAATGCCAAGCTATTGATTATAATTAGAATAATATTACAGATAATTAGGTTTTCCGTAGTCTAGAAATATTCAAAGTGAAGTTGAACGTGTAGTAGCCTACTAGTAAATTATAGCACTCACTAGAAAAATCGTGTTCCGATCTGACATCTGTGGATTTTCATTGAAAGATTCGGTTATCGTTGTTGTAGATCCTGAGTTAGAACTCCCCAGACTCTCGGTAAAGCTGTTGCGTGCATTTGACGAAATCACCGTGGATCGAGTATCACCATTTCCTTTCTTAGCGTAAACTTTAGTATCTTTCCTGAAACACGAAATCATCAGTTCACAAATTAAAGCAAAATCGATAGACGCAATCTTGATTGTAAGCAGGATCCGAGAAATAGATAACTTAAGAGCTGATATTTTTTAGAGTACAATGGAGAGTCTATCAGAATCGAAGAGTTGACAGACACGAAGACTAGATTTTAACTACATATTTTTCTGAGTGAAGCAACATATACATTTCATCTATATACGAAAATACGGATTGGTTGTGGGCATTTGAGATGAAATAATCTGTAATAAATCATGCAATGATCAGTCTTTCTTAACCATATTCAACTACGTTGCATCTTAATAATCGGATAAATGACAAAAAATGCTATAGCTTACTATTTTTAATGAAAAATAATGAAATAGCTTGTAAAAAGATGTAACATTGCCTGACATCTAAATCTGATGTAGACAATTCTTTCATAATTCATAAGACACACAACTCTACAAAAAATTATGACCCGATGTTGCAAAGGTTCAGACAGTAGTAAGTTGAGTTTCAGTTTTCTATGCGATATCTAGCAAATTTCATTAATAAGTTATTCACTGATTAGGAAATGATATTCGATTTCCTTTCGGTGTACTGTACTGTCTGTATAATAGACAGTACAGTATGCACAATGCACATGTGGAATTCACAGATAGCCGGTTAAGATCTAGAATTCTTCGGAGATTCGCAAATTTACTCTATACCCTTCAGCGTTCACAATCTGTACACTCTTTATCTGATATCTTTCTTGTTTGCTTGTGAAGCATAATCACGAGCATATACAGTAATACTCGATAATAACATACCCGGTTATGTTTGGTTTGTGACTGGGACTTTCCATTTCATAATGTAAAGCTTGATATCTATGATGTATTAGATGCACCGGATTTACAATCTAATTTTTCTTGTTTTTTTGCTTTTAGTCTCGCAAAATTTTCTGCCAAATTATTAATCATAAGCTTTTTTCTATTTTGAAATTAATAAATATAATCTGCAAGCCTTCGAAAGACAAACAATGCGAATGTTTCGGAATGCCAAATCCATGTGTGATTCTCGAATGTGATTTTTGTAATCATCGCAAAATGCAGTGTTGTGCTAAAAAAGGCAAAATAATTTTTTACTTTCAATCCAACCTTCAATCTAAAACATCGAGCCCGTTAAGTCAAGCAGGTGTCAAGATATAAAATCAAGAGAAAAAATTATTGAGAGAGGAAACCAACAAAGTCAGTCAGCATAAATTATCCATAATTAGTTTCCATAAATTATCGAAATTTTTGAGCCTTGTTCTCTCTTTATTATTTGCTTCCAACTGTGAACTATAATGCGAACTGTTTAAGATTCTCGATCTACTGGAAATTCTCATCAAATTTAGCAAAAAAATGATGTATTTTCTAACTTAACAAATGCGATTTCGGTTTCGTATATGGTGCCCACGCTCACAATATTATGCTTCGAATAGAAATATGTTGACAAGGACATCAAACTCACTTCTGCGGACGAAGCAATCCAAGTCCCAGTTCTGGAACTAGTGCCACTTGCACACCGAATTGCTTCACAAAATCAACTTTGTCCACCAAAGCGTCTTTGAAAGCATCAAATAAGCCTCTGTTCTGAGCATGTTTATCCAAAACAACCAGACCCCGTTGAACAACTTCTAATTGATGCTGAATGGAAGCACTGAGCTGATTTAAGAGAGTGTTCGATGTCTCCATCATCTCGTCGGTAAAGAAAGGCTAAAATGATACAAATCAGCAGCTTATTCATTGATTTTTCCAAAATAGATTAACATGAAAGGAAAGTAAATCAAGTGACAAGTGAGGTAATTTGAATGAAGCTGCACCAAAGTCAGTTAAGCAAGCAAACTACTTTACGTTCAGAACAGTATATGAAAAGTCTCATTTCACGGCCACGCTCGTTCTCTTCCTGAAATACAACGAGTAAATGATGCACAGCATTTGCAAACATTATGCTATAATACTGAATAAAATTCATTGTCAACCAATGTTATACAGTTACAACTTATCATAGAGAAAAGAGTTTGCTTCTTTCTTCTATGTAGCGGATTCACAGATAGTACTGACAAAGGTAAATAGTACTAACAGCAAAATTCCAAAATCATAAAAGATCATTAAAAACTGAAATACACTACTTCAGAAGAAGCACAAAAAGTAAACGTTCTTTCTGTAAGCACAGAGTGGGTTTCAAGTGGCGGATGACCATACTTTCTAGTATGGCAAGAGTTAAACTGTTCATAGCCGGTATATACATACGAAAGCAATTGCCTTCCTGACTTATGCTTAGTGCTCGTTCTCTCTGTGGTTACAGAACGAACGTTTATTTCTTCTTGAACTTCCTTGATATGTGTAGCACTATATTTCAGTTCTTATTGATCCTTTATGATTTTGGAATTTTGCTGTGTTACAATGACACTCAAGGAGATCTAGATACATTCGTTGAATTAATATCTAGATATCCTTGAATGAAACTTATCTACATATCAAAGCTGGTAGCTGCATAGCATTGGTTGTCAATGAATTTTATTCAGCATTATAGCTTCATGCTTGCAAATGCTGTACATCATTTACTCATTATCATTTCACGAAGAGAACGAGCGTGGCCATGAAATGAGACTTTTCACATTCAAGTTTATTTGGAAGGCCGCTCCAACAAATTAGTTGTTCAGAACTGTCACAATTCTCAAATTAGCTTTCAACTTGATCACCGTCTGACTCGATAGAGTCACGACATCGGGTCAAGAATGAACTGTAGGCATTTTCAGATATACTTGTGGGAAAAATTGTTGCTTCGGATTCTAATTGTCGTGCAAGTTGTTGAACATTTCTGTGAGCCATTCTGTAAACTGTCTCTTAGAGCTTCTCAGAGTGTTGTCACGTCCGGTGAAGTAAGAGGCCATTCAATCGACCATCTTCATCCGATCCACTGACTGTTCTGAAAGTTTGGCAATGTTAGTTACTTGAATTTGTTGCAGCTTCATTCATGTGAAATTTAATGAGAAAAAAATAAAAATCAATATTACATACTATTTTTTCTTACTTTTTTCTATCATACGGGAAAATTATTACTAGTATTACAAAATGATTGTATTAGATGACAATAGTCAATGGCAAGTCTCATACTTCTAAGTTGGTTACTGAGTTTCATTAGTCGACACCTTGTCACACCCATTTGAAAATAAACGCATTCTTGCATCACCATGTATAATGGGAGAATGTGATTTTTTGCATTCTTGCTTTATACATACATTCTTTCCAAATTCTGCAGTTACTATATTATGAAAAATATTGGCATTTAAATGTGAAATCCTTGGATGCACTCTACGATAAAGGTGACTCCTTACATGCAGAATATTATATCATCATGCTTCTTCATGATCATCTATATTTCCAAGATCATATCTCAGGTTAACAAATCACTGAATTAACAAGAGACGAAGGATAAAAGAAATAGATGATTAATGAAAAACTCAAATAGAAAGAAATCCCAGCATAGATGTAAAGCTTTCACCCTATGGAAAACAGTTTCACTAACCCTGTAGTTTTTATATCCGCCTTGAACGTGAGCCATAAGGATACCCTGAATAATGCTTTCAATGGAACCAATGGTCATGGCACCAGGTGGTTTGTTGATTAATGAACGTAACCGTTCAGTTTTCTCCATGGTTGTATCAATTGCATTTTCCAGTGGGTTCTTTTCTATCTGTAAGAGAAAGATTTCATTTTTTTGAGATGTCATCCTTATCATAATCCGATAATAACAGAGGTGTCATTCCAAAATTATGGATTGTTTTGCCGCAAATTTTTGCGGCGGCATAATTTTTCTTGATACTTGAAAGAATTTTTTAAAAAAGAAATAATTTGAAAGAATAATTTTTCTTGCTTTCTTTGAAATGAAGATAATGCAATAACAGTATAAATAAATACACGAAGTGTTTGCCGCTATATGTCAGATAATTTTTATTCAAACAGCCTTAACAGTATTAATGTAAACATTCGAGCACTCAGTTTTCAAGTTCCGTTCTTCGAATAGTAACCGAGGCTGCTATAAATAAAACTATTGGACAACATTGTCGAATTGTCTCGATCCGCAGCTTCGAAGGACGGCTGGAAATGTAAACTTCTACCTGTAGGTGCGGCTACTATTTGAAGATGATTGCTATTCGCAGAAATGCGGAACTGGACAAACTTAATCTTGGAAGTTTGTTTTTGTGAATGATAGAATATTAAATTCAATCAAAGGGAACACCAAAAGCCTTGCTACATATTTAGATAATTTAACTAATTATGCACCGAAGTTTCAGTTGCTCTGACTTCGCCGTGCTGATATTAGCATTTTTATAACATCATTCATGGCTATTATATCCTTGAGAACGCAGACTGAAGTTTGGAGAAAGCAGCTGTACAGTTTTTTTTGTGGAAATACATGGTCTTTGTCAGACGCCCTTTTTCTTTCACAAAACAATTCTGTGATGGCAGAAACAAGTACAAAAAAAGAGATGAAAGACACCACAAACTATTAAGTTGATAGCTTTGATATAACAGCCATCATCAATTTCGGAATTTATTTCTACTTCCTTTTATGTTTTGGACATCACAATAAATGCTGCGCTGACGAATTAATTCACGACATTGAAATACTTTTGACAAAAATTCCCCACCATGAGGAGGATCCAACAGAACTTGGCAAGCCTGTATCCACGAAGACCTCGAAGTGTCGGGAGACATTGTTCTCATCGACTGAAGCGGAGAGGGTCATCGCAACTTCAGTCAGCCCCGGAAACGTGATACATTTCACAAAAATTCCATATATTTCCCAGGTTTAAAGTGTTTGCATGTCGCGCGGAAACCCTGTGGATGACACCCCTGTCTCGACAATGTGGTAGTGGAATAGATTTGCTAAATACATGGGTTCTTATTCAGAATTCTGAAGTTCACTTCAACGAATGATCTTTCATTCAATTTTTGTTTTAGTTTTTCTATCTTCATCGTTTCATACAAATAATCGAGGGTATTCAAAAACTTACACATTCTTCTTTTAAAACAGGAACCATTCGTAATACTGAAGGTAGAGGATCTTGAGTTGTAATTGTCGTTACATCGACATAAATTTTCTGAAAAGCAATAGTAGAGTTCACGTTAATCAAGAAAATGCTACATAATAATAGATGACAAAATAACGCACTGTAATGTCGTCTCCTTTCCCTTTCGGTGTTCTCATTTCGAAAACATTCGTTCCATTATGCACGTAGTACCTTTAAATTGAAGACAAATGCTAGTTTAATTTGTTGAGTCAAACAAAAAGAACACATGACAGGAGTTGTCGTATTTCAAATATGACACATAAGACATTGAAAAAAAGGGAAAGCTGATCAATAGTAGTAATGTGATGAAATATAATAATAAATTAGTATCATGCTTAGCTACAGCAGCACATTAACACAAATCACACAGTAAATCATTAACCCCGAAGATGGCTATGTTAAGTAGTTAAAAACTAGTTGTTCTTTGTGTGATATTACTGACATAGTGGTTATATAATATTTATAATACTTGAACATTAGTTATGTTCACACATAATTAGATAGATTAACTCTTTACGTTAACTACAAGTGCAAACTAATTCAAAACGATGGCACATGTTGGAACCTAGTAAGCGGGCAAAAAGGCATTCCTAGTACCTTACAGAGATAGGAAAAAAGTCATGCGTCGCTTGCGGATTGCTGTAAATTCCATCCAAGCGCTTCGATTGCCACGATTCCTTCAGATTCGAAGAATTCAGATCATAGCGTACAAGTTTTCTCGATAATGTTGACCCCTCACATCATTATTAAAAAAGATAGCAGGTGCACGAAAATTGGTTCACCTGATGATTTCACCACCCTCGTCTCAGCATTCCTCACTTAGACAGCGTCATATAGGACAGTAATATGTGACCGAAATGATATTGCAACACGTAAGCCGGCTATCAGCTTGTTGCTTGAGTATGTGTCATCTCCAATAATATGCGATATACGACTTTTCCCTAAGGCAACGAAGACTGTAGTTCTTAACGTTCTTCATCAATTACAGCATTATGTTACTATCGGCAGCCTGGCTTTCCAATTTCATGTTTTCCATAATTTTTCAAGAAAAGATATAAGCATCATCAATAATGCAATCAAGCCATTGGCACGCGTAGGACAGGACCTAACACTATGTGTGTATACGCATCTAAATCATATGTCAATTTCTTAATCAATTTTGTGGACTGAAGTAGGATGAATGAATATTGAGATATATTTAAGTTGATTTTTGCTACTATGAACAGATGAGGTTAGAGGAATAGGGGCGTTGAGGATAATGAAGACACACATCCACAACATATGATACAGACGATATAAGAAATTGCATTAGCATTTAGCAGCCAACTACAAGCTACAGCGGAATACAAAACCCAGTCCTTGCATACTAACTCACCACATGGTATTCGCATTGATGTCCTTATTGGCCCAGTTATCCGGAATTTTAGGCACTGGTTTCACGGGAATTACGCGAAAATCTGAAACAAAAAATGAAAATTCAACATTTAAACATAATATCCGTATAAGTTGACTAACCAAATATTTTAAGAAATAAATCAATAGATTGTTTCACTTATGAACACATCAAGAGCAAAATATACATGTATATACATAAAAAGAGATTTGAACTTTCTTGAATGGAAGATAGAAGAATGTACAAATGCTTTCTTCTTATGATACTGCAACCTCTTCGAATTATTACACTACTGAAGAAGAATCCTACAAAAGTGGAGAATGGAGAGAGACCATTCAAAAAGTGATTCGAAGTTAGAAGGATATTTCGACACAAAAAAGAAGGAGAACACGCTAAGATTGTTGACACCAAGAACAGATTGCACAGGTTCATGGGCGATGTGAAATGAAAGTTTAGACAAACATACAATCGGGATGGCATTTAGTTGGGAGATGCTTTCTGCCAGTCCTGCCAGTCTACACAAAGGATTAAGGGAAGGATCTTCAGGTAAAGACCTTACATATAAGACCTATATGTAGTTGTATCAGCCACAATGATGCAGCTTTCAAGCTACCAATACCTGCAAGAAGAATGAATTTCAATGAAATACAACCTTAGGTGGCACGAGTATCTAGAGTTAAAAGATGGCACAACATCTTGATTCGCGGCATCAGAAAACTTGAGAGAATCATGTCTGAAATAGTTTGGTATCTAAGAAGACAAATGAAGTGGACTATTGTTTTGAAGATGGAGCTACCTGGAAGTGAAGCCCACGCAGTCAGTGAATAGCAAGTTTATGAATGACATGCAAAATATCGGAGTTATGCATCTGCATATACAAAAACGCATCAATTGATGACGAAAAATACTAGAAGCAAAATTCAAAGCAATCGAGGAAGAAATATATGCATGAATTATTCGTTCAATGATTCTAACAAGAATCTAACAAAATGTGGAAATATAATTCCAAAAGCCTAATGATTCAACTTATGACTATGCTCCAAGGTAGCAAAGTCGCTAATAGTTGCATTCAACTTTTATTCAATCTAGAAGTATTTGCGGTGGCTTTCTGGTCACACAAAACATCTGTGGTAAAGACATGCACTTGCAGAAAGTGACACTCTCTCCCCTGTTGTTGTTGCTGTTCTTTGTCCTCGGACGCAACTGTCGTCACATACGATGGGCCAGTCGGCCAATGTCCTGAAGGAACTTTATGATCTTCTTGCTTGAGAGATCTTCCATCCTCGGTATTGGGCATCCAAAAGCGCGGGTTCTAGCGTAGGTCCATCTCGCAGTTAGGGTTTTGTGTTTGTCCGATTCGGCAACGATATGATGCGGCCAGCATGGAACGTCCTGTTCTGATTTGGACCAGGGTAACTTTTTCTTTTCTCGTCATGGATTTTTCTTCTTTTCTTGACCAGGTATTTTTCCATCTTTTGTAGTGTTCATTTCGAATCACACTATTCTTTCTTCTGCTGAGCTTTTTGATGTGATTCCTAGCTATGTGGAAGTTGATTGGAACTTCATCTTGTGCTAGATTGGTGGCACCCTTGGCTAGCAAATCTGCAGCTTCATTACCTTTTGTGCCCACATGACTCGGGATCCATTGCAGGCTGATGTCATTTGCTTTGATACTTTTAAAGTCCAGTATTGATTCTTCATTATAACTTTGACTCGTCTACAAGCTGTAGGAAGTAATAAAACCGAATTGCGATGTAATGATCTCAGTTAATTTTTATAACAAAGATTTTCGGCTCACACGCCCTTATCAATGTTATAACACATCTGGATATAAATGAATATATACAGATGAATAGAAATTTCAAAAATTATAGGTAGGTCTATTACTCTACCGTAGTATGATTCCATAGGAATCTGAGTGGCGGCACTGCACTATGAAACATGGCACAATGCCGCCAAAGGACCTAATCAAATGCTGTGTATCTATAACTGATTGTTAGATATCATGTATATTGATACATGAGGAATCAATTTGGGAGAAGGAGGAAAAAATTAATCATTGTTGTTCTTCTTCTGTCTTGATTTATTTTGATGGCCAAACTTTACTTTCCGGTTCAGTTGCGGCTTTTCTAAGTCAATGATGGTCGCTTCACTTGCCTGACGTAGTGTGGCATCCTTTGGGCATCGTGCTCGCACTTCAATATTCCAAAGCACATCTTGCTTTCCATGTTTTTCTTTTTGATGTTGGTATAGAATAAATGTTTTGCTTTTGTTCTTCAGCAACATAAGGTGCTCCTTCATTCTTTCTTGTAAACTACGAGCAGTCTCTCCGATGTAGGTATATTGACATACATTGCATTTCAACTGATACAAACAATCACGGACTTGGAATATTTTATTTCGGCTGTAAGGACAGACACAACAACTTGGATTTTTGCATGTTGAAGAAGTCTGTGTCTGTTTATATTAGGGTCTTTGGCGGCACTGTGCCATGTTTCATAGTGCAGTGCCGCCACTCAGATTCCTATGGAATCATACTACGGTAGAGTAATAGACCTACCTATAATTTTTGAAATTTGTATTCATCTGTATATATTCATTTATATCCAGATGTGTTATAACATTGATAAGGGCGTGTGAGCCGAAAAATCTTTGTTATAAAAATTAAATAAGATCATTACATCGCAATTCGGTTTTATTACTTCCTACAGCTTGTAGACGAGTCAAAGTTATAATGAAGAACCAATACTGGATAAACAATGTCTCGTGGCACAATCTGGCAAATATTGCCTCATTCAAAAAATTTTTAAAGTCATTCCAGATTTTGTTTCCTTCACCGGTTTTTGGTTCATGGGCCCTTTACGAAGCTCTTCTATGTCACTTTTGCTGTCGGTAAGGATGATGATGTTATCTTTCTGTTGATGATGTGTGGAGATGCTTTCTGTGGCTGATTGAATAGCCACCATTTCAGTATGGAAGGGAGAACAGTACTTTCCTACTGCTTTCGAGATTTTCATTGTATGGTCTTGAGAGATAATTATAGCTCCACTTCCACCATTTGTTTGGTCTTCCATTACAGAGCCATCTGTCCAGGCTGTGATGTATTTGCTTTCAATATTGTGGCGTTCATGCAAATGAGTATAAAACTTGGCTTTGGGGATCTCTTCCCACGATTTATTTGTCGGTTGCTGTAGGTTTACTTGTCGGATGCTTCTCTCCCCTCCATAGCCTCCTCAGTGTCTGTCGCATCTGAAGTCCTTAATTCGCCGCTCCCTCTTCCATTCGGAGAGGACTTCCGTTCGATCGTCCTTGAAATCGTCGGTGTCCCCTGTAATGTCCATTGTGCATTTTCCCATTTTTGTTGCAACGTGAATAGCCTATCAGCTCTTATCTTCACAGGAATGACAGATCCGCTTATTATTGCCTTGTTTGTGATGTACCACTCTTGTCCTCCCCTACCTTCTACCATTGTCGAACTTTGACCGTCATCGATCCTCAATCAATGGCATTTCCCGTGAGAGGGATGTCCGCCCCGCATGTCCTCCGGTCGTCGCAACATTTTTCCATTTCCAGGATTTCCATTTCTAGGATAGATATCTAAAATGAAATTCTAGGATTCTTATCTACTACTTAGATTTGCTAAGCTAATATCATGTTGTTACGGCGTTTCAATAGCTGTTCAAGGATTTATTGAAATAATCATGCCACTTTTGAAATCATTTCTTTTCAGATTGGAACTATGTATTTATACCGGAGCTTGGATAAAAAGTTTGCTCCGGATTCAATGAAATTGAAAAATGGAATAGCGGATGTTGTTAATAAATCACGCTCAAGGATTTTCTCTGCGACACCTCATAGAAGCGACTGACACAGATGACATAAGTTGTGAAATCTTCTGTAGTTGTGCGAAAGAAATGAATTTTTGCTTCCGAAAAGGAGTCATGAGTTTCGTTTAGCGTCATCAAATCCATGCTTTACAATACTTTTACAATTGAGTTACACTACTGTGAGTTAATCATTTTAAAGATCTTGAACTTAACTACAAGTAATTTATTCTATGTTATTTGCAGGACCTACAGTAGCCCTGCAAATGCACCGGTTAACGATCTTATGTAAAAATCGAAATTTCTGACATGAAATCACTCCTCAATTGACATGTCAGCAACATGCGGTTCATATGCATATAGATCAAATGGATGCTTTACAACACTCATAAAATCTTACGTTGATTCCGATCGGTTGAGAGAGGTCTCTTGTTAATCCTCGAAGCTTTCGGGAATTGGGTTTCCAACATTTCAAGAATATCGTTCAACTTCTTGCCAAACCTTGCACGATAGATGAAAGATTTGTTGGCGATGAAACTGGGAAAACCTTCACCGAAGAAATGGATGATGAAATAAGAAGGCTCCTTCTCATGCCTTTCCATTTTGTAGATTTCCGAATACATCTCTGACGTATGTTTCTGAGGGAAGATAGATAACAAATTTACAGTTTATTTGAAATCCTAATATTTGAGATTATTTCTATCATACTAATTGGAATTCCGAAAGGAAGGATACAGATATGAGGACAGGGTACCGCGGTGCCAAGCGGCGCTCAAATGAAATACGGCAGACTAAACTAACTGGGACTCACGGATTTATTGCATTCAGTTGGAAAATACAGAGATTGATGATATAATGTGCCGCAGTCTTGGCAAGGGAAGAATTCTTGGTGCTTCTATTCTCCCCACCCCCACATTTTGTTGTTGACACCCGTGTTGCATCGTCAACGATCTTCTCTTGATCCTAAGTGCAGACTGATCCAATCTTTGGTCTCACCACCGTCGTTGAGTGTGTAAAATTCCCCTAGTTCGTAGAAAATTCACAGCATTTGGTTTGTCGTTCAATGTGGACAACAATCCCACTAAGTTCATGATCACAGCTGTATCTTGTATTCTAAATGAGTATCCAAGGTACCAATCCTTCATCCCAGGGTTCAAGGAAGACTTCTCAGTGGTGTTGTCAGAGCTGGAAAAATTCCACTGAAATTTTTTAATTCCAATTCCGGAGCAGAAATTTCAATTCCAAATCCAATTCCAATTCCAGTCGAAACAGTTCAATTCAATTCCTATTCCAATTCCATAATAAGATTCAATTCCGATAATTGCATGTCGCGTATAGTGTCCTATGTTAATGTATCTAACGCTTGTTCGTTTCAATCTAACCCATGTGCCCGTATCCTATCCTCGTTCCTGTGTGCCGTTCCCTGTGTCGCTCCTATATGCGTTTTCATGTTCATAATTCATATTTCTTGTCTACATATGTAACCGGTCAGTCTACGCCATTTTCGCTTCGTAAACGAGATATTCAATATCTCGTGAAAAAAGAAAAGAAAGTTAACGGACAGCAAAGAATCAAACGCTGAGTGAGATTGAGAGAGAGAGATGAGATGCGAATAAATCTATTAATAAACTGACAGAAGAAAGAAATTCAGTGTGCGAATAACGTGATTGCTGATGACAAAAAACGACGATAGAAATGATATCATGAAAACTGATTAATGGTCCATGTAAAAAAGGAGATTAAATTTTCCGTGATAAGAACGAAATGTAGTCGGGTCGAAAGCTAACGAGCAGAGATTTAAGAAACTCCTTCAATTTTCAAAAGAAAGTGCTTTTACCGTCAAGTCTCAAAAATTTGTATAAATTAAAAACGATGAGAAATTGACAGAACAACAACTGCCAACAACAACAATATGACATTTTCAGTAGCAGTTAGAAGAACTCCGGGCTCTCGCGGTGTAACATAACTACAGAAGTAACAATTCAACCAGCCTGTCAGCGAACAACAATACAGCAGCCTATACGGCAACACATCAGCGAGCGCGATTGAAGATTGACGGTATAAGTGACACTGATTTTTATGATATTATTTTGGTATAAGTGAGTCCGATCAAATTGAAGTGAATTCAACATTAAGAAGTCAACTGTAAGTTTAAAGTTTTACTTTTATCGTTGCGTATCGTATCTATGTAACTATAGTCTTAAAATTTAATATTGATAATTGTTGTAATTGAAAGTTGAATAATAGTTCATGTAATTGAATAATTAATTATAAGAATAAATTGTTGACACTGTCTATATTGTGATTTGAACTGACAGGGCTGCTGCCATTTACTGCAGCGTAAATTTTCCTCTTTCCAAACCAATTGTTTTTCGTGTGTACAACAATTAAGTTGATCTCCAATTTTTGTGCTTATCTTATCAAGAACTAAATTCAACAATTGCTTTATTTTGATAAATTGTCTTACTTGATAAATAACTAAATAACAGATTGAACAAAGATGATTGTATTTTCGTTGTCTGCTTAATCGCTGAAATAGCATTGTCCGGGGCTGTAGGCCCATCGAAGTCACAAAAAATACCCTTTATTCAATAATACTACCTCTAGAATAAAGCTACCTGCTAGAATTGGTAGAATAAAGCTACCTCTGTCGATCTATCTCTCTCTCTTATCTCTGCGTGCAGTTAACACAACGGCCGAGTACTGTGATTTCAATTTTTGAATAAATAGATTTATCACAGGTCTATCGAAAAAGTGGAATTGAGGTTTATCAAGGTCAATTCCAGTAGATTTAAATACTGTCAATTCCAAGTCCATTTCCGGATCGGAATTAATTCCAATTCCGACTTTTCCAACTGTCACTAAGTGACAGATCAAGTCTATTCTAAATCCAATGTGACTAAGTTTTACGAAATTTGATGAATCTGGAAAAATTGGAAAATGTGGGGGGGGGGGGGAAGAACAGAAGTATGAGCGAACTGACAAATGCTCTCTAACGCACGTTTGTAGATGTCTAGTTGTCTCATCGATTTAACACTTCATAGTGACCATGTTCGAGACGAGACAATTAGCGCGATCTTAACTTCACTGTCTTTACGGTCTAAATTAACACTTCATGATCACGTGAACTTTGACCTATCTTTCTCCGACATCGCCGGAAAGAAAAAACTCATCAGAATCAGTCTTCATAGCCGCTTATGATACAGATATTTTATTAGGCAATTGTGTGTGCATAATCACCACACAAAATTTTACGGACAGAAAATTAATCAAATCGGTCTGATTTTCTGCCGGCAGAATTTAAGTTAATGATTATGAACATCTCAAATTGAATACGAACTTACCAACCGAAGGGCTGTCTTCTGAAAATCGACTTTGATATCACGATAATACTGTATAAGCTTTTCTTCTTGTTCAAGTGCTAGTTCCCACAGTCGGTCATCGACAAAGTAATTGATTATGACTTCATATAATTTCTCTTTCAATGATGCTTGCGTATTGAAATTGCGGAACATGGGAAACTCCAAATTTGGCCCTAAAACGTCGTCAACCCATTCCAATTGATTGGCCATCAGCAACAGTGTATTTCCTGCTTCTGTGCGGTCTCCTGATCTGATATTCATCTTTGCCAACTTGTGCAAGTAACGACTGCGCATGGCTCCACGATCAATCTTCTCGTAGAATTTCTGGAAGAGAAAATGTAAGCAAGCTGCATTACCGAGTCAATTATGCAAATATACAATAAATTCTTATGAGGTGGTTTGATTAAAATATTTCAGTATTAAAATTAAAGTATTTATGAGTGTCAAGATGTAGGGCAATCTAAAAGAAGCTTTATCGTCACGTTCAAATTCATCTAATGGAGTTAAGCATACATTCAGTGAGACCTGGCAACTTTGACTTCATCTTGCTGTTTCCTTTGTTTCTGAGCGTACAGCTTTCGTTTTCCTTCTACATTTTATTGCGATTTACAATCACATCACTGTCTCATTGCGTTAGTAGTCTGACCTTTCGGGTCTAGAACATCATCATGATGAACTTCGTTTGTTCTTGTGAGATGTGACAATCACTGCCGAAGTCTCTTTTCACTCATTCCACGATGGGTCACCGTTGGTGTTCGAACCTATGATCGGCAATGATATTATTTTGTATTTAAAATGACGTAAAATGATATAATTTTACGAATTTCATAAAACGATATCATTTTATTTTTTAATGAAAATATACCATTTTTTAGTGAAATATACGCAGACCTACACCGTAAATAGATCTAATTGTACGAATTTTTCGATTTACACTGCTACCATGCTACTTTTAGTCTTTTACTGCTCTTAACAACGAAATTGAAATTAGATTGCATACAGCATCGATATATTCCAAATAATGGAAGACCGAAGAAAGCAGTTTAGTCATACAAAGCTTCTTGTATACCAAAAGTTATGTAGGGCCTATGGCCCATACATTCGATATGGCAAGTTTTGATTTAAGCAGTATACACTCGAATTACAAATATGCCTTCAATATGCAGTTGGTTAGGCCAACAGTATCTAAAGTACGAAAAAAGGCTGGAAATATTTAGATTGCAGTCAAGACTTCAAAAACATCAAGACAGTGTTATGAATGAGTTGTTTGACAATTTGTGTGATAGACAGACTGACAGACAATAGCCTGTTGCTTTTCGCTACATGAATCAACCAGTGCGGATGGACATGGGTAGAGCAAACGAAAGAGACTAAATTTGCTTCAATACAAAATGCGAAGAATCTATGATTAGAAAATATAATAGAACAGGAGGGGGAGAGCTGTAACTCCTACCTCTCGGGTCGCAGGTGGTGGATAGCGAAGGGCCATCAAAGGGATGGTTAGCTGCGAATAAACGCCTTGCGTGAATAAACAGCCCCGAACCAACAGCGGCGGTACCCTTGGGTAACGTGTCAAGGCCTGGACTGCCTTAGATCTTGTCCTCCAGCCTGCTGCCTTGCAGGTTTTCCATCTGTTGATGTGAAAAGGCTAGGTCCACAACCGATATTTGTGGTTAGTGTCAGCAAGGGCATGCGACTGTAAAACTTTCTGCTCCACCTATTTCAATATGCGATGACTCATATACAAATGGCCCCGAGTGCCCGGGAGTCTTTTGGTAGACTAGGGGTGCGAAGAATGACCGGGGAGAAGAATAAACCTGATTTAAACCTGATACGTATTTGTACTGCAAACGTAGGCTCGCTCTGCGGCAGAAGCAGAGAAGTGACAGAATTGCTGGGTAGAAGAAATGCTGACGTGTGCTGCATTCAAGAAACCCAATATAAAGGAAATGGATGCAAAATATTGGGCGACGGAGATGAGCGATACAAGCTTTGGTGGTCTGGTGAGAAGACAAGTCGAGGAGGAGTCGGTATTCTTGTAAGAGATCGGTTAATTGGCAACGTGATTCAAGTAGAGAGACCAAGTGCCGCCTTCATGAAGGTGAAAATGGTTTTCGAAGGAAAGGTGTTTCATATATATTCAGTATATGCCCCCCAGACAGGGAGATCTGCTGCTGAGAAGGATGATTTCTGGGATAGTCTGGAGGATGATATCTCTAGCGTTCCATTAAGTGAACCTGTATGGATTGCGGGGGATCTAAATGGGCATGTTGGCGCGGACAGAAGAGGTTTTGAAGATGTGATGGGTCCTCATGGTTTCGGTGAGAGAAATTCCGAAGGAGAACGTATTCTAACTTTCTGTCAAGGACACGGAATGTTGGTCATGAATACGAAGTTTCATACAGGTCGTGAAAAGTTGATCACATACAAAAGTGGTGATGGCGCTACTCAAATAGACTACATGCTGTTGAGACAAGATGGTCGTGTGACTGTCAGGGATGTGAAATGCATCCCTGGAGAGGCCTGCCTAACACAACATCGGCTATTGGTCATGGATGTACATATGAAGCAAGAAGTGAAGGCATTTAGGAAAACTTTTAACAGAAAATTGAAAGTGTGGAAATTGAAAGATGAAGAAACGAGAAGAAAATTTGAGGAAGTTTGCCAGCAGAAAAATGAAGCTCAATCGGAGATCGGTTGGGACCAGCTTCAATGTAATGTCATTCAGGCAGCAAAGCAAGTTCTTGGGGAAACAAGAGGACGGCCGCGACAAGTGCAGCGTGAGACGTGGTGGTGGTCTTGTGAGGTACAAAGAGCTATAAAGAACAAGAAATTGGCTTTCAAAAGGTGGCAGAAGTCAAAAACTGATAATGACCGTAAAATGTACAAGGATGCGTCAAAATTGTCTAAGAAAGCTGTTGCAAAGGCCAGAGAAGAATCGTGGCAGACATTGAGCAGGAACATCAGTAAGACCGAAACGCAAAACAAGATGTTCAGGATTGCGCGACAAATGAAAACAGAAGGGAAAGATGTAGTTCAAGGAAACTTCGTGAAAAGTGAAACAGGAGAGATTTTAGTTGAAGAAGCAGACATCAAAATCCGTTGGAAAGAGTACTTCGAAGGATTGCTAAACAAAAGCAGCAACTTCACCATCGATGAGCCAATTATAACTGAAGGACCCACAGAAAGAGTGACTGAGGAGGAAGTACGTAGTGCTCTATGCGACATGAAAAATGGTAGAGCTCCTGGACCATCAGGCCTCTCAGTTGAACTGCTTAAGGGAGCTGGTGAAGATACTGTAATGAGACTGGTGACAGTATTTCAGGAGGCAATCGACAGTGGCGGTCTGCCGTCTCAATGGCAAAGAAGCCTGACTATCCCCATTTACAAGGGGAGAGGTGATTCTCTGGAATGCGGCAATTACAGAGGGATTCGCCTGCTGGAACATGGTATGAAGCTGTTTGAGAAGGTCATAGAGAGGAGGTTGAGGAAGCTAATTAGCATTGATTGCCGGCAGTTTGGTTTCCGAAGAGGGAAATCTACAACTGATGCTGTCTTTATCCTTCGTCAGTTGCAAGAAAAGTACAGCCAAAAGAAGAAGAAGCTCTACCATGTGTTCGTCGATCTCGAAAAGGCTTTCGACACAGTCCCTAGAGAAATCATCGAATGGGCATTGCGCAGACAAGGAGTTCCTGAGAGATTGGTTTCGGTTGTAATGTCCATGTATCGGAGTTCAAGAACGCAAATCGTGACAAAGTTTGGTCTGTCGGAGGAACTGGACGTCGGCATGGGAGTACACCAAGGGTCAGCGCTTAGCCCCTTGCTGTTCATTACAGTGATGGAGGAAGCGTCCAAAGATTGTCGAGGATCCGGCCCATGGGAGTTGCTGTACGCCGATGATCTGGTTTTAACAGCTGCCTCCAAGCAAGAAGCCATTGATATGTTTTCAAGATGGAAGGATGGTTTAGAGGGGCGTGGCTTGAAGATCAACGGGGCGAAGTCCAAGGTCATGGTAACTGGGAAGAGCAAAGAACGCACCAAGTCTGGAAAGTGGCCGTGCAGTTGTTGTGGCAGGGGAGTCGGAGCAAACTCGATCTTTTGTGTTTCCTGCAAATTGTGGTGTCACAAAAAGTGCTCCCGATTGCGATCATTTCAAGGAATAACAGGCTTCCGATGTCCGAAGTGCGCTGATGTTCCCAACTCGCCTGAGGATGATTCACTTAATGTGAATGGGATCGTCCTACAAGAGATCCAAGATTTTTGTTACCTCGGAGATGTCGTGGACTCAGAGGCAAGCGCAGAAGGAGCGGTTCGGACTCGCATCGCGGCTTCATGGACGAAATGGAGAGAATTGGCCAGTCTTCTTACCAACAAAGGCATCCCATTGAAGTGTAGAGCCCATGTGTATGAGATGTGTGTAAGATCAGTTCTCATCTACGGCGCAGAAACGTGGCCCCTCAGCCTAAGGCTGGTTGAACTTCTGAGAAGTACTGACAGACGAATGCTGAGGTATATGGCAAAGGTCAGGTTGAAAGACAAAGTTACAAGCGAAGAAGTAGCGAGACGCTGTGGTTTGCCCGAACTTCCAGTCCGCCTGCGGCAAAGACGTCTGCGCTGGTTTGGCCACGTAAGAAGAGCCAATGGTGATGTCATTAATGAAGTTTACAACTTGTCAGTCGATGGTTGCCGTCCACCTGGTAGACCTAAGAAGACTTGGCAAGCCTGTATCCATGAAGATCTGGAGTCTCTGGAGGTGTCGGAAGACATTGCTCTAGATCGTTCGAGATGGAAACGGGTCATCGCATCTACGTCCAGCCCCGGAACCGGGAAGAAGAGACGCAAAACGAAGAAGTAAGTAAGTAAGTAACAAAAATTTTTGATAATATAATTTTATATCATTTTTCAAAAATAAAATGATGTAATTTTATCATTGCCGATCCTTGGTTGGAACGATCTTGCAATGCATAATTTGACTTACATGTATGTATGTTCCCGTGTTTCAAATCAAATTTTATTTTCATGTTAATTACATGGCTTGTATCACATCAAAGACATTACTGAAAATTTGACAGAATAAAAAACATGTACTGACCAGCAGATTGAAGATAGCCATTCGCCTATTGTCCGCGTGCTCATCGTGTTTGAAGGTGTTATATTCAATCAAAAGCTGCATTTGTTCCACGAAGTTATTGAATATCTTCACAGCTGTATCTGATTGAAATCTTCTGTGATCTCTACACCGGTTGCCCATTCTGAAAACAGATTGGCGATTATATCATAGTTAGTGAACCATCTTAGATTATCATTTGACCATTATTAACTACGGTATATGTTAAAGAATTATTTACCAGTTAACCACGTTGAAATTTTGCCGTAAATTCAAACTTACATTTCAGCAAAATCATCCTTGTAACTTTGATCTAATTCCTTTCCATATCTATCAATAGCGGATATTATAGATTCAATGGTCTCAGAAAGAAGCAATTGACTTCTAGGAAGAGTTCCACCAGCACCCATCCTCTTATGATCTTCTTCAGCCAACATCAAGTCAAACATCATGCTTATTGCCACTTGACGGACATGTTTCTCATTGACAAATGACATAACCAACAATGGTTCCATTCGATCCGGAACAAACGAGCATCGACTGGATTCTGCAATTAGATCAAGGTTTTCAATATAATACAAAGTATAAGTACCAATTATTGTGCTTGAAAAAACAGAAATCCTTCGCTTTACATTTGATTGTAGCACGCTTAGTCGTTGGAAACACCTCCATCTTTTTTAAAAATTAAATTTCCCTGTATTTGTAAGGGGAGATCGTTCTTCGGTCCTAACAGTCGAACTACCCGGTTAACTGGATGCTTTGCTCTTCTGTATATAAATCGTGACGAAAGTAACCAATTTACAGCCTAGCTAAGTCACATCGGATCGCAGTATGCTATCATATGCGACATGAACGTGCGACGGCCTCAGTTCAAATATCCTCCTTCCAAGCAACTTTCTTGTGCACTTGAGAATAAAGAACTACAAACTTTCTTGAACAAGTTGAAATGTGAGAGCACAGACTCAACTGAGACTCCTACTTAACTATTCAGCATCATGCAGTTGTACAAAGACTCACTCTTATTTGCTCAAACAAATCACAAGACCAATTCAACAGACCTCTTTGGCTCGTTCCGGAGTAGTTTAAGGACACACATTGTCACCACTGCTATTCGCGATCATAATGAACTACATCCTTCACCACTGCCTTAATGACAACAACAGGCTCATTCTATCAACGCGCCGGAGCTCAAGGACTCCGTCACCATACCACCATACCGCAGACGACGTCGCATTGTTGTGTCATAATCCAGCATCTGCAAAACAAGACTGTGGTCCGAAGCATCCAGTGTCGGCCTCCACATAAAACGCTCAGAAGATTAATGCATTACACCTCGGCTTTCCAAACTTTCCTGCACTGTCTTTACCAAGTGGGGAAACCAGCAGTGAATGCCAGGACTTTCGCTACCTAGGCAGCCGCATTATGTCTCCCGAAAACATATTAACAGAGAGGAGAGCTAAAGCATAGCGTGTGTCACGCATGTTGAACAAATTTTTTTACTCGAAGGTACGTGACGACGTCAAGCTGAAACTCTTCCGTAGCATGGTAGTGACTTAATGGCGCGAATCAGTGTCCCTCCATTCAATGTCGCCCTTTGCCGACATCGACAAAACTGGTAGGACACTGCCTCCGAAACTGCAGACATGTTAACCTAGTCCCACTATCTTTGGTGCTGTTCAGCGCCTGCGTCGAGACCAAGGTCGTACTGTGACTCTAATCGATACCTACAACTCAGGCTTACTTATTTTACAACTGATGAGACTACCATGACTTCCCTCTGTCCTCTTCTCACAATGCGTGCGTACAACGTCATGTCGATAACTATTCGTCAAATATATATTTGATGTATAACCGATTCAAAATACTGAGCCAATACTACTCGCTATAACACTTTTCAATTCCAGTGAGCGACTAAGAACACTCAGCAACATCAGCGGTTATGTGACGTTCTTAATGAAGACCTACGCAGCTTCCCCACACCACTTTCCCTGCCCAATATAATCTTGATATTTTCAAAAGGCGTGCGAACAGGTTTCTGATGGGGCAGATTAATCAGAGTAAAAGATGTTTTTTTCTCTTTTATTTGTTTAAAATAGTACAAAACTGCTACTTTTTCATTGAGTAACCCCTAGCTTCGCATAGGTAAAAATTCTGTAAAAAATGAAGAAAATAAGTTTTGATAGCACATTTTATGAAGCATCATAATATATTGCAACTTGGTGATCTAATTTAAATTATTGTGACAATTGAAACTTCATCTTCCGTGAGTGACTCCCGATTTGGTGCAACATTTGTAAATGATCAATAATGGAGTTTTGTTTACAGCTGTTGCATGATAATAATTTTTTGTTTTGATGGTTGAAATATGTAATCAATTTTTGTTGGCTGCAGCTGCTTTTGAGAAGATCAGCAAAGTAGTGGTGATCTTTATCGTCGGTCACAGTCGGCGAATGTGAGAAATCACAGACACTGTACTTCTGGATACAGGATTAATAGCTTTGGCAGTTTTCACCCGAAGTCATTTTTTACTGTGAAATCTTGTAGACTTAAAATTTAATTAATCTAAGTGATTAAAAGTCCTGTTCATAATTATCGGGCGAAGGTAGACATTTTTTCTGTCGATTTGGCCGGTGGAGGCAGATGTCTATATTTTCTGCCGAATGTTTAAATCTATGCTCATCAGCGGAGGAGGCTTTTTCTGACGAAGATAGTGAAGTTATGTAATTTGTAGGAATTATTTTGTGATCATATTGTGTTCAATCGGCAGCTGTAATATTAACAGCTGCATGTTTTAGACTTTTTTGGGATTTTAGGAATCTAGTCGATATCCAGTCTGATACACAGAAAGTCGCTAAAAACACATCTCTGATACACTAGAAGCACAAAAATGGCGACGATTGAAACTTAGGAGTAACCACTACGCTATCACGAAAAAACAACTGAAAATTTGATACTAAATGCTAGAAATACCTGATACAAATTATAGAATAATGAGCGATCGGAGAACCGCGCTTCACACTTCATCATATGCACTGTATATGATGTATATTATACAGTGTATCTATCGCCTGACACTAGATAAATCGTCGGCACTGCCCCCACCCATACAGTTAGACAATGAAGAGAATGGAACATTTGAAATTGATGAAGAATCTGACATGCCCTACGGTCCGAGTGATAACTCGACCCCACTCCCACAAGACCTTCCCAACATCTCTCCGGCCATGGTGGAGAGCCGCTCTTATCCGGTACGTATCGTAAATAATAATTATCCCAAATATAATATTATCCTAATAATAATAAGCAAATGTGTAAAGATAGAAAAATGAACCACAATTTACTAATGTCGGTTGATTAATTCAAAAAGAACCCGATGATAGACGAATAAACCAAGCATAGTCAGGTGGAAAACTATGTATGTTACAACGATAACTGTAAACGTTAGCTGTAAATAATTATTAACAGCTGTGAATTTAAATAAAATTGTATTTTGGGTGAGGAAACAGACTGGTCGTAGTCAAGATACTCTTATATTGAACCCGGCAATTATCTCTAACTGAAAGTCTGTGATCGCCAAATGTATTTGATGTCTATGTTTTTCGTGCTCTGCTAAAGCGCTATCTATGGTTCCATTTGACAAACTGCGCATGTGTTAGTTATATCTGAGATTAAAAGGTCTTGACGTATGACGTACATCTATGTAGCTAAGATGAAACAGTCTGCAGGTGAAGCGAATATTAGATATTTATGAGAGCAGATTAAACTGTATCTCTAACGCGCACAGACTCCGGTAGAACGATGATGCTGGTTAAACGTCACTACTCCCCCATACTGGGGCTTCAACGGTGCTACCACAGTCACCCTTCATCTATTGTTATGATATTCCGAATGCCCTTCCTGCCTACTTCCAATGACACTTTCGGGGCTCGACCACTGGAGGACCGAAAGATCGCTAGGCCAAGCACTTAACCACTCTGCCACGGACACCAACCAAATAACATGTTTTACCACAATGTCAATTTGCATGCTGCAAATCGTTGATAAAAGCTGTAGTTATACAATTCCTCATTGTTTTAACCTTCCAGTAATATCAAAATGAAATTGCCCTGGTACGCCTTTGATCAAGATTTTTAGGACTTACCCAGATCTGTCCATACAGTGTACATTAGGTTCGTAGCCTCACGTCTGAGATCTGAGCCGCAACACATTGTAAATCCTTGATCGATGAACCGCTCTCTCTTCCAAACTGAAAAATCATTCCACTGCAAGCAGGGTTGGCGCACGAAGGCTTTCACAGCATCAAAAAATCGATTCAACACAAGTTTGTTCAATGGAGTATAGAAATACACCGATATCACTTGTTTGTAGAGTCTTTGAAGAGTTTTCATGCAGACATGGCTCTGCAGAATGATCAAATCATTCCATGTGCTTCCTGATTTGGCGCACAACGTGTACACATTGAAGCTACAAAGTGATTTGATCAATTCACAAAGTTCGCAAGCAAAATCTTCCAAGTCAATCAAGGCCATTCTTGACGCGATTTCATCAGGGATAGGCACGAAGTCACCAACGTAATTAGTTATCATTTTATTCCAATGCAAATCCTGCATTAGTTGGAGGAGACTGATCACGACCACTGATGCTGTTGACTGAAAAGAGCAAAGAATGTCATATGTCTCAACGTATAAAAGTTAAAACGTACAATATACTGTATGAGTGGTCAATCTCAGGTTGCCTCGCACTCGAGCTACGAAGCAATCATCATTGAGGTCGGATATCTAAGATTACACGGATAGATAGATAGCTGTATAGGTTATAGAGAGGACATGAGATTACAAGATATGTTGCGATACCACAATGGATAGATTTAGCTAGATAAGTACCTGGATTGAAAGCGAAAGTCTAGCTTTTAAAGTCGGAGTACTGAGGAGAGTAAAGCGAAGTATTCACTTGTCAAAGTATTCAACGCGCTTAAACGGTCGGCAATAGTTACAAACCGTTACTTTACATGTCTAACATAATTATGAACACAGACAGATTAGATTGGGCACAAACTTGTTATGGTGGGAAACAGAAGACAAGAATTATATGCATATCTCGTCATGATAAATCTTTTACATGAATCATAGCATTGCAAACCCGCTTACTTCCTACATTGTTGAGTACGTAGTTTTTCTTCTCAGTTGCGCACAATATCATCAACATGCTGTCGATTTATTTTCGGGCAACTGTGCAAGGTATTTTCATGCGCTTACACGACCCCCCCTTATATTCCACACTATTTTCCTCCGCAATCCGCATTGATATATTATTGTGGTATTCTGCTGGATTACCTCAGTTTATGTATATTGAAATATATTGTTATATATATGATCTTGAGTGAGTGTCTTGATCTGCTTCTAATATATCGAGCGAGTTACATTTTATGATGACAGCGAAGGCTGTTTTACACGAGACATTAAAATGATGACATGTCCGTCGCTAAAAATAGTTTTCACTATTGGAAGAAATCTCAAGAGGGAAAAAAATTCTGACAAGTACTTTCTTGAAATAAAAGGTCAATTCAGGTTCGTATAATATGTCATTTCATGTGATCTTCTAATTCTTATTATTTTGTTGATGTAGTACAAGTTTTGGATTTCAATAAGGACAGTAAGAGAATAATGTAAGAACTTAGCAATTCATGAAAGATATAGCGCAGTTGCTATCGATGAAATGAAATCATGAATGACAAGGAGACTTTCAATCAAGACATTGTGATATCTTGGACAAATTCTATACATTACCTTTTTTCAATTCGGCTTTTCTTTATTTGAAGTCACAATGTCACCTATGAAATTCAATGTCATAATTGAAATCACTATTTCATTAACCAAAGCTTAGATGTCATCCTTAAAGTGCAAAACAAGTAAGTAAAGAAGGAATCCATTTGATTGTCGCCGGACGTAAAATGTAGAATGGAAACATTATGCGAGATTTCGGTTGTGAATCGAGCTTTCATGTGATAACAAAGCTTCTATTAACTTACACATCATTTAAAAATTGATCTCATGAATAATATCAATCATGCGGTTTGCATCACACTTGCGCTGCATAAAGTAGGAAATTATTGAAGTAATCAAACATCTCTCGAAACTGAACTTTCGTTTCAATGGCAAAACTTCTTCCTCAGTAGCAAATGTTTTGCGTCCAGACTCCAGACGTTTAGTCGTTCCACTGTGTTGTCACGACCATTGTTGTCTTCATCACAGAATTACTGTATTAATACGATTCGGCAATTAGCACATCGAAAGAATTTTTCCTCGATGATGAGCCTTCCTGCCCAAAATGTAATGAGCCCATGTGCCAAACTTACTAAATGTTAATCATTGACCGAAATATTTCTGAAAGTGGATGGTCAAGAAAAAGCATTCTATATGTTGACAGCAGCATGAATTGTCAATCAAAGACTGACATCTATGTTAACAGATGAAGAGGTTGCCGCGAAATGTACATTGGCTTAACAGTGCATAGAAGACACACACAAGACATGCTATTTTCAACGTAAGCTGATATATGCACACCACTGATATGTTGACCAAATTTGAAGCAGCTCCGATGTATGTAGACTAATGCATGTCCTAGCTTAACATAATTACAGTCTGAAAGAAAAGAGCAATTTTCCATTTCTATGTTGAGGCCTAAACTTAACCAGTATAGATTTCGAAGTTACCGCGATATTTTCCGAACAAATCTAATTCCCGTTCGTAAGTCTCCAACATGAGATTAAAACGATAAGGGAACTAAACAGATGGCTTTTGATTCAGCTTTCAATCGGGTTATGTTTAGAGTTATTCATGCAAACAGTGCTCTAATTAAGTGCAGTTTTAATATGCCATAGAATGGTTGCAAACACTAAGAATTGTTTTAGCTGCCATAAGCAAAAGCCATGGCCAGCATTTCTAAACCAAATAGCTTTTATCAACATAATCTGATTTACATCTTAGACACTAATGTGATCGCAGATGTTGTACGCTCAAATCAGGAATTAGGAAGTGACGGTTGTTCAAAGATTGCTTGAGGACGTGTCAGAAGTGTCTCCGACACTTTTTTTGTGTCTCCAACACAATCTTTTGTTCAACGTTGGCACAGATTAGTCCGGCAGCCAGAGCGAGTTTCTGCAGGGAACGAGGCCGAAAATGAGACTTTCACAGAATGTTGTACACCCTATGCCTACTACGAATCTGCACGTCTGCCGAGTTCTAGTGAGTTCCTCTTCTTGTCAGACAAGATCAAAGAAAAACACATGCAAATCCAATGGGACGCAGATTGCAGTTTTTGGCTAAAATGAAATTTTCTATGTTTTCTCTGATTAAGTGAAAAGTACTAGGTCTAGAGTCATAATTTTTGGCATGGAATATCTTCAGGTCATTTCCTATTATGTTCATGCACTTCTGTCTATGAAGCTAAACACATTCAGATTTGGCGAGCCTCTTAATGTCGGCAAACACAAGCATTTTTAGCAACTTTATCCACATTCAACCACATCCTCATATACATTTCCGATTAGATGCATGATAAAAGCACATGCCCATCATAGGAATTGGCCTGAAGATATTCCATGTCAATAATTGACTCTGGGCTTAGTACTTTTCGTTTAATCAGAGAAAACATAGAAAATTTCATTTTAGCCAAAAACTGCAATCTGCGTCCCATTGGATTTGCATGTGTTTTTCTTTGATCTTGTCTGACAAGAAGAGGAACTCACTAGAACTCGGCAGACGTGCAGATTCGTAGTAGGCATGGGGTGTACAACATTCTGTGAAAGTCTCATTTTCGGCCTCGTTCCCTGCAGAAACTCGCTCTGGCTGCCGGACTAGATGCTTCATACGCCCGTATCAAGTAACCGACCTTTCATGATCAGTATCCTTTCCGTCGAAAGCTACCTTTCGTAAGGTCGGCCTTTCGATTCCGTATGAAGTTTCTTTCCTTTCAACTTAACTAACGAAAGACACTTTCATGAAAAGAAAGGACCTAAGTAGGTCAACATCTGATTGTTGCACTTTAATGATTCATTTATTGGTGACAGGAAGAATGTGATTAGTCTATTTAATTTGTCTCACGTTCCCAAGTTGTCACAGCTACGCAGCCAGATGTGATAAAAACGAATTGATCCTAACGAACAACCACGATCTTCATCTTGAAATATGGACACAAAAGGCAAACGTGTATCTCCTATGATAAGCGGTGATCGCAGCCTATTGACAGAATTATTAAGACCACATATAAAGATAATAGAAAGCAGTGAAAGTGGAATGCGTACGGTGTTGAAAAAGCAGAAGGCGTGGGAAGAAATAACAACTCAATACAATATCAATGCCTTATCAGAACGTAGCTGGAAACAACTGAGAAAAGCCTGGGACAACTTCAAAGTGTCTGCAAAGAAAGCGAAAGCCATAGAAAGGCGAGAAACGATTCGGACAGGAGGGGGAACATTCCCGAAGGAGGCAGAGATCAGCCAACCTGACAACGATGTTCTTGATTTGTTAAGTGACAAGATTGACTCAATGATAAACTCGTATGATGATGATGCCATCTACAACAACGAAAATGTTCCACCGGTAACTGATATAATCGTGCGGAAAGCTACAACATCCCAAGTCAATCTAAATTCATCTGACATAATCGAAAATGCGAGTGATGGAAATGAACTTGATCTCAATCAGACGACGAATAGGAATGTGGGCAGCTCGAAAGACAAAGTAAGAAAATATTGTAACTCGACTGATAATGCTCATCGGTTGATGCAATATGAAAGAACAGAACACGAAATTCGCATGGAATATTGGAGATTGAAGATCCAGTTCCTGAAGGAGAAGCATGATCGATTTATGAATCCACCGCAAGACCAGTGATGTTTGTATTGTAATCATGTTGCGATTTCGAACTGGAATTTCTGATAATAAAATTAAGTTACAGATCATACGTTATTTTTCTGTCTTACTCGAAAATAGAATAATATAATCAAGAAATAAATAATGACACTATTAACAATATACGTGTAATTCTGTAACAATTTTTTTGTTCGTTTTACATCCATTTCCCCCCCCCCATTATTGGGAGTTGGATGGTACTGTCATTTGACTGTCTTTGATTTGAGCTTTGTACATTTTAAGCCCGGATGCCCTTCCTGACGACTACCAATGGTGATTTTGGTCGGCTTCGAACATAGGACCACATGATCCTTAGACAAGCCCCCTGACCACTCGACCACGGCTGCATACTACCACGGCTGTAACAATGTAATTATATAACTTTCTTACAATAAAACGATTCTGACATACAGAAGTCTATAAACATAACCGTTGAACTTCAAAACTTGAGTCTATTTAACACATATATATTCGGATTGAAACAAGATTTTACGATGTCTATTGAGAATCAACTGTCAATAGATTTAATCAATGTGACCAATGAATCATGAAAAATATGTGTTGATTATATTTCGACGTACTACATTGCCCAATGAATCATTTTGAGATCCTGGGGAAAATGGTCCTACTCCATTCCAAATGTGTATTCCGTCTTCTAAAGGCGCTTCATCTTCTTGTAAGATCTTCCAAATATAAAATAAAATCGCGGTTGCAACTATGACATTCAATGTCGTATCGAGTTTCAGCCTGACAGTTGTTCCAACGATAGGAAATCTTCTTTTCCATTGACCGAAAATGCGCTCAACGGAAATTTTCGTTTTGGTCAATGACTCGTTAAATCGAATTTCGGGATTACCGGTTGGATCAGCTACTTTGGTCATGAGATAACGTCGGCATGAATAACCTTGATCACCAATGAGAAGTGCATTACCATACCTACCCGCTTCTAGATCAGCACAAATAGCAGAATTCTCAAATATCCTACTGTCATGAGTTGATCCCGGCCAGCGAACGACTATATTCGAAATTCTGTCATCTGCAGCGCCAACAGCTTGCACATTGATAGAGAAGTACTTTTTGCGGCATCTAAATAACTCACCTCTTGAGGAAGATGGACAGACGATGCGAATGTGAGTTCCGTCGACGCAACCTATTACACGAGGAAAGCCAGCAATTGTTCTAAAACGATGTTCTGTGTCAGATATTTCCTCTGACGTTCTTGGCATATAAATGAATTCACTGCGACGCCTGCAAATTATGATTGTGATGTGTTTCACTGCAGCGGACACGTATGCTTGAGAAACATGGGCTACGTCGGCAATCACTGATTGAAAAGAGTTACTAGCAAACAGGCGGAGAACTATACACAAGGATAATATTGGTGGAATCCACAGTCCACGACCATGATATTCACCTTCATCAACTATGAAAGTTTCCATCAAATATCTCACTCCTTCCTTTGAGAATCGAAAACGTTTCAAAAATTCTTCCCTTCTGTATCTATTCAAAGGGTTGCTTCGGTCTGTTATGACTCGATAAGGTCTACGTGAACGCTCAAATTGTTCAATCATTCGAAGACGTCTAAGACGATCTATGAGTACCATTCTTAGTCGTGCATGCAACACAAATGAAGTTGATATCAAACTGCAATTCAAAAAATGTTTGAACACACCCAACAGACGGAAATGATTGACAAAATTCACACGAAAGATCGGTTCTAACTGGCCTTTCATTTTACATTGCACCGAAAGGCAGACTTTCACTAAGGAAAGTGATGGGAAAAGGAAAGGTGGGTTTCGTGAAGAAAAATGTTACTTTCGAGAGAAAGGCCGGATTTTTGACGAAAGGTCGGTTACTTGATACGGGCATCAGTCTCTTCAATTCAGTGAATTCCTCATCATCTGTGACAGAAGGCCGTGTATCCTCACATAATTTTCTTCTGTCAACTCAAAGAATGATAGCATGAATGTGCATTACTTGTCAGTGCAGTCGTCCTGGTAGTCGGTTGGTCAGTGTTCTTTTTAGTGAGCTTTTATTGGTGGTCCTGTTGTAATTTCAGGGAACTTACAATCATAGCTGGTCTATCATGAAGGAAGAATTATGCCATGTGCATCGCATTTCTGGGTACAAATGAACACGAAATTGATTATGACTACCATAATCGAGGCGATTGTAAAACAATTATTATTGCTAATTGCTATTTGCATTCACTGATTTTGGAAATAACAAATACATTTAACTTTAAGCCTAATTAATTCAACAATCAATTTTTGATGACGTCCCTGGTAAAGATGTAATACAGCGATGATGTGGAGATCAGCAATTCAGTGACTCATGAATTTAGATGACGCCGGTTCTCAAGCCCGGTGCACCGGTGCGAGCAGGTGTGGCTTACGCACACCCCTATGAAGTGCAGAAAAATTACAGTAGCTGTGTACAAATGAATGAATGCACCAAACACCTTGTCAGGCGTGTCCGTATAGAGACATGGGATCCACTATTTGTAGAATTTTAAATGTCTGAGCTACTTGTGATCGCGCTAATTATAGCATCATTTGTACTTTATCAGTGGTCTAAAAGTGATCTGAATTGATTAAGATATTCATTTTTTGTAAGAAATTGTCAAAAATTCTCAATTTTCAAAAGTACATTTTTATAAAGTCAATTTTTGTGTTCCCATGGGAATTTATTGCCGAATTTTGAGCAATATAAAAATGCGTAGGGGCTCCCCCGGATAAAATAGGGTTAAAGACTAGCGCGCACTGCATATTTAGCGACTGTTAGGAAGATCATTTCCTTGAAATCTAGATCACTCCCTTTCCTATTGCGTTGGCAGGCACCTCCTCCCTGGAATTTTCAATACCACATGATTGTAAGATGACTGCGACACACTGAAAGTCATGATTACATCAGAAGTTTTGAAGTTATGGGCTAGATATCTTTCTTTTACTATGCTGACAACTCCTTAGTTATTTTACTTTATTCATCACCTTATTTGCTTCTTTATCTTCTCCTCAGTCTTTAAAGATTTGCTGAAGGACACCTTGATGAATAGTTTGGACATCATGCCTTGGTCAAAACAAAATAGCCTTTGCGTAACATAAATAGCGGAATTTGAGCATAGAGAACATGTTAATCTCTGCTTATCATATTGCATCAAATGCGCATATTTCCTGTCCCATATCCAATTCCGACCACTATCATACGTTTATGCCTTGTGAATTTGTCAATAGCAATGCAAGATGACAATCCGTAAAACAGATACAATTAACTCAAAAGACGCAATTCACGTGAGTACAAAATGAGTTGAACGAACAAGGCTGAACAGTTAATAAAACTTCATGTCTCAACTGATGCAGAGAGCTTCTTTAACAAAACAATGAGATGCAAAATTATTTGAAAACGTTCGCTTCAATAACAAAATATTCCCGATAGAATCCAATATTGTCTAAAGCCTTTAGAAACAGACAGGGTTAACAGACAGGGCTTTAGATTGACAGGGTTAAAATTAGACAAAGTCTGATTCTATCGTGAAAACTGTGTATCACCTTCATATATATGCTGTTGTCCTAAAATACAAATTAAGAGAAATTCTCAGAATCTGAAGTTTTGCTCCTTGGAACCATCACGGATTTTCCAACAAAACACATTTCTACCAGAAAACAGTTGAAAAAGTCGGAAGGCGTTAATTTTGGACATAGCATAAAGCCTCAACAATGATTTGATCATAATCATGGTAAAAGTGTAAGCAAAGAAACTGCACGTACTCCTGTGACATCATTGCACTTCAGATGGCATCAAAAGTTAAAAAATTGTGCTGAAATCTGTTGCCCATTGTGGAGTATTTCGTTCATGAAAGTTTCATGGCGTTTGACGCAAAAGTTTTACAGCTCTGCATGTCAGTTAAGTTGACATCACCTTTGTGGGGTATGACAAATACGCGTATGTATACAGCTTTACCGAGGTAGAATAAATTTCAACTCAGAATAGTACAGTTTCACACTATCAATTCATCGTTACAAAATTACAAACCTATATTTACTCGCATCTAAAGATGTTTTACAAACTGTCTACCGTATAAATAACTATTTGCAATACAAGATTATATACATAATTGATAAAAGTTAACTTTTTGAAATGTCTTTATGCATTTGTTTATCAGAACTTTAGTCGCAAAACTGTCGGCGTATATTATACTATATAAATTTTCAGTGCGCATTTCCTGAAATCTCGTTATATAGGCCCTACAATGTTCTCGATACAAGAGAAGGGATAAAGGCAGGATGCTCATTCAAGCAAATATAATATTGATGAATTCAATCTCTATAACTAGAACTTACTGTCTTATTTTATCAACAACGCGACACTTAGAAAATGAAATATGAATCAAGAAATCAAAGAAAGACAAACGTTTTTCGAAGATATCTTGATTGGTGATGAACTGGCTGATTGCTTAAGAAATATAAGCCAGCCTGAACCGGCCTGAAATACATCGATCTTGCTGGACATGAGAGAGACTAAGTCTTCGATTCCTATGCTGGAAAGTGCCCTACCTCAGCAGCTTGCCACACTTTCCTCTGCATTTGCTGTCTAAGATACTGGGACACGATTCTATTTGACTTGACATTGTCAGGAATGACAAAAGTAGCTGATTACGCTTCAATGAAAACGAATGTCTGCTCCTTCTAACTAAGCCTCGACAACTTGATTGAGTAATGTATGCGCTACACTGTCACAGGAAAATTGAAGGCCATAAGAATCAGGTCGGAATAAATTCATTATGCCATCTTCAAATGCATTCGGAAATATTATAACTTGAAACCTGTGTTATATCAGTGCATGTGTAGAATATCTGACTATATAGTTCGGCAGCCAGAGCGAGTTTCTGCAGGGAACGAGACCGAAAGTGAGACTTTCACAGAATGATGTACACCATATGCCTACTACGAATCGGCACGTCTTCCAATTTCTAGTGAGTTCCTCTTCTTATCAGACATGATCAAAGAAAGACACATGTAAATCCACAGATGTGGGACGCAGATTGTAGTTTTTGGATAAAATGAAATGTTGTATGTTTTCTCTGATTAAACGAAAGGTATTATGCCCAGAGTCATAATTTTTGACATGGAATGTCTTCAGGTCATTTCCTATTATGTGCATGTGCTATTATCATGCTTCTGATCAGCAAGGTATGCGAGAATGAGGTTGAATGTGGATTAGGTTGCTCAAAATGTTTGTGTTTGCCTACATTAAGAGGCTCGCCAAATCTATGTGTGTTTAGCTTTATAGACACGGGTGCATGGACATAATAGGAAATGCCCTGAAGACATTCCATGTCAAAAATTATGACTCTGGGCTTAGTACTTTTCGTTTAATCAGAGGAAACATACAAAATTTCATTTTAGCCAAAAACTGCAATCTGCGTCCCGTTGGATTTACATGTGTTTTTCTTTGATCTTGTCTGATAAGAAGAGGAACTCACTAGAACTCGGCAGACGTGCCGATTCATAGTAGGCATCGGGTGTACATCATTCTGTGAAAGTCTCACTTTCGGTCTCGTTCCCTGCAGAAACTCGTTCTGGCCGCCGGACTAATATTATAAAAGCTCACATTATGAATAGAAGCATTTCAAGAGGAGGTACTCGGGGGGGGGGGGGCTCTTATCCTTCAAAACCTTATCTTAAGCACACAAGAAAAAAATGAATAGAGAGATTGTATGATATGAACAGCTGAGTCCCGGCTTTTGGGCGGAATTTTCGATATGATGGCAGAATATTCATTAAATAACATGTTTTAAGTCAGCGGCATCTTGTTGGGGCGTCTCATAGCTCAGTGGTTACCTACTGGTACTTAAGTAGCTACATCCAAGGACGACAGTTCGATTCCGTCAAATCGCAATTTTACAACGTCTACTTGCTTGGTTGCTATTGTGTTCTTCTAGCCTTCAGCCTGATCATATTTTCTGAAGAATGGAAAATTCATTTCCTGTTTTCTCTATGAAACTGGGTATTGAAGGAGAAGGTTATCATGAGTAGTTTCACCCTTCATCAGCAGACGCATTGACCATTTGTATAGCCTTATGTTGCACTATTTTCCAAGTATGATAAAGAATGTATTTTGAAAGGATTACTTTGCAATTCAACACATGAGAATATGTCTTGTTTAACCTGCGCACGATTACAATGGCTGAAGGTCATTCAAAGCGCTCACACGAACAATTTTTTGATTTCATTGATGTCATGTCTACATCGTACACGGGAATTTTCTTGCCTCTTACAGAGATGTGATTACCGGCTGAGGAGCGACGAATGAAAGTCGAGTGGGACGCTAAAATATGTCGAATGTCGATGAAAGGGTACTTTAGAGATTCATGAAGGTGTTTAAGAACTGTACAAGCACATCCCACCTTAGAGTTTCACGAGGGCACTTTACAGTTACATAACGGCGTGGGGCGCCTTACAGCTTCATGGGGGCATGTTAGAACATCATATGAGCATCATGACATCGCCTTTGAATTTCATGAGGGCGCCATCAAGAATCATGAGATACCACTCTCAGCACTAAATAAGATAATGCAGGCCTCCCCGGCCCAGAAACAAAATATGAATCTCTCGAGATCTGAGCGAGCGAGGTCAAACAAAGTGAGAGTCTTCAATTCCTGTTTAAACAACAGTAGCGAAGTTATAGCGAAAGATGTAGGCCCAATATCATGCATAAAGACAAAAAATTTAATAAGATGAAACGCAAGCGGTTGACCAACTGCTCTGTTAAAAAGGGTCTTTTGAAGCCGGCTTATAAAGGTTTTAAACGGTGCTTGTCTCACAAGAACCCGTTACTACGAGAATGAAAGCTTTCGACTAAATCAAAGTACCCTTTCAACAGAGATGATCTTTTAGTGCTATAATTTCTTACTAATGAAATCATTTATCCAGATCTTGGATTTTGAGGTTCATGGCCTCTCTACGTTGCCCATGACATTTCCACACTTGTCCAGTGGACAATGCCTGACTTCTTGGACATCGGCCACAATTTATGTTAATAATTTACTTTAACCTGTGATTTTTTGTATTTCAAAAATAAATTTGCATTTTCAACATCCTGCGTAATCATACTTGTTGCAAAGTTAAAGTGTTCTTGCATCATTTCGAAAGGGCTGTTTCTGGCGACTATGATACATTCTATATTTTTGTTTCTTATCACTCAAAGGCAAAACTTGGAGATTCTTGTCGATTAAATTGATTGTCTTAGGACTCCTTCATTGCAAGTAGCACTAATATTATAGGTTACGCATTTTTGAGATCTGGATCTCCCACGTGGTCTCCATGGCACAGTGGTTAAGTGCTTGGCCTAGCGATCTTTTGGTCCAGAGGTCGAGCCCCGAAGGTGTCATTGGAAGTCGGCAAGAAGGGCATCCGTACCAAAAGCACTACAATGCTCCATAAGTCTGACTATGTCAGCACCGTCCAAGCCTAAGTATGGGGTGTAGTGACGTTAATGCTTCAAGCATTCCTGAGATGCAAACGAATCATGTCTGAAGTACAAGTTTCCTAAATATTCAAGGAAACTAAATAAAGTAAAATAAAGTATTTTCAAGCGGAATTTTATCAGCGTCTACCGAACAAAATTCCAAACGTAGGCCTATATGATCAACCATCTATAATCATATGACCAACAGAAACGCTTCTCTGGGGAGTGTGATATTTCTGTTTACTAAGTGCTTCTTGCACGTCGGGGCAACGTGAAGGTCACATGCTGAAATCCACTCTGATTGAAGGTGTTCGACACACTTGCGGTCATTTGAAGCACCAAGGGAACCAAATGATGACAAGGGCAACGTCGCCCACCCCAACTTGTGTTCCTGGGTAGTCATCAAGAACCCTTTGATATTACAACAACCCTCAACTAGAATTCTAATAACAATTAAATTGCAACGTATATTGCTCATACCGAGTTGTGTGGCTGTTGATATCTTTTTTATGAAGTAAAGGGAGAACAACACATGTAGATGAGTGAATATGCCTTGGCTCGACATAATTTTAATTAGAAGTTTTGGGAAAGCCAAGTATGGTGATGGTAAGTAAAGTTATAGGCTATTATCAACTAGTTAATAATAGCCTACAATTTTACTTACCATCACCGCGTACTTGGCTTTCCCAAAACTTCTAATTAAAACACATGTAGAGTAGTTTGTTGCGGTTACTACAGCTTGTTAATCACTCACATGCTTCACGTTTAGATTTTGTTAAAATGTATTTGTCCTTTTCGTGCTGTTCTTGCTTCGTGTGTGATGGCTATCATGAGCAACTTCCGTCTACTCTATGCGAATACTCTTCGGGCGACAAGTGTGATTGATTAGCCGCTACCACTGATTATGAGATTGTTGACACCGTTCAGACAGATCTAACTACGGAATCTTCATTGATGTATACATAAATAAGAAGCATGTAATATTCGATGATAGAAAATATTCTTCCAGATGAGTTTGATTCAAAGCAATCTATGTTTCGGACGTTCTCCATCTGTATTCAAAATAAGAATGTTAAAATGAACGCACAAACTTTCAGAGGCGTCTGCACCACTCCTTAGTCATGTGAAAAGTGACACATTGAACGTCTTCTACACTAACTGATCTGCAATTGTTCATAATAACAGACTCTGATGGACAAAATTACCAGTACGTGTACCCTTGACGTGTACTAAGTGCTACTTACACGAGACAATGTCAGTAAATAGAAAGTTACAAATTTCATGAAAAAGGATTTGTTACAAAGAAATCTATAATGACGGGATTCCAAATATTACTCAATTCAATGCCACAATCTCGGTTATAGACATTTTCTTTATTTGTGCGTATGTACAACGCCTCTTTAATCTTTCTAGATTTTGAGAAACGGTCAGTCGTGACAACAGTGGCTGGAAAAGAGGGTTTGTGCTTACTAATATGAACATGTTCAGATACAGCTGAACGAAAGTTATGATTTTTAATATCACGCCAATGTTCTTTAGTTCTAGTGCTTAAACGTCGACTACTTTCACCAACATAAAATTGAGGGCAGAACAAGATATCAACACGACACGAACTTCAAACTGAATACGTCTAACACGAAAGTCAGACGTTACTCTTGTGAAATAGTTCAAAATGGTTCACTGGTGGAGGAGACAATACCAGCTTTAAGAAATTGCAAAGTAATTTGAATTAGATTAAGGGTTCAGTGATTAATGTCGAAAGGCTTTAGACCGGTTAGTGATTTAATAAAGGGCTGATTATTTATCTTCTCAGGAATCATGAGCACTCCGTTTATTGTCTGTGACCCGCTATTGAAAATCTACTTTCGCCTGTAGCGGAAGGGGGTGGGGTGGGAACAATGGCGTGTACTGCTCTGCTATAATTGTGGTTCTGGACATCACACTCGGCTCACCACCAGACTAAGGGTTCGTACACGAGGCAAATAATCCTCGAGGTTCGGCCAAGTATCGGTCAATTGTATGCATATGCATGCACTGGTCTTCTGTCGACCTGACTGTGTAACTACATGAACAGAATGCTGCTTATCCATCCTTTCTTTTCGTGAACTAGATAACTTGTCTTAAACTAGAGCAGGCTAACTAATCGAATTATCTCGATTTACAATTTAGAGTAAATCCTTGACAACACGAAAATAGAACACGACTCTAGTAGATATCTCCGTGGCACAGTGGCTAAGTGCTTGGCCTAGCGATCGTTTGGTCTAGAGGTCGAGCCGTGACAGTGTCACTGGATGTCTTTAGCTCATTCCCGACCATAATTATCATCAACTCCGCAAAAGATAGTGGTTTATGATCGGACGGACTATTTATTCAATAGGGTCACTCAACAGTTATTGGACTGATTCTCGATTGGGTTGATGCCATGACCAAATTCAGACAAGAATTAACCAATTGGACACTTTAATGATGGACCAGGATAACACTGCTTCCACGAGCGGACATAGTGCTGTTGATATCTCTGTAATTAACAATCTTAAGTTTCATTGAAAGTTTTTCTTTACTGTACATTTTATTTCATAGTTATCACATTACTTTTATTTAATTACAGTAGCATTTCATGTCATTACTTTATTTTTCTGTTTCGGTGTTGGTTCTAATGTTATCGAACAAAGAATTTTAATGTTTACTATTGACTTACATTGTACAAGTTGCAAGCTACGCATTTTCCGATCTTAGTTTACTGATCTGTTCTCTAATGTACGTGGTGTGGTGTGGAATTGTTTTGTATACAATACATTGACTTCATGCAGACAAGACCGTCTTCTGACTCGGCATAATGGCAACCTCAAAAAGTGCATCGTCATTTCGGAAATGCGTACAGCTTCATGTTGTTATTTGCATTCTTGGAAGATACAAGTAGTTTCTTTGTCGGTCAGATTTCAAAATAACCACAGAAAGACTTCTGCTAACAGATTCGCAATTCACATGGAAACTTGTTCGGACATCAGCTGCAGATTTCATAGGAAGTCTTTGACTAAAGAGTTTTATTTCCGATAGCAATAACTGATGCACTCAATATCTGTGTGCAAAAACGACACAGGATGTTCGAGGATACGCAAGGAGCAGCCCTCAGAAACATTGTGTAAATGATAATGGATCGAGAGTGCGCCATTCAACTTCTAAACAAGTCATAACTTCAACAAAGCAGATTTTATACCCGCACACAAAACAGGTTATTACTTCTTGTTTCCTGCCTCTTGGAATTCAAAATTGTATCTTTTGGCTTCTTTTATGTTATTTGATATAGATTTGCAAAGATGTTCCCCAAAACAATTTTCTTCAACAGTTTTATAGCAACTTGTCAGACATGGAAAAATCTCAGAGTGATGCATCGATTCTGTCCAATTCTGTATGTCTTTTGTGAGTAATGTGTGAATGGCAGTCATACTGCGGCAGACACAACTGAAGGCAAGAGAAGGAAATCCGCTCTATCTTTGTAGTGGCTTTGCCATGGAAGAGGGAATCTACAGAGCTGATTATAAAAAACAGACCACCTCAGTTTCGCTGAAATTCAATCGATTCTCATGTCTTCCGATCGTGTTCGACATCATTCGGGAACTTACATTATTGGTAGCTGAAGTAGTGGTCGATGTATTGTAATTCAAATGAAGAAATGTGGAATTACATGAAGTACTATAGACGGATGAAGAAACTGGCGATAACAAATTCAAGTGAAGAAATAGTATTTTCCATGTGTAGTCTTAGGTTTAGTGTGTATAGTTT
Organism: Prostheceraeus crozeri; assembly: GCA_907163375.1. Taxonomy (NCBI): domain Eukaryota; kingdom Metazoa; phylum Platyhelminthes; order Polycladida; family Euryleptidae; genus Prostheceraeus; species Prostheceraeus crozeri. Next base: position 452,053 of record CAJQUW010003248.1, read on the forward strand.
CATTGCTTTCGGTGTAGTAGAATGCCATTGTAGTTCTATTGTTTACCTCCATTATCCACTTTCCACTTATCCACTCTTACCATTATCCACTTTGTGTAGTGTCAGATATAGTTCACTTGTAATCGGTGTAGTAGCATCGTTGTATTTCCATATTTTACCTCCACTTTTCCAATTTCTATTCATCGGTTTCCTGTTGTTTTATAATATCCATTTTTAGTTTCCTTAACCTATGGTGACCATTGTCTTATTCTATTTCCACTATCAGCATCTGTAGTCGGTACAGTATATTAGACGTCTGTTTTGAACGTGTATACGGCAGTGTTTGGAATCTATGGTATTAGTACAAGTCTTAAGATTTCCATTTTTACCAGATATTGGGACAAAGCTGATCAATTTTAATTCGTTGCCACGAGAAAGCTACATTGAGTTCTTTTAAGAACTGATTAATCCAATGGTTACAGTAGCATTGCCTTTGTACACTTGCGGATTGGAGAACGCCATCAGTCCTCATTAGGACTACTTTAACTAATAATTTAAATTAGTAAGCATTATATTCTATTATAAATGGCTACTGGGATGACTTTCATCATCGTATGAGAATTATCAGCTTTTAGACAAGCTATGATAGACTTGCATCCGTTATTGTATTTGCTGAGCAGTGTTGAATATATGAAAATCACTCAATCTACAAATTGCAACTTTTCAATAAGAAAACATGTGAGTATGATGATGATTCAATGAATCAGGCACGGGGAGAATGAACATTTCCTGTGCTCACTCTTGAAGTACTGGTCATCAAAATCGATGAACTAGGAAAAATTACTGATATCGTAAAGTTATTACAAAATCATGACCTTTTTGACTGAAAATGTTATATTCTCACTTTTTCATCAAAAATATTCATGCTTGGTATCTTCAGAATCCTTTCGATGTCAGATTGAGGTCGAATATGCAAGTTTTATTCAAAGAACTTCTATAGTTCTTGTTCAAACTTCTTCAATATTTTTTCTCATTACCGCTAAGTACACAAACATACCAAGTAAACAATCTGTAGTCGCTATGAGAGAACAAAGACATTCCGTCGCTAAATGTTTTGTTTTGAACCTTCAAACCTGTCATTCTATCATCTTCAGTTTTGTTGATCATGTCAGTGATGCAAATTAAGTTACATTTCTACAACGATACAAGTTTTGATACAGCTGTCCTTTGTCCTCCTTCCCCTTTAATTCTACCATTTCATTTTTCATTTTCCATCCAAGCAAGGGAGCATATTTTACCGCTAGAGTAATGTACAATGGGTAGTATGCCTCCGTTAACCACATAAAAGCGCATTTTGTAATACCCCAACTTTTAGCATCCCTGCCGCAAAATCGCTGCCCACGTGAATGTCACGTACTTTTCGAAATACCGATTTTTATGAAATGACATACAAGTGGTTTTTATCACTTGTAGGTCAATTTTGATAAAAATCGGTTAGATATCTATTCATAGCTGGCAGATGAAGTCACCTTTGATGTCTATTTCCGTCATTACTGGTGTGCTTCCGTCATTACTGGTGTCGTTTTGCATTGGATGCATAGGAAGAAATTTTGAGTTATCTATGGCAAAACGACATTACTGGTGTCAAATCTCATAAATAATATGCAACTTGTAGTTTGCTTTCGTCTTCTTGAAATTCAAATGCAGTCACACTTTTGCACTCTTTTTACAAACATACACAGGGAGCACATTCGTTTTTTGTGACTGCAATTATGATATTGATTATGCATCTCAAGTTATTCACGATTCTCCAAAGGAAATTTAAGCCTTCATCATGTACGGTACATGCAAAAAATATACGTAAAAATACTGAAATGATGAATGCAACGGCAACAAAAGAATTAGAAAAACAACATGTTGTATAACCTCATACAATCACTAGTATGACAGAATACATACAAAAATGATGGTTTTAACGTCACTACTCCCCCTGGGGGCTTGGACGGTGCTAACATAGTCAGACTTTAATCTGGATTGTTGTGATCTTTTAGTCGGGATGCCCTTCCTGACGACTTCCAATAACACTTTCGGGGCTCGACCTCTGGACCGAAAGATCTCTAGGCCAAGCACTTGACCACTGCGCCAGGGAGACCACTAAGTGTCTACTAGACAGAATACGTGTGTCTGGGGATAATGTCATAAACCAGCAAATTTTATGTGAAACTAGCCATTATTATTTCTATATTATACCTTAATTGAAATAGAATGCAGCTGGATGGCTAAAATCAACAGTCTTGGAAACAGTTTTGCTTTTTGAAAAAAAATCAACGGAACTGGAGCCTCATTCTTCTTGAAAGGCTGTTCCGCAGCCCTGATATAAACATGAAGATAGTAAACTCAATTAATGGCATGTTCTCGACATTAAAAGTGTTTCATCTCACACATCAATACAGCTTATGAGGTTGCCAATTAATTTAACAGATTGTTCAATTGAACAGAAACGATACAAAATACTCGGAATAGAAATGACAAAGAAATAAAAACCTTGTTTTTCTCATTTCTAACCAATACCGAACAATATGACAATCTTGAAGTTAAAGATTAAAGCCAGATAGAAAAGTTCTCCATAATCAGACATAATGATTTAGTGGAGAGGAGGATAACTTCTGATTAAAGCCAGATAGAAAAACAAGAAACTCCAACCAACCAACACCATCAAATAAGATAAATTGGGAGATTCTTGGACTGGGTCTTCTCAACTTCCTGCACACTAGCTACTAGACCAATTTAGAATTGTATGCTACTGTTTCAAAAGAAGAGTTATTGAGGATACAATAACTCATTCGGATTCTTCATCCGTATAAATACCGCTAGCAACTTCATTTGTAAGGCCTTCATGGTTTCGAGATAATCAAAAGTATCCATTAATATCAATATTTCACCGATTTCATGCTACGATAAGCCGCATGAGAAGGACATGAACGGAGATTAAATATGATGCGATGTAAGGACGTTGATACATGTGCGTGTTTTGTGCTCAGGGTTCCTACAGACTAACGGAGAAAAATGTCCGGGACATTTAAATAACCGAATTTTAACTATTTTATTTAATATTCTACTTATTTCCTCAGTTTAGAACGTGATAATGGTTAAATCAAGTAAAAGTGATCTATGGATATTTCATTACTTCAATATGTAACAAGAATCTGAAAACTTAGAATATCTCGTACTGTAATGATAAAACAAACATAGCCAAGGTAGTAACAGGCAATAAGCACACCGATAAAATCTATGTGTACATAGGTAAATTTCCTAGAATCAATCAACTAGTTTAGAACATCATCATGGTAAAACGATAACATCTTTGACATTAAATCTTTGGTCTGTCAGTACGAAACAATTATTTCAATACGATGAGATATAAAGTAATTCATGGAAATAGTAGTAACAATAGAAAAAATTATGTAAATGTCAAAATTGATGAAATTGAATTATTTCATGAAAGCTAATATTTCGGAGATTGGAACAATAAACCTACACTCTACATGCATAATAGCATTTCGCTGAAAGAATGAAAATAAAAAGAGAGCTATAGCAATCTTAATATCACGCAAACACATATCCAGGCCTTAGTCTGTTTATCTTAACCGCTGACTTTTAATAGATTTTGTCTCCAGATCGAGTTCCAATCTCCGCTTTCCTGCATTAGTTTCAACCATTTCCTTATCGCCTTTGTTCTCCTTCAAGCATAGTTTTAAATGTCCAGGATTTCCAGGACTCTGTGTGCTTATCGTAATGGCCAACATCGACATTTCCATCCATATCTTTATAAGACAGCAGAAAACTTGATTTTCCAAGGACCAATGCTTCGGTTAAAACTAAAAGTATTGTAAGAATACTCGAGGCAAAACGTGGTTTGCTTTGCAGCTACAATAGCTGAAGACGCACCATTTTCCACAAGGCTACACAAAAAAAAGGAGAAGCGAAAAATTTGAAGGCTGTAGCATTCTTGCACTACCCATTACTAAGTAAACTTAGCAAGCTTCATTCAGTTTCATGGTAAATACTTCATAGCTTTATCACTTCATCGCTTTTCCTGCGGATATTCTTGAGAATACACAACTATTTGTGAAAGTAGACTATCTGTCATCCGAATAAAATCAATAATAGCATTATAAATGTACTTCCGATAGAAGTTTTATTGTGCTAAATCCGTATATTTTCAATGACATATACACAAGACATCTGTCAAGATGATCTCCCTTCAATCTTATCAACATGATAATGATTACTAAAAGGCTTAACACAATCGAAAATTTAGTCCGATACTGACCAACTATGTTTAACGTGAATCTTTCCCATGAAGAAATAAGTTAGGGTATACCGGACACTGGTACATTTAATTTCAAGTAATCGATGTCAGTTAGTACACGGATTGCAATTCATTAAAGTTCAGTCACAGTTTGAGCTTTTCATGCATTCGTGCGCTTAATGCATACATTGTTTCTGCAGCGACTGAAAATGAAGAGATTTCTGTTACTACTATTTACAAGCTTATTTAGTAGTGTTATCTTCATTTTATATTCTTCGCAGATTCATGATGAACCATAAAGCAATTTTAATTTTGTTCTTTTGAATATAAAAGTTGAAAATAATTACACCCACTCTTTCAAATTCATGAAATAGATGCAGAACTTTATGGAAAACTAACAGCATTACCAATAAAAACTGAACTGCAGATATTTCAAAGCCAAGGTAAAATTACCTGAACTGCAGCAGCATCTGAATCAATCTGTAATGTAGTTAATACAACAAATATATTCAATCATTGCACGCTATGTTAGACAGGGAAGCAAATGCAACTTCATGAGTACTTTATGAGTAGTAAAACCTTTGTAACCATAGAGGTAAAGATACCTGTATAGTATTTAGTGCATTATCTATTGTATTGTAATTTTTCTATGTAACACATCCTTCTTCAAAAAAATCCACGATGTGCGAGTACAAAAGTCACTGTCAGGCATAACAAAGATCAGCAACTCAACTTCCAGAAAAATAAGCCTCAGTGATTCAATTTCCTATACAATAATAAAAGCAGGTCTCGGAACAAATTTCCATTAACCATGTGCATAACTGTTCATGTAGCTGTGTGTATTTGTAAAATAACACCGCAATAACATCACAACACAGTCGGTGATTGAATCATTGAAACTACAAATTAACTCCCGTGAAAATTATCTGACCTAACTGATGCATGCTATCGGATATAAAGAGAATAGCTTGCTCATTGCTCAATCAATCAATATATTCAGGCAGCCACCGACATTAACTTTCATTGTAGTTGATACAGGCATTTCACGACTATCAAAATACAAAGTAGGAAAGATATATGAAAAAATAGCTAATACAAAGTAGGGAGATGTTATTTACTACTTAGAACCATGGACGTCTCAATAATACTACTTATATTATCGAGACGGCCATGCTTAGAACATTGCGAATAAAAGTGCTTTCATGCTGCATTTAGCAAACTTGCAAGTGAAATGCTGCAGTCTATCCACGGCTTCACTTGCTTGTCATCTGAAATCTCTATAATCTACTGTCACTCGACTGTGATCTGACCGAGTGCACAAAGAAAGCGAATAAAACGAAATGACTGTTACAAAGTTCTCAGAAGTGAAAAGCCTGTTACAAGTCATCTCTTCTTCTCTTTGACTAGAAAGGAAACATTGGAACATGCAACGTTAATGAAATGGCACAATCTGCTGACACAATACCATAGCAATCGAACAATGAGCAGCCAGTTTAACATTCAGCACGCCAAATTGTGCGAAGTTTCAGTGACTGTTATCAACCGGACACACAGCAAGGAGGCACAGACGATGTCAAGTTCTACAGAGAAGTTTGTGGATGTTTTTCGTGCGCCTGCTAACTTTTTTAAAATGATCGGAGGACCCAACATTATTGAGAAAACTTTTATGCAATGATCTGAATTCTTCGAATCTGAAAGAATCGTGGCGATCGGAGCATTTTGCAGGAATTCAGAGCAATCCGCAAGCGACGCACGACTATTTTTCCTATCTCTACTCTGCAAGGTACTAACAATTTCTTTTTGCCCACTTATTATGTTGCTGCAGGTGCCATCATCTTGAATCAGCTTGCACTTCTAGCAAAGTGATACGATTAAACAATCTATTTCTGTGATGAGAGCAGATTGATTTGATGTACGTGCTCTCAATGTTGCAATCTAAGTTATAAGTTAACTTGAATTCAAATTTCATCTTCGCAGTATCACTAATCATGATATGTACACACTTACCTACTTCGTACATGGTGCACAGTGAATCGTTCCCCCTCTTGATTATATATTTCGTACATTCATTTATGTAGTCCGCTATTAAATAACAATGGAAATGGAAAATCCATAATGCTTCACATGTAAATTCATAAGGAAAATTGCTTCAATATCAGTATCATTTTAGGCTATTTAATGCGGTTGAATACATAGTTAGGAATACATGGACGAATGAATGCCTTCATGTGCCCTGGTATAACCAGAAGTGATACGAGTAATTAGATAATTGCATCAAACATTACAGAACTTAGCAAAAAAATGCTTCGAAAGCTTGTCCTCACCCGCATTTTCGCTTGCTCTTGTGAGCAATTATTGGGGTACACTATTTCTAGGACGGAGCACAATTGACACATCAGCCTGAAAATATCACAGCTGTCTCGATCAACCAGGACACTAATGTCATCAGCCACTGCATGAGCACCTCCAGCTTGCAGAGCCGTCTGCTCCATGTGACGGATGATATTGTCCAATGTCTCTAATGCTCCTGTACAATTATGAGTTTTCAGAACTTCTACTGCTTTTTCGGCAGCGAGAGGATTCAGTATTGTCAGAATACATTTGGATGCTGCATATTCGATCTCGTCTATGAGAGTTCTGGAAATAGAAATATGAATGATAAATAAATAGCAATAACTCTAATCACACACTACAGCAAGGACACACTGGACACGTCTCCTTTGAAATATTTAATTCTTAAGTGATGACGATGGACAGTGCTTCCATAACACATTAATAAGGATCAATAATCATATAATTGTCGTCAAAAAGCAGTGATGTGGTGCAGGAGTCCTAAAAACTCTAATGCTAGCATTTCTGGATCATGGGGCCCGACAAGCTACATTTGAGGAATCATAACAAGTATTTCCAAACCAAATTTATTAAATCCACCTCAAATTGACATCTCAGCTTTTGTCGCGTTCTTTATCACATCATTAAATTGCGATTTCTTGAAGTAATGGAAGAATACATCCCGATTATCTCCGGTCTACTTTCCGACACCACTCAAAAAAGGCCTATATTCTGCATATAACAAATAGACCTACATGTAAATAACATTTCCCATGTCAAGTAGACATTTACCACGGTCCAATAGAGCATTGTCATAATGTAAGATGCTATCTGATTCCGTAAATCTTGAAAGAGATTTCCGATAGTTTAACATGGGTTTACTTTCAGTATAAAATTATCAAAAATCGAATCTCCAAAAATACATCTCAATGAGACGCTGTTGCCACATGGACAAGGATGGTCTGCCCCTTGGATTGAGGATGCCCTGAGCTCATATCTCTATGGTAGACATATGCATGCATACTTGCATCTTAGGATATGACTGAGAAATTTCGTAGTTGCGCGGGCCAACTCCGATATGAAATTCCGCTTCGTACATGTTCTCCGTACAAGTATATCAAAATAAGGTTTCAATTATCATTATTTGTCGATAGAATTTTATGACTTTGAACGTGTTGAACAGAGTGACCATCTCCATATCAGCATGTCTCCACGACCTTACTCACATTTCTTCATTTGTCTCAATCTCATTTACATCATTATCTCATTCTCATTTATCGACAATCTATTTTTTTAAGTGAAGGCTTGGAGAAGAGGACAAGTCTATGCACCGAAGGTGCCCCCGGTAGAATATCGAAAGCAAGGAAGCAGAAAAGTAATGAAAGTGGGGCTGATGGAGGAATAGTTGGTAATGATACTTTCTACACAAGAATTTAAGTTGAATTCGTCATCGATTTTCACTACAGTCTGGAGCATTGAGACGAAGATTCTTCTACCAAATCAATATTGAAGCAGAGCCACACCTAGTGTGAAGAATGCAGCCAAGACAATTCAAATGCTCCACTGTCTGAGGGTCACGAAAATCTGTGTTTCTGTAAAATACTGAGTCGACCGCCGGTAAAGTGAGTTAAAGTCGGTGTTGAGATCACTTATATTACAAAGCTGAACGATTTCGACTACAATGTACGAGCAACCACAGTCGTGGTTGACAGAAGGGGGATCGACCTTTTTTAAACCCTCTTCTCTAAGTACCTCCATAACTAAGGGCAGAAGGCAATTCCTATACACCTGTTCGCTACAGCAGGAAATCACTACCTAACATCCCTTAGTCAGCAGTGCGATCATCACTCTATTGCCCCTTGCGTGAAAAGATCCCGCTGCCGGCTTCCAGTTTGCCGACCATGCCAGCGTCACCTCAGTGTAAGGACTTATGAAAAAAGGAAGGAAATAAGAGAAAAAGACAGATCATCCAAACTGGCACTGGCAGTGGCCTACGGTATCTACCCCGCCAGGAGACAACAGCGCGCCAACCACATAGCTCCTTTTAGTCTTTCTTTTGAGACGCGCAGGGATGCGACGGTACTATTCTAAGGCCAGCAACAGCACAGTGCAAAGAAGTGTGCATCTTATCATTGATAGCATCTGATGATGTCAATTGGAAGGCGAGGTCTAAAACTTCCCCTTCTTCTCTGATGAGCTCGCCTCGCTCTCGCAAAAAGGCAAAAACCTGGTGGAAGAACAGAGGCATCCCGTGATCACCATAACATTATCAATGCTATGATCATCATCTGTCACGATAAAAGTACAATGTAATTTCATGAATAATTGATTGTATCAAAGTTCTGATTGTTATTTCTAAAATTTTGATTTGATTTGATCACGACTTTATTTCAAAGTGGCATTATGACATACTGCTTCAAGGCCACTGTATACAAAGAAAATGAGAACACAAATTCAGTGCATGCATGATCAGTCATAAAAGTCTCTCGCTGATCTTCTGAAAAGACGCAGAGATTTAAATGTTGCAATTTCACTGGGCAGCCTATAACATCGAGCAGAGGAGGCAGAGAAGTGTTTCTTTGCCGCCGTTTTTAGGCGGAATCTTGGTATCTCCATTAAGTTATTTGATGCCGAGCGCAGATGCGAGCAATTGGACAAGGAATTGACCGATATTATCAATTCACAAAGGTAACCCGGAGCATAAGTATACAAGGTAAGTGAAGGCATGTATACACAAGAGTCCCAAACCGAAGATGTACTCGTGAAGTCACAGGTAGCCATCGCAATTCATTGAGAGTAGGTGTGATGTGAGCTACTCGAGGTAGATTGTAGATGAGACGAGCACTGACAATAATTACACGCTGAAGCCGTGATAGCTGGCCCTCCGGAACACCCGGCAAAACAGAAATACAATAGCTCAACTTGGGGAACACCAGAGATGATGCGAGAGGACATGGGATGGAAGGACGAACACAGCGTAGTTGTCTTAGGTTACCAAAACAGGAGGCAACTGTTTTCGAGGCATGAAAGGATTGTGTATTAAAAACGCTTAACCCAATCTTATGAGCCTATATAAAGCATACAAAACTTACGTTACGAGAAAGTTAAATGTAAGGCATTGTGATATTAAGTCTTGCTGCAACCCCATTCGCGAATCAATTTATTTGTGTAGGCAATTACTAGTCCACAATACATGCAGCTAAAATGCTTTATTGCGAAAATATGATGCTCGGTAATTTGATATTGAATTGGTGGCCTAGTGCACAGTTTGAATATTTTTCTTCAACACTTACTAGACACTCTACCACCAATCCCATCAAGCCCGGAACTGCAGTAAGTCAGAGGACTTCGCGTCCCATGGGGAGAGGTAAATAGATTTTCTGTCTTTGATACCGATTCGAATTGCACCTGTACTTGAAATCAACTTATAATTTATGCAAGCTTGCATGACGTTATTTTCTGAGAACTCCAATAGCTGCAGAAACATTATCAACGTCGTTTTTTGCAAGAGGCGTCTTAGTTTCACTTAAGTAGCACATGGTGAGGCAATATGTGCTTTCCTCCTACTTTAAAGTATGTACTTTTCAGTATTTAGTGTTCCTAGTTTTCTTTTACTTTGCCTACCTAAGCCTCTTTACATTGCTCATCTCCGTCCATTTCTTAATTCTCGATAGGAGCTCAAACAAGTTTTGTCCTTGCCATAGTGGTTTTCTTTTGTCATGATGATTTTTAATTTAATTTGCTCTTATTCCACTTATTTACACTTTACTTTTCGTATTTTGTTTTGTAACGTGAATTACGCACCTTCTGCCTTTACCAAGTTTATTTGTTGTTGCTTCGCTTCCATCTGTATGACGTCATACCAATGACTTATTGATTTTTGTGTCTTTCTTGATTATTCGCTGTATTTGCAACATTCCGTGAATTCATCTCTGTTATGTCTTTGTTACTTTGGCTGCAGTCCTCATAAAGAGAGGCCGCGAAAGCGCTCAAGAGTAAAAAGAAACTTCCATAAAAATGACGGCGATATTTTGTATATCCAAATAGATTGGGCCAACCTCATGCCTTAAGTAGCACCGTTAATTTATGTAGAAACACACCTGTAATTTACGTTACTTATTTTCTTATAATTTAATTGATCAAAATCAAAGGTTTCACTTGCTATTTCTTCTTTCATAGTTGAGATTTAGATTTGTAGGTTGCATTTCATCAACGACAAGCAAGGTTGTCAGGCAACGTGATGAGACACTTGGAGAACTTCAGAATGTCCGACACACACAATGGAAAAGAAGATGAAGACTCGCGCACATCCGCAGTTTCTTTGAATGGTTTGCGATCGAAGAGAATGGCATTATTTGGGCTATGACAAATCGAAAACGATCGATGATTGCCATTTTCTGCATCGAATTGGGAAACAGAAGTATGTGAACGAGTTGGGAGATGGCTTCGAAAAAGAGTGTCGGATAATGAGAATTTGTGTCCTTACCATATTTGCATGAGGACATCTGTTGAATTTCTCCTCAAATATCAATCTACTCACTGCCTCCAATGAATCAATCCTGGGTAAAGGAAAGTAATAGCAATTATCGACATCTTCAGATATTTAATCCACGATGCATAAGTACGGATCACTGATTGCAAATGCTTGTTGGCACATTTTTCAACAGGAGCAATGCTTGCAGCCGTTACAGCTACACCGCGCAGACAGTGTGCCTGACGAAAATTCTGAGATTTAATAAGGTTGGATGATGAGGTAGGTGGATGTCAGGTGCAGAGCTGGCCGAAAGAAGGTTCAAAGAAGAATTTCAATGAGCAATGGGACTTCTTTCGATCTCGGGTATTTAGAGGACTCGTGCGATGGTTTTGGCACGCAAGGCGTAGGGACCAGAAAGAGTGGATCAGGTGCTTGAGATGGAAGTGGAGGAGGTCAGCCGACTGACTTTATTCACAGAAAGTATGTAAATAGAATAATCAAATACTGAGTTACATCTAGGGTTGGCAAAACTCCGAAGTTTATTTTTTTGCTTCGGAGGAAATAAAAAAATCAAATATTTCGCGAAGTTTATCGAAGCTCATCGAAGTTTATAATTTTTGGATGAATACAAAAGAATTCCTTAAGTGCATGGTCAAGAACTGTTCGAAGTTTATTTCGCCGGTTATTCTAGATGACATGTAACCTAGAAACAGTCAATATTGGGCATAACTTTTCGAATATACAGTTGGCCACAAAACATGGCTGCGTATTTTCTAACTCCTTTCTTTCTTGAATTTAGAGACACTTCCTGTTCGAGCACAGTCACGAAATCTTGACTGCCTTTGGGCAATGCCCCAAAGTTGTTATTTCAGACTTCACTTCTGAAAAAATGTTTCTCGGGATTGGTAAGGCCAAATTAGTGAAATATATGCATTGTTTCAACAGGCTGCTGTCACTAAATTGAGTTGTCACTAAATTGAGTTTACAATAAGAATGGTTTTATTATGTGAAGAAAGGAAATTTCCGACTCATAATATGCAAAAGTCATTATGGTGCGATGACAAGCCGAAGAACGCTTTCAAATTGACAACAGGTGATTTTTTGAGTTCAACTTTTAGCATTGTAAATTTTGATGCGAATTAGAAGATTTAGAAGTCATCATTTTCAACTCTAGGTCAACATTTATCATTGTCATTCATCAGCGTTTGTACAGAGTATGTTCAGATTATATGGCCGAGGCAACGATTGAGCTTATCGACAATTATGCTAATAGTACGACATTGATGTTAATCAATAATAAAATTGGCATTCGATAGCAACATCAGCGCTTTAAATGTCATCGCTATCCTCCTGATTCCCCTCCCCTGTTGCCCCATATTCACCACTTTCCCAAGTGCACCAATTCTGGTCCCACTCCCATCTTGCCACCATCCAAGCAGAAGTCCACCATATCAACACTTTCCGTTGTGTCGGCTCGCCTCATTTTTTTCATTATACTGGATGAATTTGCGCATCATTAACCACAGTCTACTTCGACTTCCATGTATACGTACATGTAGATGAGATTTCAGATTTAGTGCTCTCTACTATTGTTTCTACTAGCATATCTGATCTTCGAATCAACGATTGCGATTGCTGGTAAAAAATAATGGATTACAGGCAATAGCATTCTTAACATTTCATAATTTATTAAACTTTCAAATATCACATTTCGTTTGAATAGCCCATAATCAATTACATGTAATTACATTTCCTCCCGTACAAGGATATCAACAATTACATGTAAGACTAATACACGACCTACTTCTCCAGTCAAAAGGCTTCTTTCAATTTTTAGCATGCATGTACATTGATAAGATGAGATCGCATCCAATTTAATGAGATTAATTTATTTATCAGTATGATTCTAATGCAGAGACTTAAGGATTGAATTCAGGTAGAAAGTTCTTTTTACATAGCGTACTTTGTAGACCATAGCTTTTATGCTCATCAGTCATAACATACTTAACTGATAATAATTGAAGCAAGTAAGAAAACACTTTGATGGGCTCGAAATGTATTATTAAAATGGGTGAAATACTTAACTGACCAGATTTTTATATCACTAAAACAATAGGTTACCTGACAATACACCACTTTTACATGCATATCTACGCATCCGTTGTAATTATTGAACTATATAGGCCTATGACTATATATGACTAAAACACATTCTAGAAAGTATACGCTATCTATTTGAGTCAAAATTATTCAAAATAGTTATGTTACTGTAAGTCACGTGTTGACAGCAACTCTACAGCTGAGAATTACGAGCATTGTGGGTTCTCAATAAATAAAAAAGCTATCGGTAATTAACAGGCTGACTATTAACTTTTATTTAGAGCATTGAAATTTTATAAAACTCAGTTCCACCTCCCTATCATTACCTACAACCTGAAAATTTTGCCCCTCCTGGTCTGTTGCCGTACCCTATCCCCCTTTAAGGGTACCAGCTATGGCAGCACCACCTGCCACACCACAACATCGAATGCAAATGTTCTACATCTTTGTACACACATACTATGATTACAAGCGCTTGAAGCACATTGTGAGTTGTGATTGTGACTCTGAGTAGATTGCTATAAGAATAAATTCTTTACCGAAAATTTTTGAGTACCAAATAATAACGGTCCTCTGCTATATGGTACATTCCACGAAAAAGTGGAAAGCCACATTCAAAATTAAAACGATAGTTGCACAAAATATTTGATTGTATACCAACAATCATGCACTAAATGAACATAAAACACTAGAATCCGATAACCTATCATCAATTATAGGCTAGAAAAAATCATCTAAAAATGTATTTTTTTATTTTAATTTTCTGAAAATTCCTTCATTTTTTTAAAAATATTTTTTCCTAAGATAAAACGTTTGGAATTGGCAAAATTGTCAATATTATGAATGTTAGTATCCCAAAGATATATTAACATGCTAGATTTCTGTCATGGGCGTGTAATTATGATATACAATTACTTGCGAAAAATTGATTAATAAATGTTAAGTCCGTCACGAAATTGAACTATTTTTTTGCCTACAACATAATAGACTTGTTATTAATTGTTGCAATCATAGCGGTTCTGCCCTTCATATATCATTTATTAAGGCCATAAGCGCATTATACCTGCAAATGAGGCATAACGGAATTATGGCGGAATTTATTTTGTTAAGTCCGTCACATTAATTGTGACGGACTTAACATGGTGTGTGATGGACTTAACATCTTGTTGCACTGATCACTGCAAACGATGCTACGGAGCTAATATTAGTGCTTGTATGTTGAATTCTTGGAAAGGTTCCGCTCCAATTCCAAGATTCATTCAATTCCAACTAGGATTCAAATTCCTAACGAAGACGATGGGGAAGTATCGTACGTGTGGTGGTCAAGTGATGAATCTGAAAGTAAACGTCTGATGAATCGATCTTTCGAAGCAGTTTGTTGTCCATCATTTGATCAAACGTCATCAAAGCAAAGATTATCAGTTAGCTAAGTCTAACTTAACTGACAAGTCGTTCGTTATCCATTGTGATTTTAGTGAAAAATATCCTTGTTTCGCTCAGGATGCCGTGCAGTCAATCTTATTGGGCTCAAAACACAATTTCGTTGTTCACGGTAGCTGTATACCTTGAAGGGAAACCTGCTGAGATGTTATGTTTCGTGACTGATGAAACGGAACAGACCAAGATCACTATCAGTGTACTTCTGTGGGAAGTCCTTGAATTGTATTGTAAGGCTAGGGGCTCATTTCATGTATGGTCCGACGGACCATCGCAACAATTCAAAAATCGGTTTATGATTACTTTCCTCGAAATGGCACGTGAACATTTTGACCAAAGATACGCGATGTGGTCCTTTTTTGATACCTCCCACGGCAAAGGTGCCATAGATGGCATGGGAGGCAGCATAAAACGTGCCGTAGCAAATAGGATCAAAACAAGGAAAGCCCTAGTCAATTCAGCTTTTGATTTCGTCAGGGCATTGGATGAAACTGACACAAAAGTAAACTGTGTCCATGTACCGAAAGATGAAATTCATCTAACCTATGAACAAAAATTCAAAGATGTCTTAGAGACATCGTGCAAAAGATCCGGCATAAAGCAGACCCATTACTGGGAGGTAGGCCCATCGTCGGAGAGTGTTCTACACAAAATAACTCCAGATCAATCGACATTGACGCCGGCACCGCAATTCAAAATGAATGACTGGGTCAAGGTTTTGTATGATGGGATTCAATATCCCGGAGTCATCACAGAAGTGTTGAATGACTCTCAAGGTTACATGGTAAGTGTGATGGAGCCTTTACCTTTGGACAACCATTTCAAATGGCCGGCATTTGAAGATATAACTCTTTATTCGCCTGATTCAATACTGTGCGTCATACGTGCTCCTACACCAGTCAACAACCGTGGACACTATTTTTTTGAAACTTTGTGAATAGTAGAAAGCAGATTATTGGATAATTTGAATGTTTTGAATTTCCTGACATGTACCATGAAAGAGGATCATTTTAATTGCTAACTACATTTGCTCACTAAATTACAATTTTTAATTTTTCTTTTATTTTTTAAGATATTTTTCAATAAAAATCATCCGTAAATAACAGAGATACAGTTTTTAGCGGGTTTCAGTTAAGAGACAAGTGCCATTATACCGAAAACATTATTAAATAGCACTTAAAAAACGTAACTTAAAAGAGGAGATCCCGTTGATGCAAAATATGTTAAGTCCATCACGTTAAGTCCGTCACATCATGATTTTTTTGGTGTGTACTCATATACATTCCAAAAAATCCTGAAATTGGTTTGGGGATGTCAATATGGGTACTAACAATAAGATATGTTCAGCTGAACTTTCAACTATCATTGAATGGGCAGGAATCTTATGCTAAAGACAGGAAAGTGAAAAATGCAAATTCTGCTGTTAAGTCCGTCACACGCACATAGTTGCTGGTTGCTAAGCAATCATCGGTGCGATTCGCACCAAGCTTTCACATGATGTTACGGGGACATATGTTGCCATCATGCTAGAATATCAAGTAAATCGTTTAAATACTTTGGTCAGTAGAATAATTTGAGTCTGCGATGTTAAGTCCGTCACACTCGTGGAATGCACCATATAGGCTATGTACTGTACATTAAAGAGCGGAATAATCATATGATGAATTATTTACTCATCGAATCATAAGTTCCTTGAACGAAGAATAAAACAATGGCGAACGTTACAGAAGTCTTATTTCCACAACCGCATTCATGGTAACCGGGATATACTTGGTCTTAATTTGATTGGCTCGTGAAGAAAAATCAGTTAGTCGTCTACTGATGAACACATACTTATCACAGCCTTTAAAGTAGTAATTAATTCTTAAATGATAAATCAAAGCATACATTTCATAGGCAGAACTTCGATATGATATCAGTGCATAAGAAAAATTATATTGCGCTCGAAAAAAATAAACTTCGATAAAGTTCGGAGGAAACAAAAAATAAACTTCGCGAAATATTTCGTGCCAACCCTAGTTACATACTCAGCTGAAAAATGGGAACAGACCTGAATAGCTGCCAATTCATCCAATATCAGGAATCATCAGCAGGTCTAGTTCACACTTATCAACATCGACACAACTCCCTATTTAAAGTTGCAGCCATGTCCGAGTAAATTTGAGATCTGCAATTAGCAAGTCAGTGAAATTTAGACGGGCATTCTTGAAACATGCCAGCGCACTGATATCATTATATAATATGTTATTATATTATATATACTATATAATATTGTATATACTAGCATACACAAATATACTTTAAACACACTACTGGCAAATCTCCGAAGATAGTTAGCCTGCAATAATCAATAAATGCTGCTTTTGTTTAATTGTTCTACATTGTGTTTGCAAAAAGCAACATACTGCAGGTGCACTAATTTCTTGATTTGCCGGTAATGTGTTTAAAGTGATGATATTCAATGAATGCCCGTCGAAATTTCACTGACTTGTTAATTGCAAATCTCACAGGAGGTATGCGTAAATCACCTCAAAGAAGATGACGCTCTGAAATCGTCTTCAAGAAAAGATTGTTCACTTTCAATTCATTGGAACATAATAGGCGCACGTTAAAGGGATGAGTCAGAAAGTTCAACAAATGTGATGCTTATTTTTGGGTGGAATACTTTCCTCGCACGTGTTAAGTACTTTTGGCTTCAGAATTTCGAATAAATGATAGTGTAATCCGGATAAGCGGAAAATCCGCTTATGCGGGACAAAAATTAGGAAACGATTCCATCACATAGAAATTCCTCCGCTTAAGCAGGACACTTTTTTACAGCAAAAAATTTTTTACTGTCGATTTGCATCTCTCCAGGGTACTTGTCTCGAGAAGAATTTTCTTGCATAGAATCGTGTGACGACTGATTTAATTGGTTAACTTGACAGCCAATCAGGGAACAGCAAATTCCCATAACCGCTTCTGATTGATCGTTTACGCTGTCTGCTTGCCATGAAACAGATGCTTGCTCACAGCTCACAGACTGAATGCACAATTGTACATGTAGGTAGATAGTTAATAGACCTAGAATAGACCACACACTGTGTAGCCTATACTTGTCGCTTAAATATCAGTACGATGCAGCAAATTAGCTTGTGTGCGTTACAGTGCATTTAGTATATCAAGATCTTTACTTCGCACTTACACATTCTTGCTTGAAAAGCTGCCTCACAGAATTGAAAGAACATCCTAGCCTTGGTTTTACAAATAAATCTACTATAGAACCAATATCACAGACAAAAACAATGCGTAGAAATCATTTTGCTATAAATACACTAAAAACCTAAGCTGAAATGACTTATTTTGTGATAATATGTGCAACTCCGCTTTAGCGGCACTCCGAATAAGCAGGAGACATATCCTACTCCGAAGCTGTCTCGCTGATCCGGATTACACTGTATTATATTGTTGCTCTGCCTAACACCATGCACCGCACAGGAAGACATGTGCAATCCATCCCAAAGGTGACGCTCTAAAATCGTCTTCAAGAGAATATTGCTCAAGAGAACATAGCGGAAAGCGTCGCTTGCCCAGCTACCATCCCCTGCATTAATCTATATATGAAACCAGATTCTTATAAACATTTTTAAAAACAAATGCCGACCTACGTGTATGATAATGATGTCTAACTTCAAGCTTACTTCAAAATTCCAATCCGGAATTCGTCATTTTCAAAGACTGGTCCACTAGTCAAACCGATCATCACTTGATGCTTCCACATTGTTGAATTAAACAATGATTTGCCAGCTTTAGCATTGATCAACTTGATTGTTCGCTTCATAAGTATTTCCGGCTTGCAATTGTTTGCTAACATATTGATAATTTTCGGAAACACTTTCAGCGTCTCCAGCTGCACTACTTTCAATTTATCCTTCTCAATATCCATTAGTTGTTCGATAACATCAAAGAATTCATTCAAATTGTTTTCGAACACACGTACATGTTCCGTCATGTTCTTTAACATCGCGTGTCTAAAACAGACAAAAAACAAGATGAGACATAAAAGATGAACAGATAATTGAAGTCAGAAAATCATGACACTCATTTCCCCATTAAGCTCGGGAAGATTAATTATGTTCATCAAAATGTTTTTATGCAAGCGTTGTGTCATGTAATGATCGCACGATGGTTGTTATTGGATGACGGCGCCCACAGAATTAAGTATTTTGTTAATCTGCTTCGGTTTACTAGAAGTGTGATTAATACAAAACTGACGGCACATCGAGAAACCTATTAGGTGGGCAAGAAGGAATTCCTAATACCTTACAGAGATAGGAAAAAAAGTCGTGCGTCGCTTGCGGATTAATGTGAGTTCCAGCAAAGTGCTTCGATTTCCAAAATTCCTTCAGATTCGAAGACTTCAGATCATTGCGCACAAGTTTTCTCCATACTGTTGGCCCTTCCGATCATTATTAAAGAAAGTAGCAGGCGTACGAAAAGTAGGTCACTTGATGCTTTCACCATCCTCTCCTCGGCATTGCTCACTGTATAGTGCATAATCTGAATCGAAGCCAAGACAGGGATGTGTGTTTTGGTGTGTTGGACGTGATATCACAGCACGCACGCATCTCTCACTGGCTCTGGTGTCCTCTGCTCACAGCTTATTGTTTGCCATTTCCAATAGCAAGCCATACATGAATTATCCATTCGAGAAGGCAATTCTGTGATGTGCCATTTCGACATTAAGGTTTGCATACAATTCTTCCTTTCTAGGAAACCGAAGCGCGCGCAGATGAATCTAATTCTGTGACGGCGCCAAAGTTAAAACACGTTTTCTCTTGGTAAAACTACTGCTGATTGTCTTAGCGAGAACACGTTCTAGTGATTAACTGAGTACAAAATGAAAGAGTTTAGAAGTAATATTGTCTCTTCTACATTGATTGACATGTTAATGATAATCATCCTCGATTTGGTAAACGCTCTCGGTCAAACACTGCACATGTTCGCAATAACAATTGTTGAGTCCTTGAGAATCGAAAATAATCAAAATTGCTCCATATTTAGCTGCTTATCGCAGTATAGAAAGAGAAGCTGCATAGGCGGGGGGGGGGGGAGAATGCTCATGTGTCCGCGCCAGATTAACCGTGAAATTCATTCAAGGACAGATTTCTTCATAATTCAAGGTTGTATTTCTTTAAAATGAATAGATTTTTCTTTAAAGTCAAAGTTTTCGAAGGTCAAATCAGGGTCAACAATTCGCCCCACGCGAAAGCCAAAAAGTACAATAAAGCAACGTACATTGTACAGCCCAAATGCAATGTGATTGCGCTTCATGGTCTATACTAGAATTCTACTTAGTGTGTAGGACTTGACACTAGGCACTTGACACCAAGTCTCAAATTCTTCGGTCTCATTTATAAATATAAGGCCTTCAGACATCACAGTTCGCGCCCACAGTTATTAACATTGCCCGATTAAATGCTAATTATTGCAAAGACCAAAATGTTTCATCGGCAACTTCTTGGTCGAGGACGGATAAAGACTATTTTCGATCATAGGCATCAACCTTTGAATGAAACATGAAGCGCTTTTAAGGGTCGACAATTTTTGAACTGTTGAAGTATTCTGTTTCAGAATATTCCTCTGTCTTTAATACCAGAACTGTCTTTTGAAAATAACAGCATCAGAACTTCCATTCTTAGAAACATAGCGAGTGGCATTAGTATAAAAAATAATTGTCAATGGCATGTTGAGACTTCAAAAGTCCATCCTTAGAAGACGAAGCGAATGGCCTCAGATAAAGACCCCAAATCGAAAGCATTCTCGAGGAAAGCCAGGTGTAAGGGAGTATCCATCTATCTGCATCGCTCCGCAAGAAGACGAACCGGATGGATGACTTAAGCGCAGTACTCCTGCCTCAACTCCTACCTCTGCGAAACTGCGCTGGTTCTCGGTGAGCTTGTGTATGACCGAACGCTCAATTGACACTAGTATCCCATCGAAACTTTCAAAGTGACAACAGCCGATTAACGATTAGACCGATGACTGGAGCGACTAAATACGCCACCCCTGCTCTTCATGATGGGGACAGCACAATGACCATCCATTCACTTGACGAAGCTACATGTACATCGATAATCATCTGGTTGAAAGCAGATGTTAGGATGTTGATACCACACTTACCTTCAGACCTCAATAAGCACATCACCTGGTACACTTAATTCACACATTTCATCTTCTTGAGTTCTTGCAAAAGTCCTCATTAAAAATTGTTGGGAGACAGATTATATTATGCCTATTTCAAAACGGTGCTCCAAAATAATGAGGCCTTCACAACTGTGGCAAACGGATGTTGAAACGATATTGCTCGGAAGACAGGGCATGCGATGTAGCGATATTCAGTAGATTTTTTGGCGGTAACCAATTATGAAACGAAGTTTGATCGTGTTTAATGAGTCAATAGTATTGGTTTATTCATATATTCAGCAGTCATTCATTTAGTGAATTAGTGTGATTACGTCAGGCTAACGAGTTCTCTCTTCTCGTCATCATCGTCAAAAAATGTATATTATTTCTTTAAGTTAAACATATTTATAAGTAGGACACATGCATCCATTATTCATGATTACCTTCTCAGGTTCTCTACTCTTTTCAGCATCAGTGGATGTACGCTGTTAAGATAAAACAGATTACATGAAGGATAGTCGCATATTTTTGAATGAATTTGAAGAGATCAAGGTCAGAGATATTGACAATAGATGCCGTGATACATAGCGTCAATCTTGAAGGCATATTCCGGATCACTTATTAGCTTAAAAACTATCGACAGCTTTTCATCAGTTTATTCTCCATCGATTATTAAAAAGTCAGTTCATGGCATTTTCTGGAAAATATCTTGCCATTATTGCTCCGTTGCATTATAGAGCAGCTAGTAGTAATTCACATGCTTTACTTTTCATGCAAACTGATAATATTGCTGAAATATTTGCTCCAAAATACTGAGAGATCGGGTTATCATATCTTCTCTATCAAATGAATGTTTTATGCTTGTTCCTTGCATTACAAACTCTAAGAGTTTGTTCACCATTCTTGAATAAGAAAAACTTTTCGGTAGCTTACGGAAGAAGTGGTCGTAATATACGGCAACCTTATTTTTAAAAACTTCCAGACTCCTTCCTAATCTCCCCAATATAATGCTTCCAATATATTAGTAAAGTTAACATATGAACTTATTAGGTCAAAAGGTTTGCCTCCTTCGACTTAAACATCCTCAAGCTTGGTCAGATATTCATTCATTTCTCGTCATGACGCGAGCCAAAGACAGCATTCAGATGAGCATAAAACACAAGATTAAAATATCGACAATGCGATGAATCTTTAGATACGAATACAAATCAGTTTATGATGATAAATACTTCATCGATAATTTTTGATAGCTTATCTCATTCAATTTTCTTGTGAATTCAGGTATTGATTCACCTGCGTATAACCTCTCGCAAGTAAAATAAATGCATGCTGAAGCATTACCTCTTAAGTCCTGCTATTTTCATCACGGGACGTATGCTGTTCAGATGAGACAATACAATGTCATTTGGATTTAATAATCAAAAATATAATAGTATTCATACAGGAAGTGTGCCGCTTACTTTTTCGAGCGAACAATAAATTTGAACAAAAATTCGGCGCATTTCAGCAATTCTTTGATTTCTTTTGCCAGTAAGTCCTGGTCGATTTGGGGATCATTGCAGCGCCTTATATGTTTCGTCATGAGTTCAACAAGTGCTTTGTGAGCCCGCTCCTCCTGAAACGCTTCTAAGTATCGATTCACAATGAGAGAAAAATGTTCTCTCTCACTTTGCTGGAAGAAAGAATGAAATGTCAATATCAAAAAAAGTTGATCAATGTGTCTATCTAAGGATACGTGGAGAAAAGGACGAGAAAATCAATTACTATCCCTACTTTATGGATTACGGTTAGTGCCTTAGCGTCCGCAATATTCAATTTTGCAATATTCTTTTAGAAAAGGAAAAACAATGCGAATTGCATGCGAGGCCTTTCAACCGGTTCTCTTTCAGGCATTACACCAGTGCGAAACAGATACACTAGAATTTGAAGTGCTGTACATTATGGAAATGATAAATCACTGATATGTTTAAACAAAGATAAGAATTCATCAAAAACAAAAGTAAAGTAAATTACCACAGTTAAAGACAAAACGTTTTCTTTTTGAACACACAAATTCGGTGGAAGGGGTTTGATATATAGTTTTTATCACCCATGTATCCACTTAAGCCAATCAACTATCAAAATAAGTCTGTCGATTGTCCAAATAGTTCACCCATGTATCAGAATAGAGCACCGAAGTGTCATACTACACCACCCAAGTGTAAATAAGTTCAGTCAAGTATCAAATAAATGCAATATATGCTTTTTTAGTGTTTATTCCTACCAATATCTATGTCCATAGGTTTATGAGGATATTCAAAGCATGTTTAATTAATGAATTACCATGAAAAAGGTGAAATATGATTAGAAGAAATTACTGAATCATTCAGAGTTTCAGAGTTATTCGCCGAATATTCATCCATCAAGCTATGTTATTTAACTCATCAATTAACATCTATAGTAAAATTTGAGGAAAAAAACATCATCTCATCCATATCCGATACATATATTGAAAAATCAGGCAACAAGAAAGCACTGTAGGCCTACTCACATCAAAATGTCAGCTTTTTGAAGACAATCAGGAATATGTCTCTGCGAGTGAGCAAACCAGTGAGCAGCTTTAGATGCAGTTATGACAGCCTGTTCTGCCAGCTGTTACACTGTCTTCGAATTTCTTCATTACTATTAATCGAGCAGTCAAACAACGGCAAAGATAAGTGACCGAAAGATGAGGCTTGTTTGGCAGTCGTAGACGAAGCTCAGCGTTTATTTGGTGCAACGTGTACCCAGGTCTCTCCTCCACGATGGACACCAGCATAGTTCCGATCTCATCATCCACCTTGTAATGAGTATGTCCACCTCGAGGAACAACAACCTGTCCATCGCGTAAGCGAGCTCTCATAATGATTGCATAGGCTGTGTTCGGTTTGATATTTAACTGAGAAGCAAGTTGGAGAAAGTCTTCTCCTCTTTCAGCAGCCTGAAAAAGCCTCTGCTTTTCGTCATCTCTTATTCGCTGCCTCATCATCTCGTTCGTCAGCACAGTTAGACTGATAATTTGATACTTGACTGCAATTCACAACGATCAGAAGTGTCCTTTGCATTTGACAATTGACTGTACTTATTTGACAAGTGACTGGACTATATGGATACATGGGTGGTAAAAACTATAGAATGCCTCGGCAATACGCAGACGCAACAGATCTCTGAGATTGCTGCGGCCCACATGAAATAATACACTAAAATCCGGTTATACAGGTTGACACTTTTGCATAAATATATGACTTGTGATAGAGCTGGACGGACGATGTTTGGTACGTGGTCGAGTCCTACCTAAACGTAGCCATTTTGGCAAGTGTTCGTTTACCCTTTCTAGAAGATGCCGACTTGTTCTGCCGATGTATCTGCATCCGCAAACACACACAAAAGAATAGATTACGCTTGATTGGGCAGTAGCAGGAAGGCAATCTTTCAAAGGGGCCGCGGGAACTGATTTTCAATGAATAATGGTCGAAAGGCCTCACATGCACTTCGCGTTGCTTTTCCTTTTCAAATGCTGCAAAGGGTAAACCCTCTTTCATATTCTTCTAGAATAAAATTAGACTTATACATGAAATTGACGTCGTTGAGCACGAAAATATTCAAAGGTGCAAAATAAGCACATTACTCAATGACATTTAGAACTCAGAGACTGCCCTATTTCAAAATCTATAAATTTGATATTTTCACGATGCATGTTGAGCTAATTTTTAGCTGATACCATTTCTATTTCAGCAGATTATCTGTACACATTTCTTTAACTAATTCACCGTACTTATCTATCAAATTTGCTCCTAACTCCGGTGTTCAGTCAAATTTGCGAAAAATCATGAATTTAAGTAAAATACTTATTTTACTTAATTCACGATTTTTCAACGTCTTATCAATTACCCGGAAAACGCTGTCGCATGATCGATCTCCACTTTCATTATGAGATCACTCATTAGATTCACTATTTTCCTGGTAAATCTTGAAATCAAATACGTCCCTCTTCTGAGTCAGTACGGCATAAAATTCCCATTTTTCTGGATCAGAAACTTCGGATCTATTTGAAACCGCAAAATTATTGTCGTTGCGTCAGGCCTTTATCTACAACTTTAAGAAGTGCCAGCCTTCAAGTGAACAACGTCATTACTTGATTGAATTGCCATTGATTATTAAGAAATCGTACGATGGAATTCTTTGTAATTTCAAATGCGAAATACATCTTTAGTCACCATTTGAGGAAAATTTTCCCGACTGGCGGTGTGTGATCACCCTACGTATTTTAAAGATTCGTCACACTGCCATCAGTCATCTATCAGGTTAGTTGGAGACTAATGAGAGCCGCAAGTGTTTAGCTTACGTACGACATCATGACGGAGTATGCTGAAGAAAATACGGCATAGGCTACTTAATAATAAAGATTTTATATGTCTGCTGTCACTGAAAAACTTATAGTGGCCTACTACTCATATTCCGCGAAGAATTCAGCGTTTTATTCTAAATGAGTGAGAAGATTAAAAAACTGAAAAATGATGGTTTAACGTCAATACTCCCCATACTGGGGGTTTGGACGTTCATGACATAGTCAGACTTTAATCTAGAGTGCCATGGTCCTGTAGTACGGATGCCATTCATGGCGACTTCCAACGACACTTACAGTGCTCAACATCTGGACCGAAAGATCGCTAGACCAAGCACTTAACCACTGTGCCACGGAGACCTAGAGAAGATAATATGGCAACATTGCGCTCATTTTTGAAAATTGCGTCGATCCATCAAATTGAGAAATAGTAGAAAAGAGGATTTAAATGACTTTATTAATGAATATATTTATTTGGTAGACAAGACACTTAAGTATAAGATATCCATGTCAATTGCGATCGACCGTCAATAACTGCCAAATTGCAAATGATCGCATTTCATTCATCGACATCAGAGATGTTCATTCTTCATGCTGTTGTCCTGACTGTTCTGAACCATCCCGCACAGAACTAATCATTTTGTCTAACTCATCTTCCTATACCTAGTGCACAACGCATAATTGGTCTAAAGCACACTTGACAATCTTTTCCAGGAATGAGAGATAAGGGGCTTCGTAATATCGTAAAACTTCGCGATATAGTACTTTCAACAACGAATCCGACCATGTCCTGCTGATTTTCAATGACTTTCTTGAGGAGGCTTGACAACACGACTGCACGATCAGTGCACATACCGCATGTATTTACAAAATCAATGGTGAAAAATAGTGGAATCATTACCTGTGCGTGGGTGATAATCTTCAAAATAGTCTGAAATACTTTTTGCTTCAGATCTGCGAAGTCTGGCCTCGTATCATTACATAAAATGCCAAAAAACACGTCGAAGATTTTGGGGAAAAACTGAAAAGAAATTGAAAATTCGGTTAAAATACAGGTGTTGACAGCTCTCGCTATCCTTTTCTACTCAGGATCAACCCATTCACATTTATTTTTTAGCTAACATTATCACGCATATTCGTATATGAAATTATGGCATATCGTAGATATCGTATATGATCTTACTTTGAAAATTTCGATGACATTGTTTGATTCCAACATGTCTGATAGTTGAGCGAGATCCTCCGATAACTGGTTGACATTATCTTTCCAACTCATTATTCTGTACACATGTACTGAAATGAAATTCAAAGTCAATAAAGACGTAGTGCGAAGAATTTTTTGTAGGCATAAGATAAAAGCTGCAAGCATTTAATTGCTTTTTATCGACAAGAAGCACATGAAAAATAATAAAATTAGAAATATTGTGATCATGAATAATTTCATGAACTTCCCTTGAGGTGAAGTATTAGGCTAAAAATATTTTGGGTAACGTTTAATTGCTTGTTCATTGGAGATGAAATTCGAATTTGAGGAAGAATTTTGAAATAGTTCCGTTTATGTTTCATCATAGAAATCTGATTATTAAAAAAAGTACATCTAGAATGTTCCAGAAAATGATATCAGTCTCATAGCTCACCTTGGACGAGCTATCTTTCTTAATATATTGTCTTTGATGTTGATTTTCACGGTAATAAATCAAATACAGAAATGGAAGTCGTGCCGGCGGTTTTCAAGATGATCTATATGGGTTTCGAATGCTTGATAGTGCATATAAGACGATAATGGAGCTTCACAAATGGCATCAATAAAGACTATTTCATTAGTCTGATTAAAGGTGGCTAGATTTGCTGCAATATAATGTGTCGAAATTCACAATGAAAATAATGATATCGAACAAAGGAAGAAAGCAGAGTGGCATAGTTTGCCAGGAACTGAAGGGGCGATAGCAGAGGTGAAAAACTATGTAATCATTATAACACTTGAAAATCATTTTCAGTTGAAAGAGCAATTGATTGATTCTCTTCAAGTTTTTGTTAATTGCGATTCGATAAATAACTAATGAATAATTAACAGTAACTAATTAATTATTGATAATTAATCGAAAACTGCTAATTTAATAAAAAAATAATAGAGATAGACCAAAAGCAGAAAGATAAAACTAAATCCCATTGAAACAAATACCTCAGCTGGCTGTCGGTGGTTTCTTTCACTTCAATCACAGCTTCACATCATCTCCTTTCCTCATAAAACTCTACAAGCATGAAGCCTACATTGTTGAGAGATTGCCAAGACAATTTGTCTTGACTAAAGTTGATTATCATTTAATTTGTAGTTCAATTCCTGCAAGACCTCAAACCTTGTTCCATTGAGATATCGCAGAAACATTGCAGATCATATATGCTTTCTTGACGATCGCGAATAAGTGACACTGCACCATCTTCTGCCACTCAGCGAAAATTTCACTTTATAACATTACTATATATAACACAATGATAACATAATCTGACTAATGTTCTATTTTACGAGAAAGTCCAAGTCGGTGACAATGTATTCAGACAATCCACGCTTCTATCTCTGCATCACAAAATGTTTGCGACTGTGTTATAATTGTCTGCGCGTCAAATATACATCAGTATTCCATGAATTGTGGCATGAGTCCCGGAACTAGTTATAATATGTATGTCGTCCAAAATCGTCAAATGAACAACGTCAGCAGTCACAGCAACCTGATAGGAGAACATCCAATGATTTCCTTCTTCTTCTGTTGATCGATTTATTGATAGTATTAGGTGTTTCTAGTAAAATCAATGGATAAGACCAATAAATCAACAAATTCTTGAATATTCTTCACCTTTATAGAGATGCGGGATATCAGAACACCCAATTGTACTTCACTGTAAGTCAAATTTCTGGTTTACTCTCAATAGCATTGATCACAAGAACAGATATCATAGAGATATCAAACCAAAGAAAATAATACCAAATACATAATGCGCTTCGTAGATATATTTTTCGCTTTCTCTTCACCGGCGACGATCCAGCTTCAATGAAACTATCATATGAAGTAAAATCTAAGAGTATTCACCATCTTTTCTCTCAAACTCCTCGCTTATTATCTCTTCTTCCTCAGGTTTGAGGGTCGGACCATGTGAATGAGGAAGCATTCATTAGATATTACAATAGAAGGGAAAATACACTACGTCCTAAGTGCATTTGAATAATTGACTTTTGGTTTTCTATGCCACTACTCTACGAACTGAGCAAAGGACGCAACATAATTTTGCTCATAGAGGCGGATGAGCTCCACATGACTGACGAGGGCAGCCGACAGGTCCCATGGTTTGAGGTTGGCATGTGTGCTGGAGAAGAGATGCTTCGCTCTGTTCAAAGGGTGCAAAAGAGAAGAAGAGTAGACTTTCTTTAGTAGTCGGGTTTGCTTTATGTGACAACGGTGTGCTAGTACACGGTTGTGCCAATGTTCTGCGCGTGCGTCGTTCTGACTTGTCAACTGTGGGACGGGAGGGGGAGGGTGCAGTCGTTAACGATTATACATCTTGCCTCTGTATGAGATACATGTAATACATGTACTATACTGTATTTATGTACTATATGTAATACGCATTATATGGCGACAAAGCAAGTGTGTGCGTTTTTATTGAGAAGTAGGTTTGTTGTCACATTGGGTGATTTGTGTGAGTGGGTGAGATGCGCAATCGTCTTTGTTGAAGATGGTGCCTTTTTCTGTGAAGAGGTGGTCCTAATGTGGGAGGATGAAGTTGATGGTTCTGCATTTCTGTTTTATCAAGAATCTGCTTTGCATATTGTGTGAAGTGCTAGGCGATTGGTATCAAACCGAGGACATTCCACTTTGACCTGCCATGTTACTATTTTCATTGACATTTATTGTGGATACCACAGCAAAATAATCCGTTATATGGAATGTTTTAGTTCCGTAATTAACTTAAATGTTGAAGGCAAAAACGAGATCTGTCACTTACCATTGTTAGTCTTCACCGTACTGCATAAGGTGACATTTACTGAGAACGAACATTTGTCTCTGCTTGAAGTCAGGTATGGCGGCATACTGCCTTGATGTTCTCGGTTATCGTCTTTATCATAAGAAAATGGAAGATGAATGTAGGAATGTTCAACAGAATGTTCATTCAGTTTGCGGTTATCAGCCACCTGAAGTCAGAAGATAACAGCAATGATGGTAGTGATTATTTCTCAAAAGTAACTAAAATCATGATCTACAATGAAGCATACGAAATGTTGGGAAATTTTCACGACAAAGATGCAACTTTGTTGAGAAAATGAGATTCAAGGTTCAGATTATCCTACACCTTTACCCACACGTAGTATGTCAACTACTCCTTGTGATTGATAATTGCGGAAGTACGAGGAAGAAAAAGCGTGTGTCAGTTTCAATCGTAAATGTTTGAAAAGATATAAACGCTCCGGTTTTTTCGTTAACAACCGCATTCTTTAATACTTTTATGATGATAAATTCATGGCGGCATTAGAGATGATTTCTAGCCGTGAAATCTATTACCGCATTCTAATGTAATAGTTTAAAATCAAATGCCCGATAATCAATACTTTCTATGTTATTTCCAAGTCGCTTAAGTAAATGTACAAAATTCGATTAAGCATATTCTAGCTTCGTCTGAATACACGATTATTGAATCATTAACACGGCCTACAAAATACGTAGGATTAAGAATCGGCGGTTGCACTTCTTGATTATATTTGTAATGTGATGATCCCACGTCAACTTATCATTCAGGGTAACACCAAGAACAAAGTACATTCATCTCACGGCGGGTAACGGCAATCGGCTATTATAAACAGTGAAGCATGTCTAACATCTATTTCGCTGGCCATACTTCCGATTTTTATCTGTTTAGAGAGATGTTGTTTTCATTACACCATTCTTCAGCATTGCTTTGTTTTATTTGAACTTCATCATCAAGGTTGCAGCTGATTGGTCGGATTGAATATGTATCATCCGTATACTTTAATACTTCAGTTGCTTTTTGTGGGAAGCTTAGGTTTTATATCACCTGTGAAGACTGAAAACAACGTTGGGCCAAATACCGATCCCTGTGAATCATTCTTCACATAACCCGTGGAGGTGAATAAAAACCCTGTTTCGTAGGTAAGCGTGCAATAATGCAGCCATCGGACAAGTCCTTGTGGGAAGTTCATTTCTTGTAGCCTTAGTACCAACAGCTTTGAATTGATGGAGTAAAGAGCTGCGGTCATGTCCAACGATATTACAGCCGTGCCATTAGTCGTGAAGTTATCATGATAGTTCATAACTGTAGAGTCTTTTGGCCTAAAGACATGTTGGTTTTCACCCAAGTATGGCACTGAATACATCCACATTAGGCACTGTGTGCATCACGCTAGAAATCGATGGGAAAATGCTTACAGGTCGCATTTTTTCAACGGTAAGGTGTGATTTTGGAGCAACTGGAGTTATAACTATGATTTTCCAGAGCTGAAGGAAATATCGCTGATCAGTGGATATTTCCTATAAAATTTTGAATGGCATTGCAATAAAGTCCGGCATATCAGAATATATCCCAGTTCAGCCCATCAACATATCTAGATACTCACTTATCCCAAAATTTCTAATCAACAAAGAAATTAAAAAAATGAGTATCTAATTCCAGTTGGCTGCGATATATGGCAATCCTGACCTAAGCCCGTGTCACCGATGGTCACCTTACATTATCTGATCGATGCTGCATCCTCAAAGTCAAATGAATCAATAATTGTTCGTACAGAGTCCGAATTTTCGACGTAAAAAAGCCCGGCGTTTACCCCCACGTTCAATACCGGGTAATGATAGGGTCAGGTGGTAGCGGAAGTGTTGGCTTTGCCTCTTTCCACGAACCTGTTCTTTGTGGAGCACTAAAAATTTCAAATTTTCGATATAATATGGCCAGAGACAGTGGAAAATGTACCGGTACATAGTCTTTGAATATGGTGACTGCATACCGATTTTCATTATTTTGCTTTTATTGTATATATATTTATGCATGATTAGATCAAGTATTTGCCAAGTAATGCCAAGTATTTGAGTAAGTCTAAATGTATTCGATTCCACAAAACGTAGAAATATTTATTTTTTTTTAAGGAAAGAGAAATATTTAGAATACCACAAAAGATTCAAGTTAAAAAGAATATTTTAATTTAAAAATTAACTTTTTTCCTAACCCTGTTTATTACAAAATAGTTATACTTCTCCCAATCACTATTGTGATAAACTTGCCATCGCAGATCTGGACTTGGTAAAATTTGATAACACTCCTTGTCACGAGTAGTCACATACAAATCTTTGAGGCATTGCGTAGTTAACACAAGCAGTTAGAATGAAATGAAAGGCTTCACATAGTTCATTAACACTGACATCGTAATCGATGAATCCATCCCACTCAATTTCAGAAAAGCATTTTTCATCAATGTATTCAGATTGGACTTTCCATAATCATGTATTCTTTTTTGCATGCAATCAATTGATTTGAATAATATATTGCTTAATATAGGATGAATATAAATTGTGAGATGGGAGCATCAAAATTCACATTTTCGAATAGGCAAATGTGAGATTTGTAACTAGCAAGTTAGTGAAATTTCAACGGGCATTCACTAAATATCACTTTCAACACACCAGTGGCAAATCGTCTAAGTTAGTGCGCCTGCAATTAGTAATATATGCTGCTTTTTGTAAACATAATGAAACGCGGACAAAGGCGATTTGCCAGTTGTGTGTTATATTTAGTGAATGCCCATCGAAATTTTACTTATTTGCTCTTTGCAAATCTCCAATTTCCCGGGCATGGCTGCTTTAAATGGGGAGTTGTATCGATGTTAGGTGATGTGAACTAGGCCTGCAGATGATTCCTGATATTGGATGAAATGACAGCTATTAAGGTCTGTTCCCATTTTTCAATTGAGGATGCAACTCAATATATAATTAATCTAGGTAAACGTCTTATAAAGTGATATTAACAGATGATCAATGATACTTTGGCCTCTTGTGAGCAAAGTGACAGCATCTTTGAGATTAAGGTCATTGTAAAGAATTGTCTAATCAGAACAGTGAAATCTCCGAGAATAATCGAATCACACTTTGAATTGTCATGTAAAAGTCTATGAACAAAGTACACAACATTCTCATTAAGTCTTAGAAAGACAAATATTTGATGGAATGTGCATTCAAAGGATAATTAGATTGCAGTTTTATCACAATAGCTTCAATTTCTTCGATCAAAAGTCATTCTTCTATCAGATAATAGATAATCAGATTCCATTGAACGTAATGTAAATTCAAACCTGAATTCTGACGAATCTGAAGGTTGACACCACATTGAACGTACACAGTCAGTAAATTTAGATCGTGAAGAGTCGAACAATGTGAATCAATTTCCATTTGACGAATTTATCAGGGAGAAAAATTTAGTCAAAGATACGTGCGTTTTCACTTCACAGGCCTTTCTGTAATGACCTCTGAAGTTCGTGGCTTCTCTAATAAGAGCTGCTTCTGCAACGAACGTTCGCTTGGCCAATCACACAAGCCAAAGAGTTTGAATATGCATTACGTTCAATAGAAAATTGATGTTGCTCCTCGAGACGAGCACTGGCCGTGACCGTCAGTATTTAGGCGCCTCATCTCTAGACCCGAACACGCAGACAAGGCAATTTATCTTTGTGTTCTAAGTGGTATCGTCAGCATATTGTCTGGTAGGGTAGTCATTGAGTGTTGGTGTCGTTTTTGACTTAATAGAACATCATTATCTTTCGATATTCAATGTGCTACGACAGACCTTTGTTGTCAACCTTCTGTGTGACGCAGTCGAATGACATGCGGCATGCAGTCTCGCTACAAAAATGAATGTTGGTAGTATTCTGTCCATAATAATAGGACAATTATGACATTATTATTTCAAGGAGTTAGCTGACTGACTATTATTTCAAGAAGTTAGTTGAATGAGGGTTGTTGGTACTGAGTTTACTTACTCTTGATGAACACTGCAAGAAAGAGAAAGGATCAGAAATGAAGAATAAAAATTCAGACATGAGCTCTTGTATTCGCTTATATGTAGAAAATTGTTCTGTACATTTAACTCCACAAACTCTCAGTAAGTTGAAGTTAATCAAGTTGTTCCACAAGGCTCTGTCTTGGACCCCCTTCTGCACCTCCTTTATACCGCTGATCTCGGCAGAGTGATTGAATCATACGACCTCACCTTTCACGATCATGCCGATGACTGTATAATAATAATAATAAAGACGCATATTTTGGAAAAAGATACAAAAATCCCAATAATGGAAATCGCGGGATTCCAAGTAAAATCATCACATTTAGCAAGTCATGTTCTTAACAAAAGTTATGAGAAAGTTAAATTCTGAAGCCACTATTATAAAGTTTTGACATGGTCACAAAGAAAGACTGTTCAAACGATATTGACTTCAAGGATGGCAACCTAAATTGTCCAGAATGTTTCATTTTTGTAAACAAGAAATGATGAAGCACATGATTTTCATTCTCCATAATTGTTAGGAATAATTTGTAAGCAATGATAAGGCGACCATAAGACAGAGGAACGAAATTGCTACAGTCACAGTGCCAAGACTCACAAATAATAAAATGACCACGGTTCTGAATTTTTTCTAGCTCTTTACACAGACCAACATTTAAGTCGGTGAAAAGGGGCGAACAATATTCTAAAATACTGCGGATACAACTTTGAAAAATTACAATCAGTTGTTCTTTTGTGACAAATTGTTTTAGCTGGCGTAAGACGTACATTTTTGAGGAAGCTTTTTTACAAATTTCATGGATATGAGAATTCCACTTTAGAGAGTCATTAAAAAGTAATTCCTAAAATACGCATTTGATTCTGAACTGGGATATCACTGATAACAAACGATGAATTGTCGAAGTTACAGTTTCTACTGAAGAAAATTTGCTTGCTTTTTGGTATGTAAATAGAATAAATAAATATTGAGTTGCATCCTCAGTTGAAAAATGGAATGATAGATATTTAATGAATGCACGTCGAAATTTCACTAACTTGTTAATTATGTTTATGGTTCCTGCTCCCCAGCTGACTTTCATACCTTAGACCATCGCATGAGTTTATGCATAACTGCCGTTAACAAGCTCATCTTGAATTCAGACAAAAGTCGATTAATGTGCCGCAGCACTGCCAACACCGGATCCCGTTTTCAATGATTGACATCAGAGGCTAGCTAGTCAACCTAGTCCACTCTATTCAAAGTCTTGGTATTCATCTTGATCCCTGTCTT
Organism: Prostheceraeus crozeri; assembly: GCA_907163375.1. NCBI lineage: Eukaryota > Metazoa > Platyhelminthes > Polycladida > Euryleptidae > Prostheceraeus > Prostheceraeus crozeri. The sequence goes on from CAJQUW010003248.1 coordinate 486,536, forward strand.
TCGATGAAGCTTCGGCTACCGTACCCCCTTGTTTCGCCGCACTTCGACAGATTAGTCGACCTATCAAAAACTCAGTAACATCTTCAGTGCTTCAAAATCTACTTGTGTCACTCGTCACATCTCGCTTGGAGTCTTTTTTATGGCCCACCTGATGCAACCATCAACCGTCAGCAGTCGGTGCCCAATGCGGAGTCTACTTGTGAACAGAGCCCGATCCCATGATCACGTGAAACCACCTGACGGAGCTCAATTGGCTTCTTATTAGTGAGCGGATCTCATACAGAATTGCTCTAATTGTGCTCAAATCTTTGAGAGGTGATCCTCCACCTTACTTGTCTTCTGGTGTCTGATTCGGAACCACGTGGGCGTTTTCGGTCGGCATCCTCCAAGGCCATGATTGTTCCTACTTCTCGGTTGAGAACAGTTGCAGATCAAACTTTCCCAATGGTTGCAGCACGCGTATGGAGCAGTCTGCCAGCAACAGTCATAAGCTGTTCATCTCTTGTGACTTTCAAGAAAGCTCTCAAAAATGAACTTTTGAGGCGATCCTTCGCCTACTTATCTGCTTTTCACCCTTGTTATTGCTATTAGTCCTGTCTGATTTTTGTCCAATGGCCTCGAAGTTGATCGACATTGTGCCACTATAAATATTGTCGTTTAAATAATAATCCTCTGGTCTGTTAATAGCAGCAGCTTACGGATGACGGTCTATCAACAAGTTGAATAATTTCTTTACCTAGCATAGACCTGCATTTATTCCATCCTTGTTATAATGATTCTTGTCACTGATGATGGTAACTTGTCTACGAATAAACTGTTTGCAGAAGCTTGTGGCTTCTAACTGTCAATACTGACATATGCAATAATTGCATTCTCGTATTTCATCAAATTTCTTATTTCATGCTAAATGAATTGATAGTGAAATTGATGAGCCAAAATATAACAAAGACACAAAAGAGAAAGCAAAGCATACTTTCCCGGCAATAAAGTGCGCATCTTATCAGCATTTCTTATTAAATATTCCTGCAGTTATTCGGATGAATTTTTTCAATTTTTCTCTCTATTGAAATTCTAAGTCATATGAGGAATAAATATGGCTGTAATCAACATTATTAAATTCTCCGTCTATAAAATTTACCGTTCTCTCATCATGATATATTTTCACTTCATCTCGTGTATGTCTTCAATGATACATTTCCTCGAAGTACATCGGTTTTTCAGTAAATCCTTCATGTCTGGACGGAATATTCATGCTGACATTCCATACAACGAATGAACAAGACATAATTTAAGTTAATTTAATTTAATATTAAATAAAAATTTTAAATTAATAAATTAATTGTCAATGTAATATTAATTAATTTAAGCCGAACACCTCACATTTTAGCACTGCTGAGGAGGGTAATCGGATAAATCTTAGAAATAACCTGCTATTATATATATTTGCACATGTGTTTCATGATACCATTTACTATAATTGATGGAAATGTCTTTGACTTCCATCAGCACTGAAACTTACTTTGTAGACAATTAAGCGATGTTCTCCGTTCCGCAGCATTGAACCGCCAACTCGTTTCAAGGGGAGATGTGACATTGCAATCATCTTCGTCTTCTCATCTACAAAATAACAACGTGATTATATTTCAATACTGCATTAAGATGGGAATTTTTTTATCGCTAGAATGGTGTAAATGAAAGAATGGAATGGTTTTAAGTGTGTTATAACATTTATGTAGTATATTATTATATGGCGATTTTTACTTCGACCACTGTAGAGAATGAACATAGAGCACGAATACGAGCATCATCGCTTACTCGAAAGATGAGAATATCAGATGATTTCGAATGCATGGCCCAATTAATGCCCGACATGTTGGAAAACATGATAATTCGGCCACATGGCAGGGTGGCGTTCGCCTAATGTGCCCTCAAGATCATTTATTTCTACATTCATTTAATGCTGCATGCCTTAGATGGTGCGCTTCCATAAGCAACTCCGTGGCTAAGTCAGCATCAGTAGTCGGACCAGGGTTTTTTCCATTTTTTTCGCAGCTCTACAAAACTTTCGCAAGCCTACTAATGCCAGCAGCATCATATTTCATGATTATGAAGAGCAAAACACCGCTCTTATCAAAACTTGACCAACGCCCAATATCTGTCGGGAGAAACTGATTTTTCAAAATGTCTTGTGCAATTTCCGCAACGAAGTGCTTTCTTGCAATAAGCCAGATTTTTCGAGAGTAACTACATTTCGTCATTGATGACTTAAAAGATTTTTCGCAAATATCTGATTACATGAACTTGCCACTACCTCCATCTATTGTTTCTTAGGAGTCATTTTGTTATACTAAACTACTTAAATGATAAAACTGGCATTTTGTTACCGAATCCATCCTATCAACTGGTACATACATGTGCATGTAGCAAATATAGCCTGACGTCACTAACCTTGCAACTAAACCACCAACAAAAACTTTGCAACAAAAATTCTTGTTATTACATGTCATTTCAGACATGATCCGTTCCAGTTGATAACAGGCGCTGACAGGAAGGTCACAACAAAAGGAAATAAACCAATCAGTAATTGGCAGAAAGTAGAAGTTCTCATCAAAAGAAAACAAGCAATAATTACGAATCGAAAGAGAAATAACGGATGATGTAGAAATTCAGCGGTGTGGAAATCTCAACTTGCAAAGATGCAACAATCCTGTACATAAAAACCTTGAGCATGATGTTTGAGCATGATATTCTCTTTCCATTGACTCCTCCTGTTCCTCATGCAGCTATCTTGTTTGGCTTTCCACTAATATTGCACTGATATTTCCCATCAATTCTCTCCGTCTCTGAATGCATCGAGCTTGAGGGTATAGGTCCACCCCAAATTTCCCGGCATGTGGAGGAACTGAAGCCGATCAGTAGCGACTGCACAAGCATCAAATTTTGAAATCTGTTTGCAGGAATAATTGGTAGCCGAATTAATATTCTGATCACATTATTTCTGCAACAGACGAAGGTCTCAGGCCGAAAACTTGTGTGCCAATGAATCTAATTCGAGCAAAACAAAATCTGCTTTCCTGTAATATTATCGACTCCGGCTCGATAGTTCTACATCACATTAATGTTTTTCATTCCCTCGTGTGTTTCTTTTTGTCCAATGGCTCTATCTTTCATCTCTTAGTGTTCTGAAGCATCGAATTTATTGTCACAAAGTTATTTTCCTATTTTTGCTGTAACAGTTTTCCACTTTTTCTGATGGTCGTGTGTCAGCTTCTTTCCTCTTTCTCCTCTTGTTCTTTCAAGCAAGCCTTGGAATGCCGCTTGGCCAACGACACTTTTTTTACGAAGCCTGTCTGTGATTGGCAACGTGTGGCAGAACTGATTGTTGGCAGTTAGGTCAACGCTCAAACACCATGTTGATCCAAAATAGATGTCTCGAGATTCGGACATTTTATTTTTATGGACTTTGCATCACTTAAGCGAAATTCCATAGCAGTCTATTTTCCAGGGCCAGCTATGAAATTTTCTGCCTATCTGATATAAAATGGGGCAAATTTTTCGCAGCATCCACGTCTTTAGAATGCGCTTTCAAATTTTCTGAATGGAAGGTAAGAACCGTTTGTAAGATGAGAATGCATTAATTTAATATCACTCATCGCTTGATTTGATCCTTTCGGGTGATCTTCAAAACCACCAACTGTTCGACGATACTTTGGACAATGACAATATAACTGATAACACAAGTCCAAACATTGTGTTTTCTGCAGCAGTAACTCTTATGGAAAGTGTGGATGTCGAGCGCTTCAAATGACTTCAGTTGCGTTCAGAATTTGAGGCATAGCGACTGTACAAAATGAATTTCAATGCATATATCCGACAATACTCATATTAATCTGAATTTTATTTGTTTCGTTTTTACATTAATTGAAGAATTATTTGAAATCACGTCGGCTATCATTCTTTTATAGAACTGTTGGCAACTTCTTAAACATGGCCACAGTAACTCAGTAGATGCTAAGAACTACTGCTGCAATTCTTCTATTTTGATGAACCTGTTGCAAGAAGCAAGACGCTGTGAATAATATGAAGCTTTATCTAAATGATAACATAATGAATAACATGCTAATTAGTTGTCAGTAGTTTGCCTTTTCCATCTTGTAGACCAGTATTTATTCAATCAGACAACATAAGTTCATTTAAATGCAAGAATTACAAGGTTTCAATTTTCCGCACGACTAAGTTAATTTTTTTCGCAGCGAGTTCATTTTTCTAAGCATTTTCGCAGATTTTCGCAGTGCGAAAATTTCCGCAGCTGGCGCGACCACTGGTCAGCATCTCATGTAGCTAGGTAGAGAATCCGATTCCCCATTGACTTCACTCCCCAAAACCAACTCACAGAGAGACCGATCAAGGCAGTGCAGAGAATCGAACCCGGCCAAGACATTTGACATACTCGTAGAACGCTAATTACTGCACCATCACACCTTCAGTATCCATGACTTAATTTTTTAAAGCAAGTTCGGTTCAAAGTCGAATTCATATTCCATTTTAAATACTTGCAAACACAGATGGATTCATCTGTCACGGTTGCTCTAGAGGTGACGTGATTCTATCTCAGCCATTGTATGCAATGGTAGAGAGATGTGGAAAAATCTGTCTCACTTTGGCCTACGTGATTGGCAATGCGTAAGGAAAGTTGTATTAGGAACCACTCGAGCTGTCGTTGTCACTTTGAAGACTGATTATCTGCCGAGTGAACAGTGCCTATCTTTCTTTGTGATAAATTCATCAGATGGAAATATCATTCACATCGTTCGACTCCTCAAGATCTAAATATACTGACTGTGTGCGCTCAATGCGGTGTCATTGACTTAGTTCGTCAGAATTCAGACTTGAATCTACATTAAGTTCAATGGAAAAATTGATCTTCTTGTCCCTCAAGGCTAGTTCTTGATGTGACCATCAGTATTAAAAAATGTCATCTCTAGACCAAAGACAAAGCAATTCATCTCTCTGCTTGTAACAAATGAAGGTCAAACACGGAAGTAAATAGGGTCTGACTGATTTCGACACTAATGAATAGAATAATGAAATACTCTAACAGCTACGGCATATTAAACAAGAGAACACACGGTTGTATAGGTAGTTGTTGACGGGCCGTGCTTCGGTGCGGAAGCACAGGTCTAATATTCGAGTCTAACAGCCTCAGGAACCTCAGGAGGCCTAGGTTGGTATGACTTCCTGTCTTTGGTGGAGGACAGATCAGCAAAAAAACACATTGGGTGACTATTATTCTTACTATATATCCAACCTAATAGCGATTTTAGCCAATAATTTAAGCCGCAGGTTTACAAACATAACCTTAAGGAAACATTATACGTGTAACAGATCAGAGAATAAATGCGTTGCTATCACAATCGCTACTTACTATCACTGCTAGATCGATGCAGGAATGTGAAGCGTAGATGGTCGGTATCCAAATTATCGGGAATGTTGATCTTCACCATTTCACCCCATCTTGGGTTATTCCTCCGAAAATATACAGTCGAGCAATACTTCGTCACTGTTTGAGCGCTAGGATCAGTAGCTCCACCCGGATATATAGGAAGAGGATCACCGCGTGAGTTGATTAACATCATACCCACCTCGATAGTCTTTTCATTTTTCATCTGTAACTGAAAGGAAATTAAAAAGTCCCTTTTTTATGTCTGCCAAGGCTGTTAGAATCATATAACTTCCCAATGTATACATCAATTATTATAACCTGGCTAAGGCATGATTTCAACCGATCAGAGGTCGACCTTATCCAGTCAATACTAGTCAATAAGACAACTGGGAACTATTCATACGGGTATTATCTACCAATCTTTGCAATCAATGCAGTTCAGATTCAAAATCGAAAGACGAATAATCTTTTGAAACTTCAAGACAACATATTCAGAAGTCAACAAGGAATTATTGAATGTCTATGTATTCATCAAAATTTTAACTTTTTTTCATAGTCGATTGTCATCGGATTCAAATGTACATAGGTTACCCAAGAAGTTGATAATTTACAACAATATGCACGCATGGAAAATGAAAACTACACTCTACCAAAGACAAGCTATATTCAGAACTAGGATTCGCAGCCCGGATGAAAGTCAAAGTCGTCTCAATTTGGAGCCCGGGCTCAGAAGCCCGGGTAGCACGATTTTTTAAAGTTCGATTTGAAGTCCTTTTAAGTATTGCCATCAACTTACATTCTTCGATTCTTGATAACCTTTCTTTCAATATGTTGTCTTGCACCTCGTCCTTCAACTTCATAATGATTTCTCCGATAGAATCATCTGATTTGGGAAGATCTGGCTTCAGATAGTTGGTAAGCGTCTTTACTTTCAGCCATGATATTAAAGGCAAGACCGTCAGTAGCAGTAAGACGCACAATCAAATCGTCTTGAAATTCCATTCAACAGAGACTGCATTAATTTTTGCCGTTTTTGTCCTCGCTAGTCGCCTCTATATAATTGAGATGGTCCAAGTCATGTGTTTGAGGTGATTAGGCAGTCCCCTAGGAGAGCTAAAGCTCTAGTCTCAGAGTTCTACCGACAAAATCTAGTCGCAGGCCTTGAACTACAAGACTAACAGCGCATCCAATGCACATATTTGATGAATCTTCACATTTAGTGGGAGAATGAAGAATTGTTTATTCAGAGAATTTTCGCTTAAATTCCACTGCGTACTTTAAATAGAACCGATATTTTTAGGTATTAGGGTTCATTCCTATAGCCCGGGCTTGTCTCCTAAGTCCAGGCTAAGCCCAAAAATTGTGAATTCAGCCTGGGCTGAAAATTCGGGCGGGCTGTCCGGGCTGCGGGCCCTCTTCTGAACACGTGGAGTACATCAAACAAGTCTAATGGATATAACAAGAACACGCTAAGATTAATATTTTTCAAGACTCCCCATCATGATTACTGTACTAAAAGCAGATCCCTCATTTGTCTGGGAATACAACATCAGTGCAAAGGAAAATGATACGAAACTACAAGACAAACACTGCTTGTGGTGGCATAGGCAAGAATGATTCAATTCCTCCTATTTGATTATATTTGCCGCGAGATTTTGTAAATTAAGGGAATAGAAAATGCTTATCATCTTTCATCATTATATACCTTATATCGGCACCTGACTGAATCAAACTAGAGTAAACTCTAACCATAGCAGTGGTGGCCACTGGCCAGGCATGCGAACGCACAAGCGTGGCCCCGCGAAAAGCTCTTGAAGTGGCTCCCTTAATGACAGAATAGGTCACTAACGTCTAGAGTGGTGCCCTTCATTTACAAAGAATTGGTGTTTTCTTTCTACTCGATTGATCCCTCTTAATACAGACAGGGCACTTACCGGCCAAAAATGGCACCCCAAAAATAGAAGGAGCCTGTAAAATCGATCACCCAGTAGCAGAGGGTGGTGCCCCTCCCGCGTCACAATGGAAGCCAATAAAAGAGAACCTACCCCCCCCCCCCATCGCATGAATTGACATCACGAGTTTTGAAGGATTACGCGGATTGAAGGATTTGGCGCTGGATTCGGAGATCTGTGTTGACGTCGCTGGATGTTCTCTCAAAGTCGCTCATTGGAGTTGAAGAATATCGTGTCGTCTGTATTTTATTCCTCAGTTTACTTATTAGCAACTTGGTTTATAAATTATGCATAGGAGAAAAAAAGAGTGGGTCCCCTTACAAAGAAACTCCTGCATTGGCTTGACAAGCTTGGTGGAAGACTTTCAACCATTCAAAAAGGATAGATATCTGCCGTGCTTAAGGTACAAGGAATGTTCCTAAACTTCGTGCAAAAAATAATACAAAGAGATCATTTGATTGTCATAATTTGCACACAGTAGCTGGAGCCTAGAATCATCATCAGACTTTGATTCAGCGTCAAATATGACAGCATGACTATTCCGTCGCTTTCATGATGGCCAGACCTATCTCTCTCAGGACTTTCCCCTAGAATGCATTGTCAGTGACGGATTTTCTCGGCATCACAGATTTGGGCAAGATGAATGGGATCTCGTCGACAGTGATAAGATGCGACAAAAGTCTCTCCCAGTTTGTCATTCATTTGCAGAAGCTCCGTTGAAGATGTCACTCGGCTAAGTTCATGCGAATCAGATAGAAACCCAGACACTCAGCGAGCAGCCAGCTTTATTTTTCCAGACGAATCTTGAGGAATTAATGACTGGATGCATCAATTCATAAAATTTTACTCTTACCACAGACATGTAGCAAAAATCACAAAAGCTCTACACGAACAAAGGAAACTCCCCTATAGTGTACTGTGTTACCAAAGCATATAAAACAAATTCAAGCTTTCGTGAGTCCATGCGCATTGTCAAGGATCAAGAAGACTATTCTCAAAGATTGGCTTTGGGAAGTCGCTCTATCAACTCCACCATCTAAATTTAGCTGGCCACACGCATTATATGTTGTAAAAACATCAGAATCGCATCCTTCAATCATGTACATCATGTTGAAAATTTAATCGAATTCCTAGCGAGATGTCGAAATTGGGGTAGTGACTCAATTGCGAAATTTCAATTAAGTACTGCAATATTAGACATGGAAAAGACGTTAAACCTCATCGTTCTAAAAGAGAGCTTTCACTCGTATCCTTTGCATAATCTTTTGTAGCAGACGTTACAGAATAGCGAAAATACAGAATTTATCATCAATGAAATTAAGCTATAACATCATGAGGCGAAGAAAAATTGCTTCTGAGTTTCTCAAACATACTAATTAAAATTTCAAAGGTTCCAAACTCTGTTTTTGAAGTTTTGGGAGAATTATAAGAAAATGAGAAAAATCAATCGAATATGGTCCATCATTCGAACTTTCGAATCTCCAAGTGCTTGTTTCATAGGAAACATGTCTTTCAAATGAACACTCATATTACGATGAATCTTTATTGCTTGAATCTTCACTTCTTCTACCAACATCAGCTTGAATAAAACCAGACATTTGCCTTGATTTCGTATAGAAATTATGAAAGGTTTTCCCGATGCTGATGTAAGCAGGGAATTTTAACTCAACAAGCCATCTCAAATTTTACTTCGCCTTAAGAAAAGCAATTAATCGATGTAATGTTAGTGAGCAATCCAACATAAAAGTACGGGACTCATTCTTGATGAGAATTATAGTGAATAAGGTTGAGGGTGAACTTCTCACCAGGTTGCGATTAATTATCCGAGGATGAAGTGAGCTTGACAGTGACATATTCTATAACGAACATGAATAAAATACTTATTACAGAAAGACAAATCCGTGAAGGTTTGTAGAAACACATTTAATGACCGGAAAATTCCGAATTATTGTTTTTCGAATTATAGCCAATTGTGCGAGAAATTGTATTAACTATATTTTCATCCGAATAATATATAAAAATATAACAACGCTTAACGAAGTCAATAACTCTGGTTTTCAAGAATTCGAATAGATGTCACGAATAATGGCTTGCTGACTGGGAATCGAACCCAGTCGTCGAAATGCTTGAGCGCACGAGGCTGAAGAAGCACTAGATTGATGACTGGCAATTATCAAGCAGGGTGAATGAAGAACTTTGCTGAAGTTATCTTGATCTCCTGAAAACAGGATTACCATAAGCACAGGTGAGAAGTGGGACTAATCATCATTCGAAAAATTCACATCACATTTCAACAATACGATTGAATTGTACATGGCTCTGTTTATGTCTGCTATCACAAATTTCGAAAATCGGCAAAAATGATCAAAAATCGGGAATAAATGAAACATTCTACAAATTTTACTAATTATGAAGCTGAAATATTTTCCAAGAGGGGCTATCTGCAAGAAATAATAACGAAACTCCCCAACGCTTCGCTCATCTAATGAGAACTCTGAATGGCACGGATAAAAATTAATGACTGAATGACATACATGAATTGATTACAAAATTTCAATAATCATAGATTGAAAATTAGGCTAAAGAAGCAAAATGTATGTAAAACTAAAGAATTACTTAATGCATGTAATTCGGTCTTTAATTTATATCTGTGTCCTTGAGAATGCACTCTGGAGGATTAGCGATACGTTGAGAAAATATTTTCTCCTAATGATATTATTAATACTAAAAGATGTTTGACTAACAGTTGTCGATGGGAGAGAATATCAGTTAACAACACCACAGAATTAGATTCATCTGCGCGTGATTCGAAGCAGATAAACAAAATATCTAATTCTGTGAACAATACTGATGTTGCAAATGTGATGAAGTGATAAGTTCTGACTGCTATTGAACAATTTTTGATGATTCAAAGAATTCATTCAACATTCTTTGATCATCTCTTTCATATTTCACAAATATGGAAACGTTGTTGTCTTCTACGTATAATAATACCTCTGTGAACTGGATGCCGAGCGATTATAATGAATCCATGAGCTTCTAAGTCTGATATTAGTTATAATTTGTATCATATTCACGCATCTGCTTGATCAAATGTTTAGATCTTGATAGATTTGTCTGAATAACAACTGAATTAGTGGAAACAGGTGGTGACATATGAAAAAGCTGAAGAGCAAAAAAAGACAGCAAGTTTTTACAAATATTCCGTTTTTGAATGATGACCTCCACTTTCCCGTCACAGCTATCCGCATTCCCCACTCTTGATTGTTTAACCTTCTCGCAAAGCGCTATGCCAAAAGTATATAATCAACACAAAATGACTTTTTGTGGCTTTTACAAACACATCACAAAACATTTCTATGTAATGCAAAAAAGGACTGATAAAGTACTAAATACAACAACATTATACATGCAATAAAATGCTTATAGAAATATGATTACAGACGTCAATAATACATGAGAGCAGCATCACAACACCTACTGCAGACTTCGTCCGTCGCACACGACTTTGAAAAGGAGTCGCGGACCGCAAAAGAAGGGTTCACGGGCGGCAGGTTGCCGACTCCTGACATACCAGTAGATATTAGATTACACAAAAAATTTTCATACGTAACATTGTTCTAGCAGCCATTGATGCATGTATTTCATTCGTGCAAAAGAAACTCGAATAAGGTTAGTGAAAAGAGCTCACACGGTTGGATGAGCCTTGCTCAGATTTGCTTTCATGCTCTTTCAGTTTGATGACTTCTTGCAAATTGGAATTTTCCTTTCTCTTTCGATCGAATAAGTTGAGAAACTCATTCATCCCGTTCTTCCATGTAGTTCTAATTTTTCCTTTTCAAAGCGAGCAAAGCATAGTGCTCTGGTAGGAGAGCTCCATGACATATTTCTAACATGCAGTTCATTTTCAAACCCTTAAAATTGCATTTGCGATTGGCAGTTATGATTGTTGTTTGCTGAGAATGTCAGTTATTTCAGAAACGGATCTTTAGGGCTCTGTATTTGTAAGTGATTGATTCGTATTACTCATACAGAGAATGACAAATAATATTGATCTGTGCAAGCGACGGTCAAGTTCATATATTTTCTCATAGTAGCACTTCAACTTATGATGATATATGATGTATATGAGAAACCGACAACCCTCCTAGCATGCCCACGACATTTTCAGTAATTTCCAGAAATTAGAGGCATCACAAGAAATCTATTATTCATATTATGTAAGTCATACATAGAAGGTGATGGTTTTCCCTAGGCGCCGTGAACAACTGCCTCCTACCTGAATTTTCCGAAGAAATATATGCATATTAACCCCAAAATTTGAGTAAAGAAGATTTCCCTAAAAAGTGTGAAAAAGAGAGAGTAAAATTAAGATCTCATGCTGAGATGTTCGAGCATGTCAACAATTGATGCAAACATGACATGCAACTCAAAGCATTGATTTTTGTTAGCACATTAACATCAGACGAATGACACCTTTTCTCACAGAAATTAATTATTTGGTCATTGGAATTCATTTTTGGTCATTCAATTTCATCGCATTTTTTAAATTTCGAAAGATCACTTTTATGCTTGAAAGACCACGACAGCTATGCTAGATTCATATTTCTAATCAATTCTAAGGCTTTTCTTTGCTGTTTATATTTGCCCAAGTATACGAAAGACAATTATCATATGGCTGTCGCACTTCTCGCAATTTTGAGTCTCAATTGCTGGATGGCCCATCCAGCATTCCTTAAGAATTTCAGAGCAATAGTCTCTTACTAATGGTAGATTGCAGTCGTTGAAGAATTTCGTTTTACCTCTCCCTAAGCTTCGATGTACAGAGGGATTCGAATTGGAAGAAACCTTTCTTTATGGGATGTGTCAGATAGGTTGTACGGTGAAGTAGGCTGGTATCATGATGAGGCAGTAATAGCTCCTCCGCCCTTCAATGACATGAAGTCTGTTTATCCCAATACACGACAAGATATTGAGATTTGCTCATTTTGATCCAGTCACAATCGAATAGCTAAGGAGCCTTTCACACTTCGAATGATTGATGGACTGCACCATGCATTGAAATTTGTTTCGTCGATGTACAGTCTTTCAAGATCGACACAATCTCAGAGCATCCATAGAGCATATTCCTCTCTAAATTCCGTCACATTGTCACAGCTTCGTTCAACAGGTTGAACGCGTAGCAGTTTAGTAGAATATCCATGAGCACCCTAACAGCGGTCAATGGTGCTCAAAGAAACTCTCGGATGATTAGGTGTGTTGTGGATTATTAGGATCGGCTGCCGTGTTAAGTCGGGATTGGTATCGTCGATTGCTTTGATATCATCAAAATCATTGCTTGTTAATTTTTTCAACTTTTCTGATCTTTTTGAACTTTCTCGTATTTTCTGGCAATCGACAGGGCAGTAAGACGTATAAGGTGAGACACATTCACACTTTTTCGACTATGTTCAACTATGCGAATTCGATCAGTATCACTCATTTTTCTTCGCTCCGATTCTTCTTTGTTGACCGGCGCGTTCCATTTCGATAAAATACGAGTAAATAGTTCACCATCCTCCGAAACTCAATTTTAGCAACACAGGCGTCATGTTGATGACGACTGACATCGTTTACAGTTCAGTTGCAAGACAACAAAACTTTACATTCTTTATCACTATTGGGAAGTCATCTTACTCTATGAAAGTTTTGAAGACATAGAAGCCGAAAATTTTGACTCGTACCGGCACGGTGATAATTATACTTCAACCAACACTGACAATCAGTGAAAGATTTTGAATCATCTATGTCGTCTGTTAACTGTTTGTTTGTGTGTAAATACGAACAGTAAACCGGCTTACCTACTGAAGCAAGAATGCCGGAACACGATGGCACAAAATACTTCTATGAAGTCAAAGAATTCACTGGAAACATGAATCTAGCATAACTGCAACTATAAATTATGGCCTTCCAAACATAAAAGTATTATTTTGAAATTTAAAAATATACTATTAAATTGAATGACCAAAATTCCCAATGGACAAATAAATAAATTTAGATGAGAAAATGTTAGTAAGCACCGATGGACGCACACCTACCACCTGAACTTTCCGGTTAAATTCTTATGTATATGTATCTCAAAATTAATTGAAAAAATAGAGTAAAGATTTTCTCCAAAAAAGAGTGAAAATAGAGTAAATTTAAGGTCTCCCAAAAACGAGATGTAATCATGCTGAGAAGTTCAAACATAGCAAAAATTAATGCAAATATAACATGCTACTCAGAACATTGAATTTTATTAGCACAATCTGTTAATCCAAGCTACCACAGCATCGATGGACACACACAAAATTTGCTTACCTTAAAATCCATCTGGATAAAGAAAAATAAAGTGAAATTAGCAAAAACATTAATTTTCGTCTCGAAAGTTTATTGTAGTTGATACAAAGCAGTCAGGCTTGTGAAACTTCTATCTCTAATTACTAGGCATTGCAACATTAATCACTGCGACGAAATATGGTCGATGATTGACTGCTGTTCGATAGAAACTCTCAACACCACTGTTCAGCTTCAGACATACGTTTAATTGGTCAGCGATAGCAGGCCACCATATTCGTGGGTTCGAGTCCTGGTAAACGCACATTATTTTCATGACAATTTAATCTAACATTATCAGTGGTCGGATTCAGAATTTTCAGGATTTTCGTGCCCACCCCTCGAAATTCGTGCCCATGCACTGCCAACTTCTCCATATGCACGACTATAAATCGCCTTGTAATTGAATTGCATAATCTTCATTTTGTTTTCTTGAGCCCATAGATTCATTCGTTGCATATACATGTACAATGTACATGCAATAGAAAACAGTCAACTGAAAATATACCGAAATGCCTAGAAATGCACTTTGCATTTAGCTACAAGTGCGAGTATTATTCGTAGCACCTATAAAATATTGCGTGGAAAGTTTATATAAATCATTTCTTATTAGGAACAGCATCATCATCGTCACTGTCAAGGTAAACACTGATCTTTCTTTTCATGAACTTTTGAATTAGTCTGTCTGATTCCAGATTTTTCTCCATTAGTTTCGACATTTCATTCAGAAGAACCTACAGATTTGCATCCGCATCCTTCAGACTTTTTAGAGTCTCGTTATATCTTCCTGAAACGAATCTTTTCGTTTTATCATCTGTCATTTTCTGTTCACTTTGTGATGTTGGCTTGTACTACTTCAAGCCCTTTATAGGCTTAGCTGGGCATGCCTTTGGTCGTGGGTTCCCCTGCTGCTGATCGTCCAAGATGTTACAGGAACCGAAACGAAATGTAGGCAATTGATCAGCTTGCTGATGAGGCCCGTGCAACTTTGTAGGGTAAACTCGGCTAATTCGGAGGCACTTCTTTTTTGGAGGTATTTAATTTGATCAAATAATTTTCTTACTTAAAGAAATCCGATATTCTGCAGTCACGTATGGAAATCTAATATTTGGTATGCTGGCCTACGTCAATCATGTTGGAATGATCAAAAATTCTGCAGCGGAAGTGATGCTACACGATATTCTTTATATAGATCACCATAGATATGTGACAAAAATTCGCTGTTCATGCATACACATCGTGGGAAAGTCAACATTTTCTCAACATTTTGTGATATAATGCCGACAGGCAACTATGTGTTGACTGAACATTTGTTGCAAGTTAGAAACTTGATGCAAATCAACCTAAATCAAAATACACTTGCTGGATACTTAGGTAATTAATTGAAAAGCAAGCATTTTTCATTACTTGGTTGACGATGGATCGGTAAACACGCATAGCTGCTGCTACGAAGGCAGTAGCAGTTAGCAGAATATCAATCTATAAAGCCTCCAGGCTATACGGCATTCTCGAAACTACTTTGAGAAGACATGTCAAAACTTCTATCAATCCGAATCCTGGTAACCCACGATCCCTAATCGACAGCCAAGAGCGAGATTTAATGAAGTAGTATTCGACGGATATGGTTCGCTTAGGGTTCGGATTGAAAACAACCGATATGATTCGTTTTGCGAATACTATGGCTGGAACTGGCGGTCCTCTTTCAAAAGACGTGACAATATTTCAGTGAGAGCGCTCGAGCCAGTAGCCCACTATCGAGAAACGATTGCGAAACGCGCAATGATAAACGACTTCTTCGACAAGAATTATTAGGGAGCCGAACTGCATCTGGAGGATAAGTCTCATCTCATAAGCCTATACAATCTGGATGTAACTAGACTTTAAATGGCGGGAGGATCTAGTTGCCCGGTGGCAATCAAAAATCAGTTATATTCATGGATTATTGTGTTGACAATTTCTATTCTGGAGTTATGGGATATTCAGTTGAGCTACTCATTGGAAGCATCAATTATCAAGAAAAATTAATGGTAAAACCTTGTTGATATGTTGAATGAGCAAATAGACCAATCTCATGGTAATTCCTTTCATGTATGCACTTTGTAATCAAATACTACCACCAAATTGCAAGAGTAGGCTATACTATCGAATTAGCTTTAAGTAGAGTTTACCGTCAAATTACCCGAGTCATCCATCATTTTTCTGATTGGTTTTCTTCTGTACGTAAATGAAACAATTATGTGTTAGAGTCATAAGTGGTTCCCTGAACTACGCCAACACGACGTCAGCATGACGCATACCTGTATTATTTCGTCTAATTTTTTCGGGAAAAAATTGAAAAATCTTTGTTTTCCAGAATCAGCAACGAATTAAGTTGTTCTAATACATACATACAATGAGCTAATGCATGACGCATGCAGCTATTAATACAGATTGTGTTCAAAAATTCAGGTGATTCTCAGAAAAAGATGGGCACGAATTTCAAAAGGTGCAATTTTCGTGCCCACACTCATTTTTCGTGTATTCGTGCCAACTTTCGACAAATTCGTTCCCAAATCCGACCACTGCATTATTACACATGATTATGTGTTATACATAGCATATGTCAGGAAATTTCATCTTCAAGAATCGTACAGCTAAAAGCAACGACTTATCCTCCACTAAATCAATGGATCGTGTTCAACTTTACTGATATGCTTGTTGACAATGTCTACGCGGGTTTGTATGTGAGCGTGTCCAGATTCCCGTGATTAGCTTTGTGATACATGAAGTTCTTCAATTCGCTCATATTATAACATAAAGGAATGTCGAAAAAAGAATCATGTATGCAGTGCATAGTGATTTCTGATAGTGCAAAATAAAAAGCAAATATCGTTATCTTAGATTTGAAAACTCAGACGAAATCTTGTCTCTTTAGGGAAAACAAATTTAACTTCAAAGATAATAATTTGCTTTTTATGCCATCATTACATCCAGCCATCTTAAGTTTTATCTGTACATTTGTCATCTACACCTCGAACATAGTTTAATGCTTGACTTGGGTCCGTGAAAAAGTTGACATTGCGGAATTTATTTATGTTTGAATTATCTTAATGCACTCCAAGATGATGAGGTCAAAAACTAATTCAGGAGTCACATCATAGTCATCTTGTGTACTTTCTAGTCAACATGCCTGTAGGTATTTTACATCTATATAAAAAACTAAGAATATATTTCCATAACTACATTCGTGCAAGTAAGTAAGCATGATGAAAGAAATCTGTACCCTTTCCATAAATTCCGCAGCAGTTATTTGAACATAGATACTATTCCGAGTTTGAGAATTTTTCAAATCGTCGGTGATAGCTAATCGTCTGGCAATGATGCAGTCTCTGTAGGCAGGATCTTCTTTTATAGTATTGTAGGACATGTTGACTATTCGGAATCCAATTTTCATGTTATAATCGCTTGAAGTGATTACAGTCTCCGCACGGAACATATTCGCCACAGCTGTCTCCAAAAATTGTTCGTTCCTGAAATGAGAATTGTGTTCAATTGCAATAAACTCATTTAAGTTAACAAAACATGAGTATGAATGCAGGTATGTGTTTCAACAGACTGAACAGCAAAATTAATAGCTAAACTTGACTATCTTTGAAAGTCGATTACATATACCATCGTTTAACCACGGGTCGCTCAAAATAACATTATCGATGTTTATGAGGACTTAAAAAATGAATGCAGGTGATGATGGAGTGGAGTGGAATATTCTATTCTACGCTAATGAAATCGTTGTCTTTTCATAGAATTCATAGAAACTTGAATCCTTCTTTAATGAATAATTGCTACTTATAAGAGACCAGCTTTGAAGATACATTCAATAATAATTTTGGTATATCATATAGTTTCACATACCACAGCTTATATTGCATATTTTTATACATTTAACTGCCTTCTGATCTAATTTTCATCGAGTCTCAAAACTGCTATTGACGGGAACGGTGTTACGGGAAATGAAGCAATAGGAGAAATTCATCAAGGCTACTTGTACATGTACCTCAGCTGAATTACATATCTTAAGACACTGCTATATTACATCGTCAACTTTCATACTTCTTTTTAAAGAACGATATGCCTTGTATTTACACAACGAAAGATCATAAATCATCTATTGAGGGTAAATAGAAAAAAATTCAAAAGTGAATAGATGCTTTTTAAAAATTCTGAAAGATCACATAAGAAATTCGAAAAAATTCATTCAAACTTTTAACTTTGATCAGCTTGCAAGCCTATTATTTAGCAGAATTATTGCGCACAAGGCAGTCGTCAGTAATAATAATGTTGGTCTCACTTTAAATATGTGATCACTCGGACGATGTAGAGCAGTCGTTATGATCACTGTCTGTTATGATGAAACTGAGTCTCTGAATCTTTTGACAGAAGTATCAGAGGAAGTGACTATGCAAATCTTCGTTGCTGCACTGAGCATTCCAACATGTCCTTCTTCCATAGAACAGCGTAGTTGTGAAAAGGCTCTTACAGGTATTTCCAACATCTGGCAGTGTTGACGCGTTCAAGAAGGTTGTCAATAAGCTTCTACTTGGCTCCATAGAGAGCTAATAATTTGAAGTGTTTATTTTCAACAAGCTTCTGCTATATTGACTTTTGAAATCATCGCCTTTTGGTATTTTTATACTTAGCGTTGTTATCTAACTATTGTAGAGTTACTCAGGTATTCTACTTAATCATCTCATTATCATCGTTCTTTCATTTTTCTTTGATCTTCTAGAACTAGAGGGACAACTTCGGAGTATAGGCTCGTTCTCTTCAATCAGACTTTGATCTTGATAGCTGCAGATGTCGGGAAAAGCTTCATTTTTCATAATTATTTTCTTTGTTGGGAAGTGAAGTCTTATAAAACTTTGATTAAGCTAATGAATTCAATCATTTTTTACAAGATTTAGAAGACCAAAATCTTCACTTCACAACAACGAAAATAAGTAAAAGGACAGAACATTTATTTATTTAGCTAACCTTTAAAGAAAGCAAACAATATTCTCATACCCCAGGCGAAATAGTCGCCATTTTCTTAAATTCTAGATGAAGTGGAACCACACTTGAATTAATATAAAAATCAATGCAAAATTATGCTATCGAGTCTGAAAGCATTCCAACTTTTGTTCATCTCTAGACAGTCTGCCAAAACAATTTGGTCTTTTTCGGCTGCAACAAGTAGATCTTGGAATGATCAATTCGGCTCAAAAATCAAACGTCCAAAAATTGAAAGCTGTGATCTTCCTTTCCCTGCACTTCATTTCTTCTTTGATTCAGATATTATAGTTGTCGAAGAATTAATAGTAAAAACAGCGAGAAACGGATATACAGTAATTTAGAATACAGATTCTCAAAAGAACACACTCCTTCAATTATTGCAATGATCAGGTAGATTCAGTTGGATAGAAGTTGTGTCATGGTGCATCTACAACAGAGGTCTCTCTCAAGTGATAACGACTGAGGGTCAAGTGGATCACTCAGATAAGCATCACTTCCACGCAGACGCGCATTTGCAGATAGATCAACCGATCACTATTATCTTGAAAGTTGGCAATAATAGCAATCGATCATCAAAATGAGAAAAATGTGATCATTTCAAAATTACGTAACTTAGAAAGCTAGGACTTTTTGTGAATACCTTGAAAAATTGCATGATAGGGTAAATGAACAAAATTAACTATTTCATGAAACAAATTGATGAATTATTATTTCGCTATAAAATCATGGATTTGATTGCAATTGTGCAATGGACCCACTCTAACACATGCTAATTGAAAGGAATGGTTAATTTCAATAATAGATTTAACTATACCCCGGTATATGATTTCGAATGTGATAATCCGAAGATTGCAGGTTTGAGATCATAGGTAGAAGCAGATGAGTGCTACTCCAAACGAGCAACACGAGAGTAACTTCAAGAACAAGCTTCTGAAGGGAGCGGGATCGAAAATGAGACTTTCATAGAATGATGTACAGTTGTACACCTCATGGTTACAACGAATCTGCGCATTTGTTGAGTTTTATTCCCCTCTTGTCAGACAGGATTAAAGAAATGCACAATATAAATACAATGGGAAGCAGATTGATGCTTTTAAGTAAAAATAACAATTCTGTGTGTTTAATCTGACTTAGTGAAGAATATTAGGTCTAGATCCGTAATATTCGGCAAGTGTGATTAGAGGACGACTTGAAAATACATTAATAATTAAAATGATTAGGAAAAGACACAAAAATAATTAACTAAAAGTGTAATTACTAAAAAACTAATTTTAATAAATCGCATTTACAAGCATTGAGTCCCAAATATACTTTGTATTATTCGATACTTCATAGTAAAATAGATTATCATGATACATAGACTAATATCCATAAAATACTGCACTCCTTGAAAATCGATGCGTCCGTTGAAAGTAGTTATTTAAAACTGTCAGTAAAAAGTCGAAAAATTCAAAGTAGGTCATACATTTGACTTTCAAGTGGAGCAAGTCCAACAATGATTGACAAAATTTTGAAAGCGCGCGAAAGCTAAACGTCACCAAATCGTATGTCAGACGACTTCTGCAAAAAGGCGCAGATGGGCTGTGCGCAACCCCACATGAATAATCAACAATGTTAACATGATTTGACGAGAATATTAGAGCTTTATTGAAAAGCCTACACGGAATAATGGTCATATATTCAGAAGAACACATAATTGCACTAAGAAGTTGCGGTATCCGTGGCACAGTGGTTAAGTGCTTGGCCTAGTGATATTCTGGTCCAGAGGTCGAGCCCCGAAGGTGTCATTGGAAGTCGACAAGAAGGGCATCCGGACTAAAAGTACTACAACGCTCCATAAGTCTGACTATGTCAACACCGTCCAAGCCCCAAATATGGGGAGTAGTGACGTAAGAGTTTCATTTTTTTCAAGAAGCAAATAAAGTTTATGAGTTAATAAGGTTGTAGTAAAAGGAAAGAAATATTTCCGAAGTGCGTCGGTCCTGTACAAGGGAAATAGAGGGACATCAGCATACAATAATGCTCTCGGGATCATTATACGAACAGAGTGACTTGGATCTCCCTCGGGTCGCAAGCATAGATCTTTTCTGAGATTTGGCACACAATACAAACTACAGGATAACTTGTAAGGTTATCCGAAGCAGTCCATGTCGTAATGAAAGTAACAATGAATAAAACTTTTGAAAACCTCAAAAAGCGTGTCATTCTTTATAGCGAAGTTAATGGAGCTCACTACACGTATATATTGTAAAAATGCAAGTCTTTTTGATAATTCTGCATATTCATCTACAGCATAAATGAAACATTAAGTTGTAGTGTTAATACTAAATGAGGAATTTAGAATTTGAAATCCGATTAAGACTTTTAAGTCATCCGGTACAGCTAGACACACGCAGATACTTCGCAGACAATGATTAAGAGGAACCATAACATTTCAAGTTTTCGTTTTTCATGAATAGTGGAAGTTGAAATAAAACTAAATTTAAGACTATCGTTACTCTTTGTTTGAAAGTAGTACCAACCGTATTACTTCAGTAATACAATTTATGTATTGCTTTGGAATGAACAAAAATCAAATTTTATGTGTTCCGGATTTTAGAAGCATTTTGAATGTTAACAGTGAAGATCACTGCATACAAAATACGAATCTGACAGGGGCGGTCGGTAACTGCGCAGGATATTCACTGTATACCCATCTAATTTTCCTGAAAATATTGTAATGTACATCGTTTGAAATCTAACTACGGTTAACTGTCTTATAAAGCACAACTGTTGTCATCCGTTGCCTGATAATCAATTTGACCATTAAGTCATCAGAAGACACTGTCGTGTATGTGTTAATTTCTATGTAGCTTTATAGGCAGTGAACAATGGATTGTCTATCAAAATAACTTCAAAATAACACCTTCGGTAAAAGTAGTGAATGGCCCACTTGCAAGCATGCGCATCCCCTAAATCTTCAGGGTTTCCCGCATGAAGTCAGATATCGAATGCTATACGGTCAGGCCGCTGATGAGTTGAAATTAGCATGAATTACTAGAAGACATATATACCCATCACTAACCAGGCACAACTTCACGAAGGCCCGTGTATTGCATCCAGAACCACTAAACACTGCAACTTTATTTGAGAAGACTCGTCAACTTATCCTCGGTTAAAACTTGTGAAAATAAGAGAGGAATTTGATAATGACGCAGAAGTCAACATATCTCGTGCGAGAATATTGGTGTAATGTCAAATGATGACGTGACAATAGATTCCGGCATGCATGGAATGTTCGTATAGTTTGCAGTTATTGAACAAGCGCTTCGTGCAGATTTTGTCTGATTTTGAGACTGTTGCTTAATTCCTTTCTACAGGACAGAGCAAACTTCGGCCTCTGAAGTTTTCAGATGATTGACTTCGTTAATGGATTATTGAAAATCAAATAACCGCTGTTCGTGGTTGCAAGGATGGAGTCAAAGTTTAAGGTCAGAATTTCGAACAATGAATGAACAAGATGATCATTGTATTTCTTATAAGTACGGCAATTTTTATGACATGTCACATTTTTAGGCTAAGGTAATGTTGTGATATTTTCTGTGTCTAATCACATTTTGGTCATCTTGCTGTAGTTTTTGACTGTTAGAGTTGCTGGGAAGTAGATATAGAAATGACTGATGCTTGTAGAATGACGCAATATTGGTCTTCTCAGCAGCGCGATGCAGTCTGAGGACAGCTCCAATGCATGCATTGCCTACAGATATGAATGCTATCGGGGCCGCCAGGATTGGCTCGTCTGCCGTCTGTCTTTCCTTGCCAGCCAACCGCTGCTTCTGTAGAGCGCTCTTCTCCATGTTGAAGAAGATACTATGCAAAGACAGACTTTTCAAACATCAAATGAAGTAAATTACATTACCGTTTTGCACAACAAGCTGTAAATGGGTAGACTGTGGTAAGAGTTTGAAATAAATCGCTTTATTTGTCTTAAATTGAACTTTTAACTCTTTGACTGAAAATGGAAACATAATTTTTACTATATTTTTAGCTTTTCAAAAAATCTTGCCTAACTACAATATGAGATTGTTAGGTCATATTTGGTTATATTTAAGCTTTTTAAGTCACGTGTGACTATATTTTAAGCTTTTTAGGTCATATTTGATTATTTTAAAGCTTTGTCACATATTTTTTATTCTTAGGTCACATAAATTGCCCTACATAACCATCGTCGTTCTCTTTGGTATTCGGTATAAGCTACAAGATAAATATTTGTAACAAAATATCCAATCATCTTGAAATATTTCATTCTCGTGGGCATTAACCATATATTTTCCCTTTGACATTGCTTCAAAACCATGACAGTTGCGACACCAATTTCTGTGACTTTTAGTTTCAATGTTTTTGTGACGATGGCCGTCTGTGACGACCGAAAGGCCTTGTGATTTCCAACAAAATAAAGTGATAAGCAAACATCGACGCTTTGTGGCTTCCCATGATGAGAAATATCAATGTTTTTCTGATAACCAAATAAGGTTTTATCGAACTTTGCGGATGGAAACATCAAAAAATTGACCTGATATAAAAGTACCTTTAGAAAATGCAGAATTGTCAATTTCTTGTAAAATTAGACATCTAAATTTATTCAACTTGCTTATAGACCACAGAAAAATATACATGGAAGTTGACATTATCAAACTCATTAACCCACAAATACATCTTTACAATAATTAAGTGAATAATTGCAATAATAGCTTTTCAAGTTTGAACACTGCTCACAATAGATAGTCAGATAGTCGATATAGATAATACTGTCAGCTTTATGCTACAAATAGTGGATCCCGAATGTAAAATTGACAGAATATGAATATATTTTTATGCATCTGTTCAGTTGGATGCGCAGCTACTGCACCTTCCTACTAAATATGTAACTGAAATAGAAGCAGACTATGCGCATTCTGAAGTATTCAGCGCTGCTCAGATATCCCCAATGAAATCAAACATACTCTCAATGTTGTCTTTTGACATCTTCATGCGATAACTGATCAAAACAGATAGTTTAACAAAGTCATCTATCATCAGATGAGCAGATGAAACAGATCTATCAACATCACATCCATCAACAGATGAAAAAGTTGAATTCAAAGTTTGAATTACTATTTATAAAAACAAGATGACCGAGTTGGCAAAAACTGATGCTAATTGATCGAGCATATGCCAATCGCACTATTCATCAATTTTGAGAACAATTAAATCATTGGAACATAAAATAATGGGGCTCCTGATGCCTCCCTCTGGTTGTCGATGCTTAAAGTCGCCTGTGTAAAATGGGACTATCGCCAATACAGTGTTGTGTAGCAAAATTGTCCACCCAATCAAATTTGTAAAAAAGTACGATTATCCTCATTAGACATTTATTAATACAAATCAATATTGAACAAGCATTCTCATCTCGTAAGAATGGTCAGAAAAATGCAAAAAGAAGCAAAACTAAGAAGCGTGTGCAGACACCTCTAGAACACTGTATATTTGTACAAAATTAACAGGAGTCGGCAATTTTGCTGCAGAACACTGCAATTCCATATCGGTCACTAAAAATGAAAATCTATTTCGTTTCTTGAGAATCCGGGACTGAGAACACCGATGCACAGAGCGGCATTGTCCACTCTGCAGTGTCTGTTAGGTTATACTGTTTCTGCGATCAGTACGCTCTTTTATCATTTAATCGACTGCACTATGATGACAAATAAGGCAGCACTCAATTGTTATTATACGACAGGCAAGACGACACAAAGTCAAGGTGCATCATGAATAAACTTGTCTCACTGTTTGACTGACTGGTGATGTAGACCGTAACACAATTCTGTTTCGTCTTATTCAGTAGCAGTCTGCTTATGACACTGGCCTTCTGAGAATATCAATTCAGAATATAAATCTGAGAAACAAGATTATCAAATCAAAACCCAGAAAGAAAAGCTACTTTGATAGCACTATATAACATGTACAGCAGCGCCCAGTTAAGCGAACCCCACTTTCACGTAAAGTATTTTTTCGCTACCACACCACGCTTTACGCCATCACTGTCCCGCTAATATGTAAAACAACAAATAAAGAGTATCAAAATTTATGCAAATCGGAGAAATATATTTGAATTAGGAACAGTAACTTGAAAAGTACCGATGTCAGCAGCTTGATCTGACTTCGTCTGACCTCACTGCCTGAGCAGAAATCACTTGAGGTCAACAAAGTCATTTTGAGGCAACTCTCAAAGTGATGATGACCAGGCCACATCCCTTGCACCAACATTTTTGACTTAAAAAGGTGTGATTTGCAATTACCAGGATAGTGAATTTTCGACGGACAGTCATTGAATATCCCTTTAAACACACTACTGGCAAATCGCCTAAGTTAGTGTGTCTGAAATAATTAATAAATACTGTTTTTTGAATATCGAAAGAGAATGACAGCTATTAAGTCAATACAAGACAGCAACACCCTTGATTCCCCGACCGCACTCGCCTGACTTAGGAATCGAACCGAAGTCCGCGGTGGAGACGAGCTCGCACCTTCTTCACTAGGCCACGCTGATATGCTGTCTCGATACAATATGAACGCTGTTAGCGTTCTGTCAAAAATAATAGGACAATATGCTGTCGATATCACTTAGAGATGACTTCTGCCTTCACTCGCATTCCTTTTGAACCGTCAGCGTGGCCTAGTGAAGAAGGTGCGAGCTCGTCTCCACCGCGGACTTCGGTTCGATTCCTAAGTCAGGCGAGTGCGGTCGGGAATCAAGGGTGTTGGTGTCTTGTATTGACTCAATAGTTGTCATTCTCTTTCGATATTCAATGAACTACGACAGACCTTTGTTGTCATGCTGCTTTTTGTAAACTCAATGTAAATAGACCCACTTTATATAGGGAGTTGTGTCGATGTGAAGAGATGTAATCTAGGCCTGCTGATGATTCCTGAATGAAATAGCAGCTATTCATGTCCCATTTTCCAACTGAGGATGCAACTCAACATTTAATTTCTCTATTTATAAAAAGGGTGGCAAGATTTCAAATAGCAGTGAAGGAGTCATAGAGGAAGAGAGATAGAACAATGCACACTTGAGTAACAATAATGCGTCGAACAGACGAAGCCAGATCAAGCTGTTGACATCGTTAAACACTTCCGTGTTATCGTGTCTAATTCAAACAGTACGTGTCTGATTTGCATAAATTCTGGTGCGCATGTAGAAGATATCCTCACTTACATTCATTTAAATTTTTGTGACAATTCATTCATTTTCACGGATTTTAGACAAATTTGAAAACGTGTGGAGGGAAACAACCCATAAGCACCAAATAAAGTTCATTTTATATCTGTCCTGGAAATATCTAATGCTACTACTTTTTCCCATGCCCAGACGAACTGGCTCCGTGCAATCTTTTATGGTAGATTGGTCACCAGGCGCACGGCAATGACAGGGTGACAATGGCACTCTGCAATATTTCACGCATAAGATTGACGCTTACATACAATAAAGCATCGACAATGAGTCCATTCTGCATGTGTACGGAGTATATTATTTTGCGACTTAAAAGATCTCAAACAGATACAGCGATCACACATTGCTGCTTTCTTTTTAATTTGACCTTTAAAATTTCGGGAGTTATCTCTCCCCCCCCCCCCACGTTCTAAAATCCATAGAAATAAATCAATCCTTACAAAACTTTAAGCACAAGCAAGTGAGGTTATTTTCTATCCATATACCAAAATTTATGCAAATCGGACACGTAATTTTTGAATTAGGGGCGATAACTTGAAGTGCAGCGATGTTTGCAACTTGATTTGACTTTTTCTGACTTCATCGTCTGAGCAGAAAGCACTTGAGGTCAACAAGTTCATTTCCCGACAATTCGTGACGTGATGATGACCAGGCCATGTCCCTGCATTAACATATTTAACCTAAAAAAGGTGTGTTGGGGTAGTGGTCGTGGGAGGATTTCAAATAGCTGTGGATGAGACGAAGAGGGAGAGAGAACACTGCACACACGAGTAACCATAATGCATCAGACAGACGAAGTCAGATCAAGATGCAGACTTCGCTACACTTCACATGATCGTCTCTCATGCAAAAAGTACTGGTCTGATCTGCATTAAATTTTGCATGTGCGTAGAAAATATGCTCGAGTACGTCTACCTAAAGTTTGTTGACGATCGATTCATTTTTGCAGATTTTAGACAAATTTGAAAATCTGGAGGGGGGGGGGGAATAACCCATGAGAACAAAAATTTCCTTCTTTTGAAAGAAGGAGACAGATGACCTCCAAAATCATTAGCTTATGAAAGCATCCCATAATCTCCAATTGGTTCTTTGCTCGATATTAGATTGCCTAACGGCGGGGTATTACCGTGCACGTAGTTAAGTTGTCTGATGTTGCATTCTTGCAGAGTGACTTATCATTGATTAGTACACTATCAGAGAAGTTTTTATCTGAAGTTTACGCTCAGTACATCGATGACTGTCGAATTTTGGAGGAGGAAGATCGCAGTTCTGAATGTCAGATAATCATGACAAAACACTTCGATCACACTGAATATGTGACAGATGTGATTTGATGAGTCACCGAAACCTCCCACGCACGTCCTCTTCACATTTAAATGTTTGTATTGTATATAAAAAAGTGTGCTGCATAATTAAAACCAAACTACATAATAATATCAATGTAACAATACATAACAAATATATCGCCCGATATCTGATTTTTTGCCGATCAACTATCGATATCGGTAATCGGCGAAATTTCACAAAACGGCACATCCCTCCTATTAGTGACAGTGAAAAAGTGCTCGTCGGTTAAAAAAGTCGTGCTTATTGCTTAACATCAGGCTATTTGGGACTCCTAAACAAATTACTACATCTTCACTCTATCGATAAATCATCAAATGATGTGACCAACGGATCAAGAGATAACTATGTTGGAGCAGCAAGACAAGCAATCCTATTGTAACTTAAGGGCATTGACACATCGACTCAATCGTGTATTGCCGACTTGAGAAGTATTGTCAGACCGAGGCCGGGAACAATGCCGACATTCAGATAGTGGATTGCAGCTCTGACCAGGCTAACTAATCATTATTTCATATTTTTCAAGATAACTTCATGAAAGCAGTAAATCTGACAGCTAAACAATTGGCAATCAGTTGAATTTAGGATAAAATGATGGAAATAGTTCAACACATGTTTGAATGCGTTCGATTGACGGATGTTTATTTGCGATGTTTATCTGGTGGCAGAATGAGCATGTGATCAGCGGCATCAGTGGAAATAAGAGGTATTTTGAATGAGACAACATCCGGTCATGCGTTCTCAATCATTCTGACATTCTGGCACAATTGAGCAAATTGACCGTCAGTTTAGTGCGATTAACAGATAACACTGTGAAATGCAAGTGTGTTCGCAGAAAACAAAAATGCGTGAGGATAAAGCGCAGATATACTGTATATCCCATGTTTGGACGAGATCGTGGTCACTGTGGTAGCTGCCTTCATTCAGCCGTCAAAAATGTCGGTTTGAAGAGCCAATGATGACTGGAACTAGGGGAGACACATATCCTCCACATGAGAGATGAAAAGCTGCCACATGTCATGCACACCTCTGTGCAGCCTCTGCAGCCGCTAAAGATTATTAGATGGATTAGGATTTCGGTATGATAGACTGTGCACTCCTATTATATTCTGCCCTAGACTTCACAACATCCGGTGCAATTCAAAATGAGAATGGCTTCAAGTGAATCCACGTGCAATTAGACTGAGCTCTTCACAGTTTCTTCAGTCCAGTCTTGCTTTAGCAGAGAATAGACTCATTCGGAATGGATGCCCTCTGCGTGTTATTAAGCGTGAAAGAAGACGGGCATTTTACTTCATACCTGAGGAAGCTCGACGTGAGCACTCAGCTCAAAAATCGGATTTTATGATATTTTTTCTAGAAAATGTAATTCTCTAATCCACAGGATCGGCTTGCCTGATTTTATAAATGTTGACGTTCGCTCTCGCAAAATTAGAAATCGTGAGTGTAGTAAACCTTGATTGCATCTATATCCTCCTAATTGTAATACCTGTGAGAGTTCTTTTCGGCTAAAGCTCTGTTACCTAAAGTACATTGTTTATCTTATTAAATGTAATATTTGTGATGCTGAGCATGTTGGTGAATCGGGACGAACTATTCGTTCTCGTGTTTTGGAACATTGTTCTCGAACTTCCTCAGCTTGTTCTCTTCTTTTGGAGCATTGTTTCGAGCTTCTTTTTGAATTAGTATACCGATCGATGACCATCATCAAGGAATATATGTTAGACTGATTCGGCCCCACATGTTCTGTGACAGCTATGTCGTGATTTTGTGCTACTTCCGGGAGACAAAAATACTGACTTAATGACTAGTTGTTATACATTAATCCAAAGACAGACCAATTAATTCTGTTTGTATCAGGAAAGATTACGATGAGCATCATTTTCAACGAAACTTATCCACAAAATTGAAGTGAGGACCGACCCGTTGATTAAAAGACCAATTTAAACAAAACACTGCACTTATCTTAGTCTTCTCAACGATCATGAACACTATAAAAAGATTTAACCAGCATAATTGTCTTATTCAAAGCCCGATTCGTAAAGCTATGAATGCAAGGCATTGAACTTCGGTATAGCATATTTCGACGGTCCAGACGTATTATACAGGGTTATTCAAAAAGAATGACCCTATTTCAAACCGCTGTATCCTCGCAACGAAAAGAGTATTGCATTCAAACAAAAACTCGATTGTTCCGCGAATCATGTTGCATTACAAGTTTTCAATATGGCCACCATGGGTGGCACGGACAAGATCTAAACGAAAAGACAGTTCATCCCATACGCTATTCAACATTACTGCTGTCACTGAGTCGATCGCTGTCCTTATCCATTGCTTGAGATCTTGCAAATTGGTTGGCAATGGTGGAACGTACACTCGATCCTTGATGCAACCCCATAAGAAGAAGTCGCATACAGAAAGATCTGGGGTTCTGGCAGGCCAAAGAGTTCAGTGCGTAGTCCCGGTCACTAATTCTCCCAATCCATCTATCCGGCAAGTTTTCATTCAGGAAAGCGCGGACTTGCAGATGCCAGTGAGGGGGCGCTCCATCCTGTTGGAAAATGTACTCATCCGAATCTGCATTTAATAATGGAAATAGCCATGTCTGCAGCATTTCCAGATAGCTTTTCCCAGTTACGGTTTTACCTTCAAAGAAGAAGGGACCGTAAACTTTGTCCTGGGACACAGCGTTGGACCATAATCACTGAGTTCGATTTCGCGAACTCGATAACACAGAAGGCCTTTTGCTGTGGAGTCACCATTTCATAACAAAACAAAAGTCTGCAATTTGTCGTGTCTCTCACCGCTATTTAACATTTGCATGTTGATGACCACTCAGATCACAGTGCGACTGAGCGAAAACGTACACAATTGTACACCAATTCACGCACCTAGATGCATCAAAATGAACAATTGTGACATCGCATATAAAACTTCATGATATGCGGAACAATCGAGTCTTTGTTGGAATGCAATACTCCTTTTCGTTGCGAAGATATAGCGGTTTGAAATAGGGTCATTCTTTTTGAATAACCCTGTAGTTTAGTTCCTCATTAGAGCTATATTTTGAGTATTTGTTTCCTCGACGCTAAGTTGTGAGAGGCGGTACAACAATTTTTGCTTGCACATTTTTCTAGCTTTATAAATTGGAAGATTCACTGATCTCATCATATTGTATGTAGATATCTCGTATATAACAGGAATCATCACAAGAATGGAGTCCAATGACCTACATTTGCTTCAAGCATGAACAAATAGAAGTACTAGACAGAAATATAGACGCTATCTGATGTGAAATATGCATCATTATAGATGTATGGTCGAAATAAGCAAGTTTGCAGGATCTATCTAATAGCCATCTAATTTCGAATTGATGATTGATTCTAGGGACATACTGCAAAAGCATCAGCACGATTGAACTGAAACTCCCTATATGGCCATAACAAATAACGTTCAAATCTTCTAGCTAGAGATGAACAAAGATCGGCTCGGTTTCAAATCGTTTTAGTCGACAAGATCAATGAGACAAATATTTCAAACACTTTTGTCAGCATTGGAAAATTCA
Source organism: Prostheceraeus crozeri (assembly GCA_907163375.1). Lineage (NCBI taxonomy): Eukaryota > Metazoa > Platyhelminthes > Polycladida > Euryleptidae > Prostheceraeus > Prostheceraeus crozeri. The sequence goes on from CAJQUW010003248.1 coordinate 517,471, forward strand.
CCCAGCTCTACACAGCGCATGTTTTACAAACGGCGCATGGCTCTGTTTGTGATGTGGCCCGTTCGTATTCGAAGCTAATGGAATGTGACATTTAAGACCTACATGCAAGAGTAACCCGTCGACTCCTTGTTATCGAGTCTCATTGGATATATACTTCCATAACTTGGATACCTCCTAAAAACTGGTTCAAAAGGTCAGATTGTCATACTACGGCTCTGCACCCTGTACAGGACCCGAGAGAACGTGACTTAAGACGTAACTGCTCTCCCACGGCAAACGTTTACTTTGACTACAATCAAAATGCACTATACTTTGATTCATGTGATACTGAGGTCAGTGTCATACTGCCCGAGTTGGCAAAATCCGGCACATAAAACCCGGCAAAATCCGGGCTATGTAAACTGCCGGGAGGAAAAATCAGCTTTTCAGTCCTACGGGATCACAAAGTTAACTTTTCCTCCCGCAAATAACTTTTCCTGTGTAAGCTCCAATGTACGAGTAAGTAAAGGTTAAAGGATGGCTAAGAAATTTTAACCAGAAATATCGAGGTATAGAATTGAGTCAAATTCCCGAGGCCGTAGGCCTCGGGATTTTGACTGTATTTTATACCGAGATATTTCTCAGTTACAAATTTCTAGGACATCCTTTAACCGTGTTAAAGAATAGCTAATAATGACAATCTATGACAAGGTAAATTTGACCAGTTAAGATTGACTAATGTTAACAGATATCTTTGAAATTTTGTGTCCATTAATTCTAATACTCTCAAACCAAAATGACTGACGCAGCCTTTAGTGATCTTATGACTGACGTAGACTTTAATGATCTTATGACTGATTTAGACTTCAATAATGATCTGTTGAATGATATTTTTGCCGACAAGACTGAAATGATATCAACAACAACATCCCGCCACCCAATTCCATTATCAAGTGAGCAACTGAATGCACAAGTATCTGCCCAGATCCCTGAAACAACCAAAAGACACGCGAAATGGGCAAAGAAAACTTTCGATGGATGGTTAGAAGAACGAAACCAAAAAATATTGACTTCGGGTTCTAGCGATCTCATGTTTCTGTCTTCTGACAGTCACTCAACACTAGCTGATTTGACTAAAGACTCCTTGAACACAGCCCTGCAGTACTTTTTCTTCGAGGTTAAGAAGAAGAATTTCCAATCGTATCCGAGTAACTCTTTAAGAAGCCTTTACGCTGGAATCAATTACTGGTTGAACCATGAGGGCGGAAAGAGTTGGAAACTGTTTACAGACCCTGACTTTGAGATGGCACGCCAAGCGTTAGATTCAGCCATGAAGAAGTCTGCAAAAGACGGCAATAACGGCAGAGTCAAGCGAGCTAGAAGAACAGCTTTGGATGAGAGGATATCTCGGTTCTGACAATCCTAAAAAACTTAATCATACAGTTCTGCTTCTGCTATATACAGGGTGTAAAAAAAGTCTTTGGAATATTGTAGTACTGTATATTTACTGCATAAAATACTGCAAAAACAAGTATAGCAAGTACAAAATAGAACGGGCAACAAGTGTAATCCTAATTCACAGTTCGTAACAAATTCAGTTATTCGAAATGTCCACCATTCACATCGATACATTTCTGCATCCTGACACACCAGTTTCTAAAGGCATTTTGGAAGTGTGTTACATCCAGGTTTTCCAACTCCGTCTGGATTTTGAGTTGCAGTTCTTGTATTGATCGGAAATTTGTCCCGGGAGTGTACACATGTTCGCGCAATTCACTCCACAGCCAAAAGTCGCAGACCGTTAAGTCTGGAGACCGAGCCGGCCACTCCGTAGGTCCTCTGCGACCAATCCAACGACCGGGTAGTTCCTTGTCCAGGATTTCTCGTGCTGGGCGGAGCACCGTCTTGTTGGAAAATCATAGAACGATTTCGGGTGAAAAATGGGACTACCTTACGCTGGAGTAATTCACAATAGCGTTCGCCATTCATTGGTCCTGAAAGAATTTCGAAAGCGATGAGACCTCGCGCACTAACTGAAGCCCACACAGTAACAGACCGAGTCACACCAGATTTCACTGCATGGCGGATATGAGGATTGGTCGTATCCCAATAGTGTAAGTTATGTTTATTAACACTTCCATTTAAATGGAAATTGCATTCATCACTGAACGTAATTTTCCTATTGAAAGTTGGATCTGCATTGAGGCGATCAATCATACTCTCACAAAATTGAAGTCTTCGGTCCTCGTCACCGTCCACCAGTTCTTGTGAATACGTGGGTTTATAAGGATGGGCTCCAATTTTCATAAGGACATTATGAACTGACGTATGTGAAATACCCACCACTGATGCCATTTCGCGAGTTGATGTTGTTGGATTGCTGTCGATTAAGCCCTTTATTTCAGCAGTTTGCTCATCACCAGTGGCTGTTACGGGCCGTCCAGATCTAGGCCGATCATCAATAATGGAACCCGTCTCAAGGAATTTCTTCTTCCAATAGTACATTGAGCTGTGCGATGGGGCGGGCTTATTAAATTTTTCTTCAAACATTTCACATACTGTAGCCACGCTCTTATAAGATATTAGCCACGAAACGATGTGAGCTTTTTCAACAATGCTTAAATCAGCCATTTGGTAGGACACTTTCAGTACACTTCAATGAAACACAGTCAACGAGTCAAATGTCTCGAGTTAGCTATGCGTGCGTATTCAAGGTCATGCTGTCTGTTATCGATTCGAATCTGATGACATCACATTTTCATCAATACGCGACAGACTTGCCAACAATTCTTTAATTAACATTAATTTGATTAACATTTAATTTATCAGTCCTCCTTTACTTATCATAGGATGATGATGCTCTGAGATGATGGCAACCATTATGCTACCAAGTATCCAAAAATAGCGTAACTTAAAAAGAAATAGTTTTCATTCTAACTAAACGCCTTTTTATTTTGAAAAAATCTGTAATAATTCGAAATACAGTTTATGCAATATTCCAAAGACTTTTTTACACCCGGTATTTACTGTGGCTTGCGTGGTGGTCAAGAACTGCGAAATTTGACTGTTGGAGAACAAAGTGCAATTTCGATGAAAACTGTTGATGATACCGCAATCCTTGAATATGATGACCTATATTCTAAAACCAATGACCACGGTCTGAATCATCACCATGTAGAGCCTAAACTTGTGCAAGTTTGGCCTGCTGACAAACCGGATCGCTGCTGATTTATACTTAAAATTGATTTCAAAACGTCCAAGTTTCTGCACAACGTCAACGTTGTTTTTGCAGCCTGCAGCCAATTTCTCTTCCAACAAATGGTATAACAACTCTCCCTTGGGCCATAACTCACTCACGATGATAATCCGAGCATTGATGGAAGCAGCAGGAGAAGATGGGAATTTCACCAACCATAGTGGACGTCGGACAAGTGCTACCCGAATAATTGAAGCAACAGGTGATAGACAATTAGCCAAAAAAGTAACCGGGCATCGATCAGTTGTGTCGAGGTGTACAATAGCACAACTACCAAAAAGATGAAATTGATTTCCCATGTCCTTACCAACAGTGCAGGATCATCACATTCGGAGGAGGTTTCCTCATTCACAGATTTCGCGGTATAGCCATCAATTTCATAATGAACAATTGACATCTATAAATCACAAAATGAAAAGCTACATTCTTTCGAGAGAAAACAAAAGTTTCCTCCCTTGGCTATCTGTCCATCCCTCGCTGCGCTAGGGCTGTAAAAGTTGACGAACAGTTGATATTTCCTCTCTCAAGAAAATAACTATTCTTCATCAATTTTACGCATTTCCCAGGAATTTGCAAAATTTATTGTAGCAAAACAGTAAATTCTCTAAAGAAGAGAAACTTACTGAAAAACTAGGACCATTCTGTCGATAATAATAATAACCACTATATTGAAGAAATGAAAATCAGAAATTACATAAGTATTACTTTTACAGATGATAAATTGTCACAGCTTCGCATTATAAAATTTGCAGGCAAAAGGAAGAAACGATTTAGAATGTCTAATGTTTAACGGCTTGTGCACAACCGTAAATTAATAAAAATTCAGCAACGGCTTCGCTCTTATTGAGTTGCATCGCATCGCAAAAGTAGGCGCGATGGCACCGTTGAATTTGGTTTTGGAATTGATTAAACATTTTAGAAAAACCTTTTAGTGTACTATGCATAAGTGGGGTGGTTTTGGAGCAAATTCAGCAATAGCTTCGTCTATGTTGAGCTGTATTGCATCGCACAAGCAGGCGTATCGCCATGACACCGTGAATTTCGTGTTGAAATCGATTAATTGAGCATTATAGAAAAAACTTAAAGTGCAGTCGGCATCAACGGGGTGGTTGTGGAGCTGAGATTTCTTGTCGGTTGTTTTATCACTTCAGACGAGTAACAGGGTCTGAGCTCACTTAAGCTTCAGTAGCTATGATGCTTGCCATGCTTCTGATATCTTTGTAATAGTAACATTTCACCGAAACTTTCTTGATATAAATACACAATCCTTACATTATAGGTTTACAATCGCATCTGTTAAATCATGACTTCACGTCGGCCTACATGTGTTCACTTGAAGTCAAAGATCGTCGTTATGAAGACGGTGTATTTCAAATTCAATACATGATGTCCGTTCATCGTGTTTGATGATGTGTCAGAAAAACACAATGAATAATTTGGTTCCATAAATTGCTGTACAAAATTACCACCAACAATGTCTAATACTTGCTTGGGTGAAAATAAATCCTGATTACAAAAATACAGACCAAATACAGACAAGTCTGTAAATACAGACCAAGTGGCAACCCTGTGTGTAACGGACTGATTGAAGCGGCAATCACAGTGCCAGTATTCTCGTCCCAACGCGAATACGGGGTTCGTCCTGTCTTTGCCAAGTCGCCTGGTGGTCCATAATGGCGTTGACGTGGACATGGTTATGATGGTCGGTCTCAAAGAAATGACCTCCTAAATTCGAAAATGCCAACAATTCATGGCAGAACGCCAACAAGGCAAGATCATACAGTAGCATCAGCAATATCATTGATTTATCTGACAGAAACAGTGACTTCTAGGTGACCAAAATGATCACAAACAGCCTAAATTCAGTGTGAAGAAGTGCCATCTTTCACAAACTAAATCTCTTTTTAAAAATGGGTGAAACTCGAGTTAAATTTAGTCCATAGAACAGATTTCAGGTGTCAATAGATCGCTTCAACTCTTTTATATTATGCTTAAATTTGGTGTGGCAATACGTGGTTCCTTTACAAAATTATCAACGAAAAAAATTGCAAAGTTGCATTTAGGACACCCTGTAAATAGCATCACAAACCAATAATATTCAACAGTCGCATGCTCAAGTTTAAGTCGATAACATTTTAACAGGAAACTCATTTTTCTAGTAACATCAAGCCACAGTAGTACTGAATTAATTTGTGTTTTAACTTTCAAAAGGTAATCGATAATAAAGCAGACGGAATACTTATCAGGATTCACTATTCTGTAGGCCTATGTGAAAAACTGTCTGTATCAATAGCGCCACTGAAATAAGATTATAACCTTGATTACATTTCTTTGAACAAGTAAGTAGTATTCAACACGTATCACCGGTATCAAATTTCATTCATTGTTTATAACTATTGCTCTCTGTATCCTTGTCTACTGTGAATTTCTATTTTCGTGACATGAACTTAAGTGCATGTTGATTTGAATTTCACTGACCACACGGAGGGTCATCCTGAAAGTTTGTATTGTCTGCTAAAAACAGAAGCAGTTGGTATGTTCATCCAGAATCAGATTTATATATCAGCTACACATCATTTTATAACTATTGTATTTATTTATTATTTATTCAACGTACAATTTTCGAGTGGCGTCATATCAATGATGACTTCGAGGCCACAGAACAAAACTAAAGGTAAGAAGACAAAGACAGTTATTGAGGGAAAGAACGACTGATGAAGAGGGACGTTTTCAAAGTACGTTTGAAAGAAAGGACAGAAGACGCTAGCGAGCTCCACGTACATGCTACTGCAGATGGGAAGGAACGATTTCCGATAGATCGGCGGGAGAATGGAACATACAGAGCAGAATGAGCTGCGGAGCGTAAGTGATTGCAAGAAGTAATCTCTGAAACATCAAGAAGGGACTCGGCGAGAAAGGAAGGAGCAGAATGATTGAGACATTTAAAGCTGAGGACTGCAAGGCGAAAATGAATCCTCTCTTGAATGCGTTGCCATTGGAGGTGCTTCAGGATCGCAGTGGTTGGAGGAGTTGGTGAGAAGTCTTGCGGCCGCATTAAGAGTGGATTGCAGGCGACGATGCTGGATATTTAGGAGACCGTCAAGCACAGATAAACAGTAATCTAGACGAGAGTGCACTAAGGACACGACAATTGATCGAAGGATAGGCACTGAGAGTGATTGGCGAATGGACCGGATTTGCCAAAGTGAGGCGAAGCAGCCCTGGACTTTGCTTGAAATGAACGCCTGTATGGACTAATGGGAGTCAAGATGCACTCCTAAACAGCGACGAATTTTGGAGGGAGCGATTAGGGTAGAGTCAACAGTGATTGCATTTGAAGAGAGATTGTCTTTCTTGCGGCATGAGGAGCACCACAGAACTTCAGACTTGGCGGCGCTGAGTCTGAGTTTGCTTGCGCTCTACCACTGCTGGATGTCTTGGAGACAAAGCTGCATCCGCCGCGAGAGCCGAGAAGTGGCAGAGGGAGAGCAGGAGACGTAGATGCTGTAGTCGTCTGCATAGGCGTGAGCGCTTAGACCGTGGCGATCGATCAATAGAAAAAGGTCGGCAGTGCAGAAGATGAAAAAAGTGGACCTAGATATATATTATCACTATGTAAAGCGTAGAACAATTCAACGCATTTCTACCAGCGTTTCATCAGCCGGTCAGTATTCCATTGATGCCCGAGGCACTACCAACGTCAAATTTTTTTGTCAGAGGGTCAGTAACATCTAATGAGAGTTACTTCCCTAAGTGGACAGACTCGAACCCAGAACTCAGTGCTGAAGTGCAACCCTTGACCAGCTGAGCGTTGTTTACTTCTTTTACTAATGAATATAGGCAATTATGAAGCTATTTCCGTATCTTAGAGGAAAAGTATACCGCGTGATAAATCAGGTTATACCGATTGTTGAGGATATCCCAATTAATCAACAGCTGCACCACTTTCAAGGAACATGAAACTTTTGCATACGAGTCGAATGATTGATGCGGCTTGATTTGATTCCATGACACCAATCCTGGCTTAATTGATTGGTGCTAACTTGATTGGTACGTCAGGTTTTTGACATAGAATCTGAAAGGTATTCAATCTACTGTAAATTGCTATCGGCAAATACGAGTTGCACGCGGGTCATAGTAAATTCAGACCAATTTTGCTCTCGTATCTCTAAGCATCACATTTTCAATAAAGCCAACGTAGACAGATTTACAAATTACCACTTCGGAAGCTGTTCAAAACATAAAGTCAAGCCCGCTGACTTCTTCAGACAATAAGGTATTAAAGTAATGAAAGGAGATTTGACAGACCACTTCACATGATATGACATCTGATGATAAGCTGCGCTGGGCTACTCACTATCATCATCTCTTCGTAAAATCAGTAAAAAATTGAAAATAATCATGGTGGGCGCAATGTTAAAATTTTCATAATTTTAACCTTCAATTTTAGACATCATGATTTTCAGACTTCACTGTCAACTTTTCATATGCAAATATGCGCAATCAACTGGGCCTACATGATTATGAATGCAAAAGCTCAAGCTTGCTTGTTGGTTCCAGAGATGGAAATGAGGTGACGGGGAACTCGACGGAAGCTCATACTTCAGGGGACCGAAATAGAAAAGAGTAAAGAACACATTATAGACTTATTGAGGTTCTCGCGGAATTCCTTGGATCAGCGTAAAATCCTCATCCCTGTGGCTCAGATGTTTGCCTTTCACTGCAGCACAGAACATGAAATGCAGCATCATACACGATTACAGGCAATTGAACTGACGGCCTGGCCACAATGTGAGTGGTTCGATACGTGAGACAGATAGCAAACATTTATACAGAGGGCCACGCCCGTGCAGTATGAACGCAGCGATTAATTATCGTGACGAATCTGGATCGATTAGGGAAATGTTGCGTATCTACACGCAGTATTCGCAGATCCAGACAATTCTTGATAAATTCTGTGAAAGATTGCGAATCTACAGAAATAATTGTGATTGGGAATTAACATTTCAATTCTTCAACTTTCAATCTTCTCAATTTTGAGGCTACTCTCTCTCTCTCTCTCTGAGCTATATGCAAAATGTGAACACAAGGCTATTAATTTGTCGTGAGGTGGTAAAGCTACTTTGAAGATATTCGAAATAATTATTTGAAAACTTCGTGTCCTTGTTAGGACTTTAAAGTCGCCAGGATCATTGAATACTTTACTATAAAACACATATTATATAAATCATATATTATCATTGTGAATTAATATTATATAAAATATAATATAATTACTTTAAAATATAACAATAAACATGAACGACTTGACACAGCAAGAATGAGTTTAGGGAATTGCTGGACTACTTTTACTAATTCGTGTCAATTTTTTTGTTTTAATTTATCGGAATAGTATCATTCACAATACATACAATTCAAAAAGCAGCTTTACGTCATTGAATACTCATGGTCATTAACTAGAATACACAATCACATTTAACGCAAATGCTGTGTGAGCTTTCACACTGAAAAATAAAAAAAGACGATTTTAAGTGTGAAAGAAATCGACAAGCTGTGTAGTGTCATTACAATCACATTATTGTCACTTGTCTATATTCTATTTTTGCAAAATCATGAAGGATGCACTGCGAGAGACATTCTTCTCCATACATTGAAAACAATAGCCGAAGCATGACCTGCATCATCTGTCAGACGCTTTCCTAATAACAGTATGACACTAGCACAATTATTAGATTCAATTCTTCAAGCCCTTTCCCTGAGAACCACACCACCCACCGCTCAAAATTTTTTGTAAAGTAGTGATGGCAGCGGGTGGGTTCCTTCTTGGAATGTGGCCCATGTTGTCCCTTTTCCGAAGAAGGTAAATAGAAGTGATCCGTGCACTTATCGTCCAATAATAATCATTCCTAGTACAAGTGTTCGAATCTGATTTATCTGCTGATGTCTGAAGGATTGATTTCCCATCTTCAATTCCATGGTTTATGAAGTGATCATCAGTGTCGCTTTAGAAAGGCTCGTGATGTTCCGCGGGTTACCTTCTGGCAAACTAACCGATGGTGTCGATGGATTCATCCACAGAACTCCGAATATTTTCGCTTTGTTTAAGTTAGTGAGATTAGAATGGACAACATCTGTTCGTTGATGTGACGGTAATTTCAGGTGCTCGGACATGTATCAGCTCTTTAGTCCGGCAGCCAGAACGAGTTTCTGCAGGGAACGAGGCCGAAAGTGAGACTTTCACAGAATGATGTACACCGTATGCCTACTTCGAATCGGCACGTCTGCCGCGTTCTAGTGAGTTCCTCTTCTTGTCAGACAAGATCAAAGAAAAACACATGTAAATCCAATGGGACGCATATTGCATCTTTTGGCTAAAATGAAATTTTGTATGTTTTCTCTAATTAAACGAAAAGTACTAAGCCGTGAGTCACAATTTTTGACATGGAATGCCTTCAGGTCATTTCCTTTCATCCTCATGCACCTCTGTCTATAAAGCTAAAACATTTAGATTTGGCGAGCCTCTTAATGTCGGCAAACGCAAACATTTTGAGCAACTTTATCCACTTTCAACCACATTCTCACATACACTGCCTATCAGAAGCATGATAAAAGCAAATGCACATCATAGGAAATGACCTGAAGACATTCCATGCCAAAACCTATGGTTCTGGGCTTAGTACTTTTCCTTTATTTAGAGAAAACATACAAAATTTCATTTTAGCCAAAAGCTGCAATATGCGTCCCATTGGATTTACATGTGTTTTTCTTTGATCTTGTCTGACAAGAAGAAGAACTCACTAGAACTCGGCAGACGTGCCGATTCGAAGTAGGCATAGGGTGTACATCATTCTGTGAAAGTCTCACTTTCGGCCTCGTTCCCTGCAGAAACTCGTTCTGGCTGCCGGACTACTTCTATCCATACAGTAATGCCAGTGCTACACGAATGTCAAGTGACTGGCTTCTTCAATTTTTTTTGCAGAGTGAGACCCTGTATATTCAATAAATCATATGTTATGTATCTTTGAGAGGCATCATTGCCAGTTGACTGTGCACAATTCTTGACTCGATTAAAAAGAACGATTATTTTGATGCCGTAGCTATAAAATTGAATGCGATAAAGGTCAAGTACAACAAATATGATCTGATCGCCTGCAGTGTACACTATGACCTGCAGCACGATCTAAGTTAATTTCGCAATAAGAAAACCGATGGATTGATTCAATTACGAAACGGCTTCGTCACTCAGTATACTCATCATACCATTTCTAGTTTTAACAGCACTCCGCTCACTACTTTTCAATAAACGATTGATCGACACTTGCTGGTTACTACAGTCTGACAAGAGTTTCACAGAAAATGAATTTCAGGCAGTTTGTCAATCAATAGTAAATTTAAACAACATTTTTCTACTGACTTCTGTGCATCAATCACAAAGCTAACTGCACTCAATAACCGTCAAATGCGAGATCAAATGCATTCATTCATAAACCACTTTCACAAATTGTATTAAATAGATCGTCTGTCGAAATTTACATCGATGACGTTGCTACAAGCGAGGAGATAAGCATACAGAGTTAAATGATGACAGTGATTTACCGATATCAATGATTCAGCTAGCTTCCTGTCATATTTGCATCATCGATGTATCAATTTGTAATAATTGCCAGCTACTGCTTACAATTAACTTTTCAATAATCATCAAAAAATCTGTTTGATGCTGTTAAGCAGTCATTTTTGCGATTTTTCCTTATCATTTGAATTCTTGATGTATTTACAAGTCGTCCTCATCAAATAGTCACATTTGAAGTTGTACCAAACTTTATGGGTCCTGACCAAGCATTCGTCACTAAATCAGATAAACATACAAAATTGTCATTTTTACCGAAAACTCCAATCTGCCTGCCATTGTCTTTATATTCTGCTTTCCTTCATCCTGTCTGACAAGAAGCAGCAAAAAAAGTGAGAGAAACTCGACGGATTCTCAGATTCGTAGTGTAGTCTCATTTTCGGCCTCCTTCCCTGCAGAAGCTCGTTCTGGCGGTCTGACTGAGATGATGCTACGGTTCCCGTTTGGAGCAAGCACTCATCTACTTCTACCTGTGATCTCTGACTTGTAATCCTCGGCTTGTCACCGGAGTTGCCGTGGGAATGGGCATTCTGTGGGTGTATTCATGGGTATGGGTGTTGAGATCATCCCATAGCGTCCATAGTGCTTCTATGAGGATTCTCTGGGGATTATTTTTGATATTAACAATTAACTAACACATTTTTATTTGTAGGTAACCGATGACCATCGGTGAAGAGCTTTCAATAATGGAAAAGACTTAAGTCTTGATGCCGGCATGGATATTGATTGGCACAACTCGACCTCGATCGAACAGGGATACCAATTCGAGCATCAAGAAGCATCTGCAAGAGTGCCCTGAACGCTCTGGTTGGAGTATAGATCATTGTACATATAATAAGCAGAGTCGGTCCTCACATGAACTTTTTATTGCCGAAGGGGTCGCCATTAAATGGCTACAACCTCAACTTTGTGTACAAAAGGAGAGGATATTCTCTTCTACGATATTATGACTCTCACATGAGACTTTCCACTAATCATCTTATTGGTTATTTTATCATCTTGCTTGCTGTTATTTCTTAAATATTTTCGGGTTAATTTCTTATTTATCTGTTTTTATTTTTCCTGTCCTATGATTCTTGCAATTTTGTCACTGAGACTTGTAACATAATTCATCACCCGTGTCATTGTTATTTGTGCAGAATGAAGTTCTTTTGTTTGCCAGTCGGATTGATTTTCACCTAGTGGTCAATCCACCATGTCACTCTATGACCAGCTCCGTGTTATGCCTAATTGAAGAACGGACGAAGCGCCGACATCAAGACTTACGTCCACAGAATTAGACATGTCGTCTCTTCTTCCGTTTGACTAGAAGGGAAGCATTGGAACATGTAACGTTATTGAAATGGCACAATCTCCTGACTAAATACCGTAGCAATCGAACAATGAGCAGCCAGTTCAACATTAAATACGCCAAATTGTGCAAAGTCTCAGTGACTGTTATCAACTGGATCACACAGCAAAGAGACACAGACGATGTCAAGTTCTACAGAGAAGTTTCTGAACGTTTTTTCATGCGCCTGCTAACTTTTTTTAAAATGATCAGAGGGCCCAACATTATCGAGAAAACTTTTGTGCAATGATCTGAATTCTTCGAATCTGAAGAAATGGTGGCGATCGGAGCATTTTGAAGGAATTCTGAGCAATCCGCAAGCGACACACGACTATTTTTCCTATCTCTGCAAGGTATTAAACATTTATTTTTGCCCACTTACTAAGTTCCTGCATGTGTCATCTGTTTGAATCAGTTTGCACTTCTAGTAAAGTGATACGATTAAACAATCTAATTCTGTGCCTACGTCTTTCCATTATTAAATAAACTATCAAATCCGATTCTGAATTGTCAAACAGCTTGCCACCTCACTATGAAATATCTGTGGTGATTCTTTTCATACAGCAACACATTCATTGTCAATAATTCTGAATACCTGTTGAAGACGTCTGATGAAGGAGAAGATCAACAAAATGTATCTGCAACACTATCTGTACTTAGTGAGAGTACATTTCACAGATGCATCGAAATGACTTCTTTTGAATGAAAATCATCCTAATTTCACATACGTGTGCTTGAGTTGTATTCCTTAAACAAATCAGTCCTACTAATCTCTTGTTTTACTCATAAGTAGTTTCTTACTGCCAATAGTGGTCATTCAGGAGATTTTTAGCCAAAATACGGTAAAAGCTACAAATATTATAGAAATCCATCTAAATCGGTCATTCTGAATTTTGAATTCCAAGTTGCAGTATCACGATGAACGAGTGGGTAATGGATACCACCAACAGAAAGTTCGCACTTTAAATATGCTGTAACATGAATTCCATACGATTCTGAACTATCTTCTAAAAGCTATGGAGGGGACCGAAGCGACCCCCTGGGATATCGAGGCGATTCAGACATCGGTATGGAAAGAACAAAAGACGACGTGGAAGCTGATCAGAAGGCGAAACAGACATTTGTAATGCTCAGCAGGCGATTGGTTCAATCGCAAAGGAAACATGCATGAGTGCTTCAATTCCATTTTTAGAATTTAAAGAAACAGTTCAATGCGACGGATCGGTTGATGATGCGAAAATATTTCGAAGTATTTGGAAAGGAAAACGTCGCTGAAATCGGGCAATATAAGTAAAATTCGATCAGGTTCAACTGGAATTTTTCAGGAAATTTTGTTTCTTTTTTTATATGACTTCATTGATCACTTGAATTATTTCCGAACCGTTTTTGCAATAGGCCTTTATATGGTCTATCCTTTTGTAAAAGAAAATCCTGAGTAAGAGTGGGAGCTTAATTTTTGATTTCCACTCGAAACCGGTCGAATCATATTTGTTTTGCCCAATTTCAGCAGCGTTTTCCTTTATATATACTTCCATTCCATTTCCATTTACCATAGAAGTCGATATTCCACATAAACTATAGATAGTAGTGGAATTTCTATGATGCTGTTAATTTCTATGTCATTTACCTGGATTCAAGCATGGACTCCTAGATATATACAACACCTGGACTGAAAGGTAGCATAAAACTGCTGACAGCAGTGTACGATACAAGGCTGACGTCGATAGAGCATCACACTTCTGGTAGAGACGCATAAAATGCCAAATAAGTGCTCCGCGTATGGTTGTCGCAGTGGCTACGATTCTCAAAGAAGAGACGAATACATCACTTTCCATCAATACCCAATATATGACAAAGAAAGACTAAATAAATGGATCTCTCGGAACCCAATTAGAAATTTTAAAGTGACTAAACATTCAAGAATGTGTTCGTTGCATTTCGTGGATTCCGATTTCATCGAGGAACGACACGATTCGAACAAACGGCGATCGAAAAGTTTGCACCAGAAGTTAAAAAGAAGGAAACTAAAAACAACTGCGATCCCTAGTGTCTTCCCTAATGCTCCTGCATATCCTTCCTCAAAATACACGACCGCGAGAATGACATCCGCTACCTCAGCGAAAAGGCTTGAACGCTCTGCTGCTATTCTTGAGAGTAAATCGAAGGACTTTATATCAAGTGATGAAGTAACTGATTTAGATGACATCGAAATGAGACTTTCTTATGATAATTGTGTACCTTCGGGATTTCTGTCAAAAACTGTTGATAATTCGATCTACCTATTTTACATTGAAACAGATAACGACATTCCACAGTTAAAGGCCACTTTGATCATTCAGTGCGATTTGAGTGTTTCTATCCTCATCGATAACAAGCTGATACCAAAGTCTAACTATTGTGACATTACAGCCAATTCTAAGATTTCTTCGTTTTCACAAGTGTTAAACTTGATGGCAAGGACAAAATTTCTTGCAGACTCGAAGGAGACTGACATTGCCATAAATTATGCTGAAGAGATTATAGATCTACTTCAAAGATGGAGGAGTGATGCGGCTTCTGATGAAATGGGACAAAGCTTGACTTTTTTTACAGAGCAAATTCAACTGTTGATTCGAAATAAATTTGCACGATCATATTCTCCTGAACTGATAATAATGGCGTACCAAATTCATGCCGCAAGCGCAGCGGCTTATAATTTTCTGTATCATCAACAGCTATTGTGTCTTCCATCTGTGTGCACCCTCAGAAAGCTTACGAGAAAATTTTCGACTGACAGTGGGCTAGAAATCGAGACTTACCTCAAACTTCGTACTGCTAAGCTTAATGGCTTCGACTGCAATGTTTTACTAATGATTGATGAAATCTATTTGTCCAAGCGGATAGAGTACAGCGGCAATCAGGTACATGGATTGACTGAGGAAGGTGCTGCTGCAACTACCATTCTATGCTTCATGGTGAAATCAATCAAAGGAAAGTATCGTGATGTCATTTCTCTGTTTCCGATTTACAAGTTGACAGCAGAAAAACTCAAGCAATGCTTTGAGGAAACCATGATGACACTTAGAAAGGTCTTCTTGAATGTCGTTGGTGTATCAGTAGATAATGCGTCCGTGAATCGAAAATTTTACGTTGATATTTGTGGAGGCAGTCTGCAGACTCACATAATGGATTCAGTGACTGGTCAGCCAATATATCTCTTCTTTGATCCTGTTCATGGCATCAAAAATATTTACAACAATTTTCAGAAAAGGAAAACTTTCTCATGTCCTCCTATGACCCGCTATTTCCCAAATGGATGTTCTCCAAAATTCGATGATGTTTCACGGCTTTATGAACACGAATCATGCATGGTACTTAAGAAAGCGCATCGATTGACATCGACTGTGTTAGAGCCGAAAAGCATCGAAAAGACTTCCGTGAAATTGGCGTTGAGTGTATTTTCAGAGTCAACAAGGGATGCCATGTTTTATTATTCCAATAATGAGAATAGACCATGGAACGAAACAGCCAATTTCATTGCTCTAATTATTAAGTTGTGGAAGATATTGAATGTTAAATCTCCTGTCAAAGGTAAGCACAAGCGCGACATAGCAGCTGATCCAGTTCGCCATGCTAATGATTGGAAATTACAGTTTCTTGAGGAATTTGCAGATTTTCTTCAAGTAAGTCGATTTTCATTACCAATAATTATTAAAGAATGAATTGAGAATAGGCGATTCACAAAAATAATTGTCACACTGTTAGTTAAAGAAAATTATGCATTCTCATATGAATGATGCAGTCTAGAATTAAATTAGCCTGTAGCGGAATTTGAAGAATTTACTGTAGTTTGTCGTAGGTTAAAAGGTAATATATAATATTTCACTCAATTCTATCAATAACTAAGTACGGTACCCTAAATCTGAAATCCGATTTTCAGAGATGGGAAGACTCAAAGCGTCCTGGTTTATCTAAGGAGACCTCTCTTGCTCTTCGACACACTTGTCTGGCTCTATCTGAATTCTGTCGTCACGTCTTAACTCATTTGGAGTTCGATTACATACTTTTAGGAAAACTACAATCGGACAACATTGAATCTCGATTTGGTCATTATCGTCAGCTATCAGGTGCCAATTACTTTATATCAGTTCGAGACGTCGTCAACAGCGAGCGGAAAATGCGTGCTCTGTCTCTCCTGAAATTTTCTGGTCTTACTATTCACGATATAGATGTTGCTATCGATAATCAAGAAGGTGAGGTAGACATTGAAATCATGAAATTGGCTTCTGAAATCAGTGAAGCTCTTCATTTGGACTACATTCCGACAGAGAGTGAGGAGAATATTGTTCTATATGTTTGCGGAGCTATCTGTCGCAGCACCCTGAGGACAACTAAATGTCTTTCTTGCAGGGATATTCTCTGTAGTGATACTGAATTAAGTGCCATTATCAAAATTGACGACATTCCAGAAAGTGCTTCAAATTTTCAAAATATCATAAATCGTGGTGGACTTCTGCAGCCGACTGATTTCGCCTATGCGTTATGCCTGATTTCATTCAGGGTCTTCGAAGAAATTAGACGGAACACAAAAATGATTGAAGCACTTCTGAAATGCTGCGAACAAAGACAACTGTTTCGGCGAATAGTCGAACGAGTGATCGACGAGACGACGTACATGAATTTAGTTATCGGACAGGACTTGTGCACACATGGACACAATTTATTCATGTACGTGATTCATCGCTTCTTCAATACCTTGATGAAGGGTTTGACAAGAAATTTGTCTATTTGTACATCAAATGTAAAGCACAAAGCGATTGCTTCAAAGATGAAGATAGCCAAGTTAAGCAGTGATTGAGCTGTTTGATTACAATTTCCGATTTTATGTGTAATTGAATAGTTTTCCAATACAAGCGTGCATTTGAGAAAATGTTAATTAATTATCAAAAGCGATGACAAGTAAATATATAAACATATAAACAGGGGGCCTACATGTGCAATTGATAACTAGGATATATAGCAAAAAAGGAATTCATTTCACAAACTTTAATAGATGAATATTGATGATAATATCCTTCTTAATTGTAAGTGTATGTCTAATTGCTCTGGCATTATCTTTCAACTTGTTTTGTTCTTCCCTATAGGCCTACTCATTATCGTACTCAGTAAGTATTGAATGTTGAAAAAAGGCTATATGCTTGATTTGACACATAATCAGTTTTTATGCCTTGAGACGGGTGTCTTTCATTACCTCGAGTCTAAGTACTGTATATGCAGTGATATCAGCCTTGTATCGTACACTTGATCAATCAACCTTTCAGTCCAGGTGTTATATATCTAGGAGTCCATGATTCAAGAAGGACTTTTGACTTCCTAAGGTTTTTGGCCTGACTTATTATTGGAACTGAAGCTGTTATCTCCTAGATATCGGCGTGCATTGGCCATAAGGAGTCGGACAGAAGGCCTAAGCTGATAAAAAATCGTGAAAATGTGGATAAAGAGCTACCAAAATATGTGACATCAATACTTTTGAAGACAAAATCTCTCTTTCATTTGTATTTTATATTTAGGTTCCTAAATTGTCCATGTAATAAAAGATAGGAGCACGCCGAAAGACGAGTTAAGTAAGCCTTTACCTTCACGCCACGGTGCACTCGTTCCGGTACTTTGTCAATTCCATATTGTATTTTATTTCTTTGTTATCAAACAATGTAATCCGATGTGCTTGGTTGAAATGTGATTATCATACATTCAACTTTGTGCCAATTTGACAGGTGTGTGATTACATTACTCAGCGGTCCTTGTTTACATCAACAGATAAAAAATGATGAAGATACCTTACTACTAGAGAAGAGACGACAGGTAACTTACCATATGCCACGAAGATACTGTGGCGGATGATAATGACATTTCAGTATTAAAAAGACAATAAAAGCAACAACATTAAAACACGCGCAAACTGAGTAAATATTCCGATAGTCAGAAGGAGAAAGAAAAGAGCAGTTGGATTTCTGTTGAGATATAGTGATCAGTTAAGGTATCATTTGAGAACAATCACATATATATTGAATATGCGAAAAGGTAGAAAGACAAATTCATAAATAGAATCAAAGAATTCTAAAGTGATTTACAAATCAAACCACCAAAGAGATATCACGAAGCATGCATATATTGCGGCGAGGAAACATGGATAACGAGTTTATCATGCACAGAGCTGGAAGCGGGCTCGGGCCGAAAAAAGCGGCCTGGTTCCAGCTCTCAATTCATGCAGACACATTACGAATGTATGTGCTAAACTCAACGTAAAAAACAAGCTTCATCAAAAGAGGGAAAATAACACGCATCTTACCCCTTCGTATTTGCCGATGGACCACTGAAATTACGTAAGGGATATATCACATCCATTAACAATACTAGCATAATGAGATTTCAATTCATTGGGATTGCCCAAGAAACGTGAGTGTCTCGCATCAAATGTTTTATTTAACATCGAAATAAAAAAAACCAATGGAGTATCATGATTAATATAAGATTGTTTTAATGTTTCCATTGATATCCTGTTCTTGTGTGTTTCTACATAATCTTTCTCCATTTGTTCAATGATATATTTCAGTTAACAATTATTCAAATCGAAGCCTACTTATCATTTCAATTCATTTACATTCATCCCTTCATGAATTGCTATACGTAGATTCCAATTCTTATCATTATCATCCCTCCTCATTTGGTTTTCCAACCTAGTCATTTTTATTTGACATCAGCGATTTCTATGACTCGTCACTGCCTACCTCGATGTACAACAATCTTATAGTTATTACAGTCAAGACAGAATGACTTTGTAAACGTCATGCAAAATGAATGCAAAACAACATCGCTATCAATCAGAATCAGTAAAGACGTAGAAAGCGATAGATAAAACTCAAGATTCAGGAACACTGCACATGCGCATGAAACGAATGACTAGAAGGAATTATGCTAGATTGGCCGCAGATATGCAGTCTTTTGAATTTTTAATCAGATTCAAGTTACTTCGTAATTTCTCCGATCTGATGTAGCCTCCTCTACTGAACTATCTTTTTGACGCTAAATTGCTCACAAGATGCATTTCGCATTACTTTCGTATTAGTTCGTGCAATGAGTTCAGTCGTACTCATGTTTCTCCTCAATAACTTCTCATCGAGTTGAGGATGAATTTCCGACGACCTAAGACCTCTATCAGTTCATGTCGTGAAGAACGCAGTGTTAACATTTCTATGGTTCAGTGAAACAATGTAACATATTTTGTCTTTTTCTTCAATCATTTTGATTACATTCCTACTTAAGGGTCACTGATAACGCATGTCTACAGAACTCACACTGCTTGGAGGGCCATTGCGTATTGAGGGTAATCATTATTTCGATTCTTGAACAGCTCCTTCATACAACCGACGGCTACCGGTCGTTTCACCGCTCCAACACCTTTGCTTTCGGAGTGATTTGATTTCTTCACATCCATTGGTCCGTACCGCACAATTTGCACCACCAGGGTGACATTTTCAGATTCTAGCGTCCTTCTAGTCATATCCTGAAGGAGAAATTGATGAAATCATAACATTATGTTACGAGAGAATTGCATTACAATTCGCCTTACAGTGTAGACGATGCGAGGTTTCCGCCTTCCAATGTCCTGCACAGTTCCTGAGATTAAGGCAACTTCTGATACTGCAGAATAGGAAAAACGATCACCGACCGTGTATAGGGAACATGAAATGATGAACTCAGTGTCCAATGGAAAATTGTTGAACAGGTTGAGCTCTTGTAATTCGATAGCAACCGAACATGTTTCGGTAAAGGAGTGACCCTGGAAAAGAAAATTCCGTTGTCAGTTGAATAACACTATACTTCTTTCTGGATACTTGAATGCAGTCTGCGTAGCGATAAGTGGAATTTATAGGGAGGGAATAGTGGCGGCAAAGAATAAAAGGGAAGATATTCAATTATGTAATGTAATTTCAGATTCTTCAAAAGTATGATATTGTAGTGAATGCTATGCATTATTTCATTGATGCAGTCTCAGAGCCGACAATTGTCGCTATTGCCGGTTTGTGAATTAGGAAACACTACTCGTATCTATGTATAGTCTGAAATTTCATTGCATCAAAGCATTCACTACAATAGTAATCATGATCAACTTTTTCAAGTCCTTACAGCCTCGACTGTACGATTCACTGATGTTTTCAAAATCTAGGTATAATTTTTATATTGATTGGTTATTGGTCCCATTACATACCGATCCAAAGACAAATTTATACCTATATACAATAACTATTCAATAAATCCTCATACCAAGGGAACAATCTGTGCTATTAACCGGCTTGCTTACTAAATGAGCAAATTCCATATAAATGGATCTACATCTATGCGCTTCGAAAGAGAATGGGAGCGTGGGGAGTGCATGGAAATTATTGAATAACCAACCCCATTGGCAGCCAGACGGTAGATTGCATCATAGTCATGTCTAATTAACTCACCGTCTAGATGCATTGAAGATTGATGCATCGATTATGATCAACGTACTATCTCGCTATGATAGGCATATTACAAGTTAATCGATGCAATTTTCGTTATGAATGACGTACATCTTTCTTTATGACAAAGCAAAAACAAAAATTTCCTCGTTGCGACAATGAAATAAGCTTCGTTTGCTATTCACTGCGATAATCGTGTTCAATATATTTAGTTTCTCAGTTCAGCAGCGTTGGTAAGGCTATATCATTTTCGAAATGATCAATGTATGGTCGCTATGATCGACAAGGAAAAGAAAACATTTTCCCCGTACAACAAAGATCAAAAGTTTCGTGCGCTTTTTAGTGTGATACTCATGTTGAGCATGTGTAAATTGAATATATATCAAATCGTAGATATATTCTTGTGTTTTATTTTTACACTTTTTCGTACCGCGAAAACAGTCCAATGAAATGAATTTGCCCTTGATCATCATGTCCATCCTAGAAAGTGAAAATTCCAGTTTATATAGACGGTTCGGATTTGAGAATATCACAAAAACTAAAAAGAGGTTGATAATATGTGCACATATTATCTATAGCAGTTACATGACTGTAATTTGCTTATAATCTCTTCTCATCAAGAAAAGAGAGATTCGGTAATGAAAATATATTATCACCTGATTAGATGCCATCAGACAGAAAAAAAACATTTATCTTCAATCGGTATATTCGAGAAGATTTTGACTAACTATGCAAGTCCAAAATCGGGTGAAATATTATATTCCACTGTTATACCAACAAGTCCATCGAATTGTTTCTTTGCGGCACCTGTGCTGTTTCCTTTTAAAATCTAGGGTGATTTACATTCATGATTTACACTTTTCTCATATAGGTTCTGCAACTTCTCCAGAGCATTATCCTTTTTTTTAAACCTTTCTTTAGCCATCCTCTGATAAACCTCTTTCAGCCTCAAAAGAAATTATATACACAAAATGTTTGATCAGTAGCTTAACTGTATTCCTCACCGACTCCACCAACTTCTGCAACAGTGGACGCTCAGTTGTATAGGATAGGTTGACACCACCTGAAAGGATCAAACCTAGGGGAGTCTTTCGTTGATTAAACACCCGACTCTCAGCTCCTCAGTTAGGGATAATGAGTTGAAATGTCGAGGTTTTCGCAAGGAGTGACGAATTGGTGAAAACCTCGGCATTCATTATATCAGAACTCCACATATCAGAAGGGTCATCGACAAGGTGAGAGGTCTGACTGAGACGGTCAATGACCATGTGCTGCCAGGCGGATGGTCTGGATCTCGGAACCCTCTACACAAAATGAAAATAGAATGTAAGCACACAGCATCAAAAACATCATTGGTAGAGATAAAGCATCTATCGTTCAGGGCCATATACAAGAAGCGACTTTTCTAGTGTACGTAACAAATTAAGATAATACAGTATACTGAAATAATTTCCTTGAAAGTTCTGCAATTTCAGTGAAATTAGACGGATCCTCCTGTATGTGACTATATTGTCACTGCAAAGGTACGTTTCAAGCAAACATGACTGGCTTCCGATGATAAGTTATTTATTCCTTTTTACCACATCACCATCCGATTGTGCAGTTGAAAGGATTGCATCGTAATTCCGATCTAATTGCATGACGACTACATCAGTTCATTGTATGTGATTCCTAAGTAAGTACTATGCGGCAAAACCACTTTTCAAATTTGTGTCTGGAACGCGACCGCAGCAACAATGAAACTGAATCTCACTTTACTAACGACACCTAACTTCAAGTTGAGCTGCTTCTCTATCGCGTATTTGCTGTCAATTAATTGCAGCTTCTACACTTTGAAGACAAAAGGCATTACCCAACATCGTTACTTCCCTAGATGAAGAATGAGTGCTTAACTCATCTTCATTGAGAGTGATTATCCATCCTCAAACAATTCCATATTGACAGACTACTGACGAGAGGTGTTTGGATTCGAAAAATCTTAAGTGTGCTATCATCGCGTGTTGAAAGTCATAATGTTATCTAAGGTGACAAAATACATATTGACTAGATGACTGTTAATAGGTGAAATATCGCAGCTACAGAAGGAATCGTCCAACCCAACGTAGCCGGAGAAAACGACATTTATCAAAAATATAAATCAATAGATTATGCGACATTTTTTAACAATTATACTACTCAAAAAACAGTTAAGGGTCTCCTTCAAAATAAACGTTAAATGAATTCAGATAACGCTGCGCCACTAATTTCTCATATGAGCGGGAGTCTTTGCACATGTAGAAAGATTAAGCAATAGCAATTTGTATACTTCTGTAACTCTTACAGTAAGTAGGAAATTAGGACAAATTCTTGTCAGCTAGAAATAATGAAATTAAATTAATTAAAACTTTTAGAGATATTAACTATCATTCCATTAGGATCAGGTTACACAACAGTCCAGCACCTCAAAGTCGATCAACAAGTAAATCTGCGAAGGAATACAACGTGAGCAAACAAACGCGTAGTTACAAAACTATTTGGATCTCAAAATATTGCGAAATAAATGGATCGCTAAGCTTTGGTAATAACATTGGTAATAAACATTGGACGTGGGCAGAAGGAAAGACGAATGAGCATGCGACTATGGCGGAACAGCCCGCGCGCGGAGACCGAATACAATCTCATGGCCAATGCAAGCGAGCAGGATCATTGCGAAACCATCATCCAAACAAGCAAGAAGAGGATATATAAACGGCGGAGCCGACGACCAAACAACAACGGCATTGAAGTAACGACTGCGTTGAAGTCACATTACTTAACTTCTCTTGGTAATTGATAGTTCTGCTCCCTATCTCTCGAAGGTGAGACACAGAGGTGCTAACTATTTCCTTAATTAAGTTTCCGCTCCCGGTTACGGTGAGACCCGGAAACCTTTTATGCCGTTGTCCAAAACTGTGTTTATCATGCTTAATTGAATCTTACTTCCACCAGTTGTTGTTTTATTCAACATCATCAGCTTGGGGTTGCAGTCGTAGGTTAGTAAGTATTGTGACCGTGATATTGAGGTACATTTAAACCTCGATATTACACTGGAGGTCCCACCGAGATTTCAACTCGGATCGCTGGATTCAAACCTGGATTCGGACCTGTATATTACACTTCAAATAGTTAGAGATCGATTATCCACTTATATATACTGTATATAGCCCAAATTTAATGGCATGCATACGGGTTCGTGATTCATGTAACAAAAGATCAAAAACAAATGTGAATTACTGAATAAAAGCTACTATCGCGTGTGTCCTCCCCTGGCATCCAGGCAAGCTCTGCAACGTCGTCTCATGGATAAGACGACTTCATGGATTGTGGCATGAGGAATTGCTGCCTATTCTTGAGTCAGAAATTGGAGCAACTGCTGTCGGCTTGTCGGAGGAGGCTGGTTTTGTCGAACAGCTCATCCAAGAGCGTTCCACAAGTGTTCTATTGTTGACAAGTCGGGGGGAATTGGCCAGTCACTCCATTCGAACAACTTGTTGATGCTCTAAGCAATCGTTCACTGACTGTGTTGATGTGGGCGAGCTTTGCCATCCTGCAGCCCAGCTTCATCCCCGATATCTTGCAACACTGGCACGGCCTTGGGAATGATCATGTCGTTCAGATACTTCTTCCGTCCTGTCAGGTTTCCGTGAACATGGACCAGGTCGGTGCAACGATGAAGACTGATACATACCCACACCATAACTGATCCACCTCCATACCGATTGTGCTTTCTGATGGTGGTATCTGTGAATCGTTCGCCTTTTCTTCTCCACTCATGAATCCTGCTATCATGAAAAGACATGGTGAAAGGGGATTCGTCAGTAAAGAGGACATCTGCCCAATAGTGGACCGTCCAACATGTGTTCGGGGCGCTATCTTCTTCTATTCCTTCTATGATGCTATTGTACAGGAATTCGTGCTGTTGGGACTCTTGATTAGGGAAGCATCGTGTAGACGATTTCGAATCGTTTGATCTACAACATCGATTTCCTCAGTTGTCCTCAGCTGTTGATTTATGTAATTTGCTGTTATTGTTCGTTTTCGTAGCGCTTGGAGCACGATGAACCGGTCTTGCGATCGAGTTGTTGCTCGGGGTATTCCAGAACTCCTCCTCTGATCTTCCTGTCTCCATGATGCGATTCTCTAGCCTCTGTACCACAAAAAAGCTAGTATCAACTCTTCTTGCAGTCACATGCACAGAAAAGCCACTTTCCAAAAACCCCATGACCTTTCCACGACAAAATTCCGACAGCTTGCGCTTGGGCGACATGT
Organism: Prostheceraeus crozeri; assembly: GCA_907163375.1. Classification (NCBI taxonomy): domain Eukaryota; kingdom Metazoa; phylum Platyhelminthes; order Polycladida; family Euryleptidae; genus Prostheceraeus; species Prostheceraeus crozeri. The sequence goes on from CAJQUW010003248.1 coordinate 542,436, forward strand.
CTCATTCACATTAAAGAAAGTTGCACAAACGCAGATATCATCAGAGATCTGAACACTTTTCATGAAAACTTTTGATCATCAATACCATTGTCATGTCATTTAATTTATGACATTTGACATTTGTCTGTTTAATGATATTGATTTATTCATTCATAAGTGGAATTTATTTCTGAAAAGACTTGGTTTCTGAAGGTGACCCTGAACTTTTTTTAAAGTAGTATATAATTAGATAGAGGCAGCAGATACCTTCCAGTTGAAGAAAGTATTGTGTTTTAGCAAACGTTAAGTAGAAAAAAATCCGAAGTTTTGGTCATAAAGTTATTTAAATTTAAAAGCTAAATTAGAGGGTCATTTGGCGTCCAGCGCCTTCAAACGGTCGATGGTAACGACTGGTCAAGATTGCCATTTGGCTTGTACCCATGTATTCTTAGATGGCAGTTAGTTTTCTCATCTTAGCCACTGATTCCATTTTTGAACTGATGCAAGCTTGTCCATCAGCAAATTTCATCTCTTCTACGCTTGTTTTTCTCTTCCATGCACAAACAAATAGCATCGTCTCAGCTTATTAGAAAATCTTCCATCGTCAATGCAGAAATTATTCAAAGGTAAACAAGGTCTTATTGCAATAATTACAGATACATTTGAAACTTAATACTAGCATGGATGAATTGCGCTACGGTGAATGAATGACTTGCACGGTTGAATTACAACTAATGCGAAACTAATTGCATCTAAAAATAAAAAACATTAACATCATAACTTAATTTTCTGCGACTGAGACTTAATACTGGTGCAAATTACCAGTAGCGACATTTCCACCGTGATTAGCTCTGACAATCAAGTACTGTAAAACTAAATCAACGTTCTTCAGTAGGACTGCGACTGAACTCTCATCAAATTTTTGCGTTCCTCATCATTTTATTTCTTGCGCATCATGAGATACGACCAAATGCAAGTATCAATCATTCTAAAAAAAATGCCAAGCTTACTCGAAGACATAGTGAAAGATTTCGCACCGATAGTACTGAAAAGGACCGATTACAGCTGCTTGATAATGATTACAATCATATTAATGATGATAACTGCAAGTTCATCCTCTGAGAAATGCCTTACGAATGATGTGAAATGCGTTAGTCGTCCAAGTAAATATTTAATGAGTCATATCAAAAATAAATAATACTACACCCATACATCCGATAAAGCATCGCACCTGCATCTGCCGATTATCAACCGCATTTGAAGTCGCTTTGTGCTTGTGGTACAGAGATGCGCAGTAGCTCTTCAATGGATCCCTCGGCGTGAAATCCGGATTTCGAAGTTGCAACTCCAAACGCAACTCCCTGAAAACAAAACGTGTCGTTTATCGGGAAATCAGCGGATGCAACTGTCAATATAATTCCTGAATCGGCATGGAGAAACAGCAATAGAGAAATTATAAAGTGCATTATTAATTGAAATAATACTTACATGTTACCCTGATCGATCAGTCGACAAATATATTCCTTGCATTCCTTCACTTGGAGCTGAAATTGAAGTCATGTATGATGACAAGGGCATCAACTATTTGAAAGAATCATTCTCAACAGCTAATTTAAGATACAAAATCAGCATGCTTCATGCTGCACATCCATTACATCGACGCAGTGGCCTTGTGGTAAACTGTTCGCTCTCCGCATGGGATTCCTGAGTTCAATCTTAACATCGGTCTCAAACCCATGACTGTGTTCTTACGTAACCTTTATGTAATACGTCAAAATTTTGTTAAAGCGACATAACAAATTGAACAGATAAAAGAATACTAAAAGCCTCGCTATCATTTAATCATATATAGACATACCATGCTTGTACAATAATAATAGACCTCAGCCTTCGTTTCAGGGTTACAAATCATTATAAACCAGAGCCAGTAAGAGAATGTAGAAAGTAATAATAGTAATGATAATATAATTCTAGCACTATAAACTAGTGATAGCATATACTTGCATTATTAAGTAAAAATTAGTGAAATAGTATAATATAAATAGCATACTAATAATGTACAATACACGGCTTCGAGACGGAGAAAAGACAAACCATGGGGAAGATCATGTTACTGAAGGAATGAAAGAAGATTATTTTGAAAGTTGAAGATGCGAGTGATCTAGCAAGATATGGTACGTCATCGTTTTCTCACACGAATGACCAACTAAACTTCATTGAAGCGTCGATGATCCTCAACCACTACCTTTTTTGACTGGAACAAAGATCGGCAGGAAATATTGCAGGTGTATGGGGATGACTGACTGAAGATTTTTTGTAGAGCAAAATACATACAACTCTTCTTCAAGAGAATTTTTTGAGATTGTACTCGACACTGACTTAGAAAAAATCAGCAAGAGGCGACGCAGAGTAGGACCGAAGATGAGACACTTCCCAGTAAAGGGAACGCAAAAAATGCAGGAGGCAGGAAGCCACAAATGATGCTGTGTACGCGAAAAACTTTTCAATTGACTTTCATGTATCCGAAATACATTCAGTAAAATGCATTAGAAGACCTGCTGGTCCCCAGAATAGCCCCTCCGCCAGATTAAGTGCATGAATTAAATACAGCACACGTAACGTCAATCATAATAGAGCTTGCAAAATCAAGCCGCTGAAAATCTTCCCTGCCCCCCTTCGCATCCACAGCGAACAGTCAATTTCTTTCAATTCAATTCAACTTTCCATCCACAGGGTTGGACAGTCAATTCATCTTGTTGACAATACGAAAACATCATGGCTATCGAACAATGATAAACGTGCAATGTGCGCCAAGTTCCACTCAGTCAGTAACAAATTCACACAGCAAAGACATAGACCTTTTAAAATTATTCTGAGAGGTTTGCCTGTGCCTCTCCTGACTTTTGAAGATGTGATCGAAGGGATTCACATCACTGAACAAACGTGTCTAGTGAACTGAAATTTTAATCCTGAAGAATTGTGGCTATATTGGATGGCGGATGAGTGCTGGCCTCAAACTGAACGACAGAAAGTGAAATGACGACTTGAAGAATATGCTCAACGTCAAGGCAAAATTCGACGTCATGCTTAGAAATAGATTTTTCTTGTATGGACGTGTCCAGTGCTGAGATCTTGGAGAGATATGATGGTTCCATAAAGTGCAAGATAGGGGAATAAAAAACTGGATTCGAGACCTAAAATCGGATTTGTATAGAAGAGACATACTAGTGATGCACTGTCTCTTAATTTCTAGCAAAATAGCTTCACTAAAACATCTTTTGTTAGCTTGTTGAGGCCTGAATAGAAATCACACTAGTATGTTATGTTATCTACATAGACCCACGAAGTCGTTGTTGTGCAGACAGGCATCATTTTTAGCTATCTATGATCATTAAAAAAGTTTCATACACCTAGTAGCCTCAACATTGTTTATCCACCTGTTTTTGTGAACTCCTGAAGAAGGGACACATGTAATGAAAGCTTGAACAGTATATAAATTCAAAAACAAAATTTCATAGGATTTTTAGCTTCGCAACATTTCATACAGAGGAAGGAAAAAACATACAAATTAATTAAATGAATTATTTGTGTAAAATTTTATAGTTCCGCTTGAACAGCATGTTGTTTATAATAAAATTTTCCTTTAATCGAAAAAGCCTTGTCTTTGTTTATATGGCATTTATTGCCCAAATTTTCGCCTACTCAGGTCGCTTCAGGAGTGAAAAGGAGGATATTCTACAAACACTAAAAATTTGAAATCTATAAGATGTTATGTTGAAATGGTATATAGTAACATCATCAGTTTTCAAACCTTTACAACAGTGCCATAACAAGAATGTACAAGTCGACACATTAACTCATGAAAGCGACAATACCAACATTCGTCTTCGTGAAGCACTGTTGATAAAGAAATTCCAACCCACCATCAATTCACGTGAAGAGAATGAACAATATCGCCAATTCCTTTTCACAAAGTAATGGAAATATCTTTCAATAATTCTATGACATTGACTTTCTATGTATGAATCCTTTCCCAAAATAACCTTCTGTATCTATATACTGTATATACCATTTCAACATAACATCTTATAGATTTCAAATTTTAAGTGTTTGTAGAATATCCTCCTTTTCACCCCTGAAGCGGCCCGAGTAGGCGAAAATTTAGGCAATAAATGCCATATCAACAACAGCAAGGCTTTTTCGATTGAAAGAAAATTATATAATTATTTGTGTGTTTGTGAATGGTTGTGAAGTTCAAATAGGCCACAAATTTTCATAGCATTTAAATTTAACCCGCGTATTGAGATTTTTAATGAATTAGTTAGACTCAAAAATCTAAAATTCAATGAGCTTTTCTTTCACGAATGTGACAAAAATGCTTCATATATATCAGCATAAAACAAATTTCACTCAAAATTCAATATGCAAAAATTTTCGTTTAAAAAACTAGGTCCCAGCACATTAGACGTTGAGAAACATCGATCTATAATATTATAGTTTTGCACATGCCATTCGAAGAAGATTCTCGGTGAAACACGAGTATTTACCATCTATGTTTCAAGTGTTATATATTATATTTCATATACTTGCCTGGACTACCTTCATCGGATGCAAGAATTTTCATTATTGGAAACTTGATAACCGATCTAGCATTTCATGTAAACGATGTGAAGTAAAACCTAGAAAATTCTGCACTTTATACTCATTTATTTATCAAAATTTCACTATGCGGATGCAACGAGACTGAAAAGTCGAGCTTATCCGGACCGGGTTACTTTATTGCAACTAATGGATTTCCTGATAGAACCGGATATTTTACGACGCAGCTTCCCGGTATCCGGAGCCAGGAGCCTGACTCCACTGCATTGACGCCATCCACCTAAATCTTGGAAGTGTATGTATGTAAAATAACGCTCACAAAAAATGCAGCAATGGACGCTGAAAGTCTTAGTTGAAAGTCTTGCTGCTCTGCATCATCAACACATAAAAGCAAGTCAATAATGCCAAGAAAACATTCTTGGTGACAACTGAATCTTCCAAATTAAGAGTTTCAATAAATTATATCAAAAACATGCAAAATAAACATTCAACATTTCTACAGTAAAACATGTATTCAGCGATCACACTAAGACTTAGTTTAAATTGGTCGCTTAGTCCATATTGTCACTTCTATCGTCACAAGTACCTTAATACGTTTATGATTAAATTTGAACATCACTAAGAAGTCGCTTAGCAGGTTTCACTGCAATACTATTCTATCAAGCATCTCCATGAATCTCTGCTGCACATCGCATCTACTTGATGTGATGTGGTCGTCTAACATGGAATTCAAAGGAAGAAAATGAAAAATCACTGTCAGCTGATAATCCATCAATTCAAATAAAAAGTGCATTGTTATTCTAGAATTGTGTAGAATAGCGGAATAAATGACTCACTGAGTTTCCCATCAATATCTGTAAATAAACAACTCTTGAAATTCTATTTAAAAACCATTTATAAGAATGACGCAAGTTGATGTTCAAATCTGTAAACGTTGTCTTGGCTTCTCTACACTGAATGAACGAGAACAGATAAAAATGCTTTTCGCTCCATTTTTAGTCGCACTATCGTTGTGCGTATGAATATATGCAATCCGGTATGATTCGCACAATCCATTATCGCGTTATCTGATATCCGCAAATTTCCCCGACCACGGAAATTCATATTTCGCATTGATATCGCATAGAATAAGTTCATGTGACTAGACAATACTTCGCCACCCTTAGTGAAAAAAATAGCGTAAATTGATAGTGTTGAACTAATAGTGTCCACCAACAATTCTCACAACTTTTGCTTGTAGCAAACAATATCAAGGCATAAATGCATGCTAGCATCGTGCAGAGGCCAATTATTTTTCAAAAATCCAAGAGATCTATCTGCTTTCACGGTCATTGCGCTCTCCACCGGTTAACGCATGATCAAGAATTCAGTGTACGGCAAATGCACATTTGGGATTTACAAATTCTCACCTTTCAAATTGGTTACACAGGTCTGAAAATATGCCCTTTCCGCTTTCATTCGATAGTGCTAGTGTCTACTGTACTAATCACGGTCAGCCATCATAGTCTTCAAACATTTACCGCGTTCCAAATCCACAAGCACTTTGCAAATCCGGTGATGTGAGCATGTTAATAAGATTTTCAAATAAAATTTTTGTTGAATACAACTTCCGTCTATGTAATATGATAGTACGGGTAATCTGATATCATCACTATGCATCCGGAGTCACTTCTGAGCATTACAGCAGCTCAATATAGTGAAATTGCATCCTAACATGCTCGACCAAAGTTCTCTACCACAGACTACTTCACGTTATAGATTATATTTAAGTCTTAGCCAGCAACCTGACTTATTGATAAATTCATCACATCTCAACATATGTAACCACCACAGTAATGGACAATTCACGCTTTCTGCAGTTAGTCCGATGACTTAGTGGTTAGAGAAGTGTATTTTCTAAGGATTTATTTGCAAGCTTGTTGGCAAGATTGGCCGAAACTTTAATGTAGCAACTATGGCAGATCAGTGGAAAGTCAGATAGCCTACAATGAAGCTGTTTGAAACTTCATGCAATTGTTGACTAGGCCTGTTTCATTTTGCATATTAAAAATGAATAACAAAAAAAAACAATAAAATAATAAAAAACTTACAATCCTTATGAAACCGCCGCCAATATCAATCCACTCCATATTTTATCAATTTGGTAAGCGTAAGTAAAAACAGCTCACATACACAAAATACTTTTAGAACGATCGCGCATGGTTTGTAAATAGCTGTGTACAGGAAGTCAGTCGCCATATGTAAATTTGAGGAAATACGTCCAAGTTCCAATGTACAAAAATACACGCTGGTTAATACATTAAATACACAGATTGCAGAAGCAGGTTCGATGGAATCTAATATCGAAACTCATCTACAGATCATTGAAATATTCTCATTGAATTATGTGTCAAAGCTATCAAGACCGAAGACTACACTGGTAACATGCAGCATGTACGAAATGCAATGCAGAAGTAAAGAGACTGACACAAAAGGATAACATTCTTAAATTTCACAGGAGGTAAATAGCTGTGCGTCTTAATGGATATGAAACACTGACCAGTTCCACCAACTGAGCTATCGACGAGCGACATGATATTAGTCAACAATTAAAAATCTCCGTAATCCAACCAGATGCATTCATCCTCTAAAGGCGCGTTTACACGTGAAATTTTATTGCTGCCACCTGCAATCAGATTGCAGAGGCCGTTTACACTTGACACTAAAAAGTTGCTGACACTCGAGGAAAAATTGCTGCTGAAACTTTATCGATCTATGATGAGTCAGAAAATTGCGGGAGATTGCAGGAGCGTTTACACTTGACACTTATTTCTTCACGTCATCGAGAAAGTGGATGGCTGCAGCAGTTACAGCATACATTTTAACGAGAAAAGATTGCGTTCACAGCGAATGTGGGTTCGTGATTGGATTATGAGAGAACAGCTTGGGTTTTGCAATACGATTATGCTCAAATTACGAGATCAGGATCCGTGCCAGAAGCAAATTTTACTGAACCTCTTTAATTGCTGTCTATTTTGAATTTCGCGGCAATCTTCCCCCATGCTTCGGCCTTTTTATTACATCGATTTTTATCATATTGACCTCGATATTCGTGATTGTGCACGTTCCACAAACAGGGATACTGCTCGCATTCATCAATCAGGCCATCGGTTAACGTCCTTGCCATTCAATTTTCGTTTGTGGCATTTCGTTGATGAATCAGCGATCATCGTTTCACTAACTTTTACTGAATGCTGTATAAATTTATCGATGTCGATATAACAACCAAGCAATCAAAGATTCATTTTATTCGAGAAAGATGAGTCCCACCAGCTGATGCTTTTATCTATTGCACAGTTGCCAAGCGCCTTGCACCGATACACAACTGTAAATTCGATGATTAAATTCCCATGCAAAAGTAAACAGATATACGGACCTAAGTCATATCTTGTGATGAGATATTCCAGATCAAACAACAATAGATGCTCCCACAAGCAGGTGGAGCTTCTTGTACAAGGATATTCAGGGAAAAAATCTGTCCTAGTGAAATGAAGCTGAAATTGATGTAAACTGTAAACACAATGGTACGCAGTAGCAATGCGGAAAATTGGTGAATTATGTACGAGTATATCAGCACATCATTAGTAGTTTAGTGACCGGTGATAATGAAAATAGCAAGAACAAATCCAGCCTCCAAGAAGTCAGGTCGCTGTGTTCCGATCACGGTCGTATGAGCACTTTGCGTATGAGTGTCAGCTAAAAGTTGCGCTTCGTTCAACTTTAGTGACACTTGTGGCAGACACTTTTCAGAAAGTGTCAGGAGCCGTTTACACGTACAATATTTTCACTGACACTCGGTTGCAGCAACTTCTAAAAATGTCAGCAATTTAGTGTCAGACGAGAGTGTCAGTAGCGTTTACACGTGCAATTTAGGTGGCAGCAATAAAGTTCCATGTGTAAACGCACCTTAAGACAAACAAAAAGCAGCATTATAGGATAACCTGTCGACAAAATCAATTTTGGAAAACCATCGATCAGTTCAGTGATCTACATGTACGTAGGCCCATATCATTGGAGACGAAGCGTATCTAACTCAAATCTTCATGAATTCTTTTAAATTGGAAAAACTTCTGAAAGTGTGATGATTTAATGATTGTATTCTTTCATTATCAGAGGATCTGACAACATTTTAATGCACGCTGCTTGCGCGTTAAGTTCCTTAAAAACACTGGGTTAGTGGCATGCTCCAACGTCATGTTCGCAGCTGTTTCGCAGTTGCCCACGACTGATGAGGCTCAACAGGCCAAAACATGTCTCGTGGCGGATACATCCTTGGACACGTGACATGCTCAAGTCCTCAAAAATGTATTATCTGCTGCGGCAAAAATATTAGGGATGCAATTCCGGGATTTAAGGTTATTAAAATCTCAAAGGTTGCCGGATTATTGTTGAGAACATCGTAGGACGTCGGATGATAAATAGAAGTGAAAATGTTCTTCGACGTTTATAAATGTTTAATTAAAGGCAAAGTGAGCCAATATTTCGCGACCTTACAGATCAGTCAGGGTTGACTGACACTGTAATTGTCAAGCAAAATTAGTACATTTCAACATTAGCTGTCAACCAATGAAGATTCAGAAAACGGTAAATGGAATCTACAATTAACACAGAGACAGTGTACACGCATATGAAACACAGGAAGTCTAAAATAAATTATATACAGACATCGGATAAAAGGGGTAATTGTACATGATTTACAATATTTACAGGAAGCATTTCAAAACATCTACAGTAATACGTATATTACTGTCAAATTTACCTAGCTTTGCTTCTAATAAAACGCTTATAGACGACGAAGAACATTTTCACTTTTTGTAATTATTGTCAGTTCTTTCGTGAGTGGAAACTTATTTAGCTTAGAGCACTTTTCAATGTTGTCTGTTGTATAGATGTAACTTGATGCGAAATTCAGTACTGTATTTGTATGCTTACTTGTATATTTAAGTCCTAGCCTGCGCGAATCCTAATCAGATACATGGCTCACATGGTGTCCAACCAAAAGTTTTCCATTTTCACGCTTGAGACAATTTTTTATCGTCAGTAATTTTGAACATAAATTTTTCAGCTCGAGAACTATAGCATCAATCTGCTTGTTGAGCTTTAGCTTTTCGTTGGTATCTTTAATATCCCTTTTTATCCTAGAAACCAAAGCAAGGTTTTGTTCCCTGGATTGTTCAGTATGTATTCTCTCAAGTTCTGTTGTACGACGTTGATGTGCGTTGTGAAAGCTGGAAATTGAGATTCTATGGGATATTCGTTTCTATGGGATCAGATTCACAGTCGGTAATCAATTAAGAAACGGAGTCAAACAACATCTTTTAATCCTCATCTACTGTAGACTGGCTATGATAAAATGAAAGAACAAATACCAAAAGTTGGTGAATACTTTAGGAAATATTTGCTGAGGGGCATCAGAAATTTGTCTACTCAATCAGAGAGAGAGCGTAAATGTCTGTCAGAGCAGCTTTGACGTCCCAACACTTTAAAAGTTCATAATTTCCTTTGACAGAATTCAAATTATTGATTCAAAAATGGATTTTGAAAATTCCATGATTTTTATAGAATAAGAAAATTGAACAATGTGTTATTATTGAATCTACAAGTATCGAAGTAAGACAAGTGCGAGATCGAATATACTTGCATCAGTGTCCACAGGGAACCACATTTGCGAAGAAGACTAGATTATATAAAAAACAGACTGGAAAAGGATAGATTGCTTTTAGATGAAGTGGAGCTCAAACTTCATATTTTCAATAAAGATTCTTTATGGCGAAGATGCGATGTCTTTATGTCAACCATATATACATTGGACTACATTTCTTCCTCACGGCCTAATGGGTATAGAGAAAACACACGGAGTGTCGGAACGTTTCGAGTATTCTTCTTCAGCCAAGAATGAATCAAAATCAGCTCAAGCAAGTTATGTACATAGGTCGTTATCACAAACATGCTATGTCCACTGTTAAGAAAATAACAAGTGCACGTGTGCACCGGCGGAATGTCTCATACAGTAACAGAATTGGAAGTCCGAGGCATATTTCAATTCACAAGAAGCAAAGACGTCCTCCTCTTTACTGTTCAGTTTCTTTAATCATGTTTGTAACTGCATTTCTTATAAATTTCGTGTGTAGCGCAAAATGTTTATGTACATAGACTTAAAATGCATTACACATCTTAAGCTTGTTTAAGCGAAGGTCTATCACATATTGACACCAATCGTAAAATGCAAATGTACGCAACGTTGTTGCTGAGATGTATAGTACTTTCGCATTTTCTGCAATTCAACATTCTCTTATAAACATTTCGTTAAAATCGTAAATTTGATATGATCGTCATGCAGGCCTATTGTCCATCGAACAAATATTATAGTAGTACAAACCATGATTACCCACGCGGAATTATAAAATTCAATAATTCATCATTTTTCCAGGTAAGTAAATCGAGCATTAGAAATGTTATTCCTGGTCTGTGTACAATCTACAGTGACAAAATTTGAAATCCCGAGATCATTCATTTTAATATCCCGGAATACCGGAATTTAAATAATTTCTCAGGAATTTCTCCTGAATAAAGCTTTAACGTCACTACTCCCCATGCTGGGGACTTGGACGGTGCTGACATAGTCAGAGCTTGTGACAAGACATATATCTGATATAGTATGTATCAAGCTAACACACAATACACGTTGTTCTAGGTGACTTATTGATTGCAAAAAATATCCGAAAACGGCACGATATTTTATATCTATTATAGCAACTAGCAAACTTCGTTTTCCGAAACTTTATCATTTGTATCTGAACGTAAGAAAAAGTCTTAATGCTCAGTTCATTGACTTGTCCACTAGCTCCATCAACGTGTCAGTGACAGTGATGAACAGAGACCGACTCAAATGAGTTCGCTAACGTATACACTGTATGCATTGTACGAGCATGTAACCTTTATGTCAGAATTACATTCCGTTCTTTCTCGATCTCATTGCGTTAATATTCACATCACACGATATAAACAATCTTGCAATGTCATCGAAGGAAGTTTCGCGTCACTTATCTATGAATTAATGCGCGCATTACAGTAACCAGAACAGAACGCAATTACAACTATTCAATGCCAGATAGTCGATACTCCTAATTGGATCATCGGCATCAAAGGATACTCTCACATTAACATGGATGCCGCTATGTCACAGTTGAAGGTAATTCACATGGACTGATAAGATGTTGGATTTTATATTATCACTTCACTCACACCTGTACGCATCATAACGATAACATCAACAAAATATCATAGTCTAAATATAGCATTTGCAATCTGCAACATGAAATGAAACGTTTTAAACTACTGTGAATGTAACTGTTTAGCGAATGACTCAATATAGGTGCATGTTGTACCATGGTACCTTACTCATGCTTGCAGGTAGAATACATAATCATATGTGTGAGATCAAAACCTTTTGCTGATTTTCCTCAAACGAATGTGTATAAAACATATTGCTTTTACTATCACATTTTTTCGTTCAGAGCATTTATTGGGAGTTATAACATTTTTGGACACTTATTACGAACTTGGTTAACCTCATAAATTATGAAATCGACCGCGCATGACATAGACTGTCTATGACTGGATTGACTATAATGCCGTTGTTACATTTTCTGCATATTTACAATTGCCTCACTTTCCATGATGTTTAAAATAACGAATATCATTGCCAATATTTTCATTTACCGCTGCTATTCCTATATATTGAAAGATGCGTGTATTGATAGTCCTACACGAAATGCATGATGCTGTACTAACTGAAATGGGCCTACTCAGCAATTTATCGTTTACTTTTATATACAGTCTGATGCTAACTGCTTTTTCATAAAGTGAGAAAAGTCCACACGTTGCTGTTTAGTTCATTTTTTGGAGCTGATGTATCAAGTTGGACGTTCAGGAACAAAAGCCGTCTTTTGTTCTGTCATAATGAATCAACAAAACTGCAAAATAAAATAATTTTATCTTCATTTTTGCATGTTTGCCATGCATTGGTAGGCAGGAGTATAACTAACTTATTATTTAGGATGAAATGCATTGTCAGATATGTTGACTTGGACTAATCGACGACAGATGCAGTGGTTTCTGCCCAAATGAAGAGATCTGAATGAAATTAAGAGATTCATTCATCCCTATTTGTTAGCTTTAACGACTTATCCTTTAAGTTGCTAATCATGCTTTGTAGCATCTTCGTGGAAAATGATGAATATCTGATGCCTTTTCCAGACGAAAGGTACAGTAAATGAGAAATTCTAGAACTTGACACCGGGTCATGTCCACAACCAAGTCGGGTGCCCGGTCGATCCCTCAAACAGCTATGTTACCAAGGGTAAAATTGCGTTTTTAAGATGTTTTGAAGAAAACTAATTTGATGTTTTTGTCTTTATTTCTTATTCTTTAATCCAGCATTTTAAGAGTCGGCAACCTCAAAAGCTGTTACTTTGATGTGAGAAATATCACACTTGTAATGTCGATAACATGCTACTAAATTAACTGTATAAACTTAAGTTTATGATGTCGTAGGTCTTCATCATGCTATGCTCGTACTTAAGCTTGTCGGTATCGACTATATTTCTAGGCAGTATTCTAAAACTTCCGCATCCGCCACTTCAGAAAGCCATAAATAGACAGTATGATTACTGGTTCACTTATTTTATATGATATGGCAGAGGGCGGGAGGACCATAATTCAATGCGAATGTAAAACTGATTCAATACTCTCCCGATATGTTTAATGCCACGAAAAATGAATAAAGAATAAAAAATTGTTGTAATTTTTTAATCACTTGTTTTAATCTGTTCTCGCTGTGAATAAAACATCAAGGCGCCTTTCAAAAAATGTGCATTGCACTCATCAATTGCTGGGATCTGAATGAGGTTTTAAAGACATGTTAAAAACACGATTAAAAATATATGTCTAAAATGCGATTTTACAGTCATGTTTATCACAAAGCATAAAAACTAATATTCAAAAGCACATTTGTTCATCTTTGAAATCAATGCGTTGAAACAATGTACAAAGCAGCATTATCAAAACGATCCCTATCAGCGATTACCAAGCTGCCACAACGAACCTGTTTATTCTCTACTTGTGTATCAGAACTCTACGTTGCAAATGCAGATTCAAATATTCAACTGTATGCTCACAATCAATACTTTCTTTATTGGTGCTTTTGGTATATGATATGTATATCAACGATGGCAATAGATCATCAGTGACGGTGCATAAAAGCCCAAACACATTATATTACAATCAGTCACCTGCTCTCACCTCGAAAAAAGACAAGCGTGAAAATGGACAGAGTATAGAGAAAGATGCAATCTTATTTCTTTATGGATGTCCCCGAAATTTAAGAAGTGAGAGTCTAATATGAGATACTGAAGATAAAGTGTCAAGTCATATATGCATAAAATATATTTGTGTTGAGCTTACCTGATCAAGTAACTTCAAATAAAAGTATGATTCAACATTAGAATTTGTTCATGTGTCTCATATCAGAGAATTTTATAAGCACAAGAAATCATAAAATCTTGTTGATCTATAGATAAGCTAGTTGATGATATATTAGAATCTCAGCAAAGTACAGGAACAATTATTAATAATACATAAAATTTTAAACATTGAAAAGATAATTGATGCATTTTGCAAAAAGACAGCATTCATTAACAGGAACGGTTTCGAAATTTTACTATGATTCTTATCGGATTTCCACAGGATGTAACACGTGTCGAGATAATTCCCACCACGAGACATGCGTTCACCAATGGAGGAGCCTCATCTATCGCGGAAAGATTTGAACTACTGATAGAGGGCGGAAGACATGTAGGCATATCACCTGACCACAAAGACAACGGATTATCTGTTGAGAGAAATATTTAGTCACTAGGACACGAACTTTTTTAACATATTGCTGCACTTATTTAATAGTGCCAATACAGTGTGTTAAAAAAAGTCCATCCGAGGAAATTTGCTTAATAACTTAAATATAATTTGCGGCAGTTATGGCTGTACATTAATGAGAGAGTAGTGTTGATGCTGAGTGATGACTTAAGACTTGTAGATGATTCCGTAGATGACGACTATTCTGCCTTCCCCATTATTCGACTGATGATGCAACTCAATATTTTTTAACTTGGGATTTGCAATTCGGATCATGCATTTTCAGTGAGTTGCTGTATTCACCTCGAGTTATACCACATCACTTTCAAGGAAAATGCATTTTGGTGAAGACTTCAGTGATTTCAGTGGACAGGTGTTGCCATGATGACGGTATCTAAACGGTGGCGGTCTCTAGAAGATGGTGGTCTGCACCATGTCAATGCACTTTGTAAAGATTCAAAATGTCATAATTTCCCTATAGATATACAAAAACATTTTGGTAACTTAAATAACTTCAATATATCACCTTACGGCAAGAAATTCCAGCTATGACAGGTTTCACTCATTAGATTCTTCTTAAGATATAGCGGCACTGACCTAGATCGATGACTGAATGGGCAGCTGAAATGGCCATCGACCAGCAGATATTGCCATTTATAGTCGCACTTAAACAAAGTAGAAAGTCGGATTTATATAACATCAGCCATGTGAGACATCATTGAAATGATATCGAGCATATTCAGGCCTCATGCACACTCTTTTGACAACTTAAAATTTGATTTTTTAATAACCATGATGCGTCCAATGAGTAAGAATGGAATCAATCATGTAGGAAACGTCCGAAAATGTGCTCCAATTTGCAAAAGTGAACATTATATTGACATCTGCAAAATTAATGAAATCCCAAAAAACGTGACAATCCTATCCCTCCTTCTTTACTCCCGTTTTCATTACACATCTGAACGAATTGTGATGATTTTTTGAGAAATTTATAAAATTTCCGACAATCATAAGGCTGCAAAATAAAAGGTGCAGTCCGGACGGATATGACAAATAGTTGGCTGACATGTTTACTGACTTGAAGTAACACACACTTAATGGTATGGTAATTGTTGAAAGACAATTTCTTTACTAAATACACCTTATATAGGAAGGGTTCTTATTTCAATAAACTTATCAGAATGCGCATTTCTTGCAGTTAGGTAAAATTACCTACAATCGGCTCTCTAGATTACTACAAATTGTCTATCTTTACTTGTCAATATTGAAATTCCATGTTCATATAAACACCTCTGCAACCGAAATACCGAAATAGACACTACAGTGCTTCCATGTGTTATCAAAATGAGATTGTTGTCCCTGTATCTATAAATAGGTCTCGGGTAAATAAGCTCCTAAATCAATGTATAAAAGAACGCAATAAACTGATGAAGTGTATTGCACCCACAAACGATTAAGAAATTTTAATTCTCACGTATGCGTCGACTTATGAATCCACGCCGATGATAGTAAGTGTATGAATATCTAGTAACTGGCACACATATTCGCGAAGAATGTCAATAAGATCATCCCAGTAATCTATCCAGTATAACCATTGAAATCTTTTCGGGTCATAATTGGCTAAAGAATTCTACAATATCACCTTCACAGCAAAGCTAGAGAGAATCAGGTGTTATGAAATATATATCCAGCAATGCCTGAAGAATTCGACAGCACTTATTTGGACATTAGCTCCGGTAGTCCGGCAGGCAGAACGAGTTTCTGCAGGGAACGAGGCCGAAAGTGAGACTTTCTTAGAATGATGTACAGTGTACACCCTATGCCTACTACGAATCGGTGCGTCTTCCGAGTTCTAGTGAGTTCCTCATGTCAGACACGATCAAAGAAAAACAGATATAAATCCAATGGGACGCAGATTGCAGTTCTTTTGCTAAAATGAAATTTTCTATGTTTTCGCTTATCAACTGGAAAGTATTAAGTCTAGAGTCATAATTTTTGACATAATTCAGGTCATTTCCTATCATGTGCAGGTGCTATTATCATGCTTCTGATCGGTAATGTATGTGATAATGTGGTTGAAAGTGGATTAAGTTGCTTAAAATGTTTACGTTTGCCGACATTAAGAGGTTCGCCAATTCTTAATGTGTTTAGTGTTACAGTCAGGGGTGCATGAACAGGAAAGGAAATATCGTGAAGACATTCCTGTCAAAAATTATGACTCTGGGCTTAGTACTTTTCGCTTGATCAGAGATAACATACAACATTTCATTCTAGCCAAAAACTGCAATATGCGTCCCATTGGATTTACATACGTGTTTTTCTTTGATCCTGTCTGACAAGAAGAGACTCGGCAGACGCACCGATTCGAAGTATGCATAGGGTGTACATCATTCTGTGAAATTCTCACTTTCGGCTTCGTTCCCTGCAAACCTCGTTCTTGCTGCCGGACTACGGTGACTGGAAGAGACTTGTCATGTCACTAAGTTAGCTACATGGCTTGTACACAATGCATCTGGTCGTCATAGAAGTAAATATGTATCATCCTCCTTAATCTCTCAATCCCTTGTAAGTGCAGAATTGAAGGAGAACTTGAAATATGGTAAAATAGGAGTCAACACATCGATTGGCTTGACAAAAAGACCGGGTTTTCATAAAATTAGCTGGAAAGGTTGACGATTTTAATGCTTCCTGTTGGCTGGAATATATGTCTGAGAAAGGAAGTGAGCGTCTGCCGGAGATCTGTTCGTGGATTGGCACAAACAGACACCTCAATCCTATTAATACCGAGGGCAGCAGTCTGGCTTTAGCGAAGTATTTCAGAAAGCATAATGATCACTTTTTTGGCCAGAGTTGAAATTTTGTGACTTTTAGTTTTAATGTACTTGGAAAACAGTTGTCAACACTTGGGTGATATTTGGTCAACTACGAATTCAACTTTGAAACCTGTTTTGAATTACGAATTTTTCCCGACATTGCATTCTAGTTTAAATTAGTGCTTTTTCAAATGATCATTAATCACTTTATGAAAACGAAACCTTAAATGCAAGTAGGATGTACCTCACATGCATCTCAAATCAAGTAGATTCAAAAAATTTAAAACTTTCAGAAGATCGCTTCTTGAGAAATGATGATTGACATCACAAAGGAATTTATGACCTCTATACACAAAATAATGCAAAATGTGACATCTTCAACCAAATTTCAGGACAATCAATATTAGAAGCACACAATGAAGCTATGCTACTGAAATGGCACTTGAGTTTGCGATTAGGGTACAAGATGGTTACCTAATGTTGGTAAGAAAAAGGATATGAAGCACTGAAGGACGATAGAAGGAACTGTGAACGCTGACCTCGATCAGAGTTTGTGAAAGAGTGGCATGAAAAAGACTGGCATTGCTAGTCTGTTATGCATATGCAGGTCGTAAGTAGAAGTAGCAACGAAGAAGTGTAAATAATGAAGTGCATCAATTTTACATACTAGCATCAAAAAAAAATAGAAGAATTAATAGTCAATAAATAATAGTAAAAAACAGAATAAAAGCATATCCAGCTTTGCTTTCCCAAGCGAATTTGTGTTCTCTTTTCAAGGGAAGCGACCACTTCACTATCAATTGAATGAACATGGAATATACAAAATACGCTAGTACCTAGAATTGAATAGAAAGATGTCCTATGCTATTACATCATGCATACCTAAAATAATCGAAGATTTCATGGACGTAAAATTTTCCTAAAGGCAATAAAATATGCTAGATATATCATTCTTCTTATTTAATCTTACTAGTTAAAGAGGCTGCTCTGATTAACAGCCAATATTTCAAGATTTCAAAATCTACTCTGTAAATTGAAAAGAAATTAGAATATACACTCAAGGAACAAATAAAGTACCCGGTGGAAAAAGTTATGTTAACAGTGACAAATTTATCATTTCAGTCATTTTTTTCTACTCGTTGGTGTGAAATATGAACTTTAGAAGTTAATCAATAGTCAAACCATTAATTAGGCCTCAACCACACAGCGAGCTTTTCCAAGCGTTTTGCAGCAAATACAAAGTCATCATTGCAGCATTTGTAGACTTCCATAATGCACGCAAAGCAAACTAGAACGATTGATGGCTTGCGGACATGCGGTTACTCGAGACGCCTGGGACGCTCGTGTTTGCTTTGCTTTCAGTGTAGCTGAGGCCTAATGCTGTGATTCCATTCATTGTTCCTTCATGCATACCGAGCTCTACTCTGTTCAATCCGCTAGCTACATACACCACAATCATTGACAGTATCGTAGCATTAGCAAATTAGTCATGGCGACACGTGGATGTGATTTGACTGAATTCCAGAGAGGTCTAATCTACGCCTTAAAGTTTCATGCGAATTTTTCAAGACCTAAAATTGCTGAGTGCCTCGAGATATCAGAGAACACAATCAGAAAGTACCTACAGAGGCTATCAGCTGGTGGAGATGCTAAAGCAACCAATCGAGCTTCTTGTGGCCGTAGGAAAAGTACAACTGAAGAAAATGACGAGGAAATTTAAAATTTCTCTTCGAACCATCCTTTTTGCTCTGCCAGAGTAATTAAGCAAAGCCTAAATCTAGAATGCACCAGAAAGACCGTAACAAATCGATTGCTGAGCGATGGTCTCAAGGCATTCACACTAGCTAGAAAGACAGCCTTGACAGCAGATCATGAACATCGCAGATTGGAATGGGCTACAGAAAAGTCATCGTGGACTTTGACGAGGTGGAAGAAATGGTGTTTTCTGACGAATCGAAATTTTGCTTCGGTCAGTCACGAGTACAGTATGTCCGTCGATCGATAGATTGGTACACGGATCGCTACGTCTGCCGTACTCCGAACAGATCTGTCGCGCATGTAATGGTGTGGGGTGCATTCTCAAGTAATGGACATACGAGCCTGGTGAGAATTCAAGAGAGATTGGATGCACAAAAGTACCACATCGACATCCTTGAAGGTAATCTTCTTCCAGTATGGAATACAATCACTCAAGCAGGTGGCATCTTCCAGCAAGACAATGCATCGATACATTCGGCGAACCGGACGAAACTGTTCCTTCAACACAATGGAATCCCTACCTTAGACTGGCCTGCATTTAGTCCCGACATGAATCCCATCGAACACGTGTGGGCACAGATGGAACTGAAACTCCAAAGAGAATATGAGGACCCAGAAGACAGTGACCAACTCTTTGCTACGCTTGATTTCATTTGGAATGAACTGATGGATGATGTCAATTATCGAGCTTCTCTTATCAGTTCAATGCGTGATCGCGTAGAAGCAGTACTGGATGCTGAAGGTGATTTTACGAGATTTTGACTGTTTTCTATGTACTAGTACGCCTTTCGTGACTTTATACGTATTGATATTGTTTCTGTGATCGACTCTGAAGCACAAGTAGTGCATATTGTCTTGTTGTTTTCGAAATAGAGTTAAATGTCTAACCGGGTACTTTATTTTTTCCTTGAGTGTATATTCATCAAGAATTTCGTAGAAAAAAATTGAGAAAAGATCATTTTTGTAGGGGTGGTTAATAAGGCTATTAGTGAATGCCCGGAATTTCTTGATAGTCATAAATTCAAATTTTGCATTTCAATTTTATGTAGCAGGATGAACGCATTACTCTGAACTGAAACCACCATTGGAATCAGCATGCGCGGTGAGGAATGTAATACAAAGTGGATGATTAAATCATTGCAAACTAAAAATAATATCCTCCTTAGTTCCTCGACAAAAGAAAACCCGGATGAAATAGGGTCAAAGGACAGTAACACCTTAGATAAGTAACTTAGTAAAAAGAAGTTATCGATTAAAACCAAACGTATATTGTTCATTAAACATCATATTCATAGAGAAATGGACAGCAATTGTTCTTGCCAAGTGGGCCAAACAAAAACCGTGAAGAAGCACGATAATAGCGACGTCTACCCGTATATCGACTTGCACCAGCAACGCATGACACAGGCATCGCGATGATACAATGAGTTTCTCATTTACTCGCATATTAAAAAACATGTAAAATCACTTACACTGCAATAATGAATACTTTACTGAGCTCATCAGTCAGACATTTGTTAAGCTAAATTTTCATGTTGTTATTCGGTAGATCCAAATTTCTTTCCATTTTTAATTCACTTAATGTCTTTCAACTTTCACTTAAAAATGCGCTTCCAAAGATCTTCAGAAGCACGCGCACTCACATGCTATCATGTAAGCTGAGAATGTACATGTATTGTGATGCGCGTAAAAAGTTTTCCCCAGACCACTTTCCTTGACATATGTAAACCTAACACCTTCAGGAGGCGTGTGGACGGCTTTGTGTTGGATTTTCCTCATGCAAAACAATTTGCAAATTTATTATGGAGTAATCCATGAATAACCACTCAGGCTTCATTTTTGACTCTTAACTGTGGTTGGGTATTAACCCCAGACTAACCAAATTTAAAAACTAGAGACCTCAGTGAAAAATGCAGACCAAGTGGCAACCATGATACTGATTGAAAATATTATGATCGGTGATTTTGCTCATATATTATTTTGGTGAATACAGAAGACTTTTTATACAACAAATTTTGTATCGCAAACATTTCTGGATTCACTCAATTTCTCTCAAAATAATCTTACATCTCATCAGGCTCCGGCTCCGAATAAGTTGCAACAAAATACTCAGTCCTCCTCCCCCATGCCCCCCAGAACTGACCACCTAAAATTTCACTCGCATAAAGCCACATTTATACATGTCTTATCACCCTAAATTGTTCCAATATTGCGTAATCCCACAAATTTATAAGGAGCAAATATGCCACAAATGAAAATGTCATTTCATCACGGAAGCACTTCACTTCACAAGCACACTAACTCACTTCAGCACGGACACCTGAATCCAAATTAATTTTTTCTTGGACAAGGGTTTCGATAGTCTTGCACATCTCCTCGAATTTGCTTTTTTCATCCTGAAATCAATGTAACTTAAATCGAAGCACTTACATGAAGCATCTCAAATATTTACCCCTTGAATATAGAGGTCGACCATAGCTGCAGACCATTCACGAAGAGTTTGACATATTTTAGGATAGTTCTTCTCTCTTTCTTCGGGTTGAATACACGAGCATGGGAAAATTCCAGATTCCTTGGAAGTCTCCAATGTACCATAGTACCACTCTGTTGAAGGTAAATCTTTCACTGACTTTTCAACAAAAATATATAAAACAAAAAACTCACGGTTCTCATAAACTTTCTGCAATAATACGAAGTCTCCCAAAAACAGGTCCAGATGGTGATCAGTCGATCCGTGAAAAGGATATATGGCTAAAATGAAAACAATATTTGAAACAAAAACTATAAGAAAAAATAAGTAGATCTAAATGATTTTCTTATGTTAATAGGCCTGCAGTCTATATATTGAAAAATCATTATCGCAATGCCATCAGTGACATCAATTATCTGATCATCCTGACGTTTCTTATTCCCAGGATGCGTTTTATCTCAACTGGGTATCCAGGGACTGTGTAAACAGGTGCCATCGAAAATTAATTGCAATCAATTGATTGTACAGCTGATGCAACTACAATTAGTTGATTTTGGAGGATGAAATTATTGCAATAAATTTTTGACAAATTTACAGAACTATGGTTATGACAGGTAACAATGCTTGGAGATAACAAATGCTTGCGATACGAATCATTGAAATCATTTCTATCTGATTCGGTGTTTGCCAGTGATCCAACCTTGGTTGATCACATACCTACTGCGAGAGAAAATGGTGATATTTCAAAACTTCATGACTGCTTGAAGAAATTGAATGCCGTTTGCTGTTGCTCTTCAAAGAAGCGATATTGAAGTACAACGATGCTGATGAAATAATCGTGTCGCATCCTTGTATGAAGAAGTATTTGGACGCGAACAATAAGATCATTCATTCATCTTCGTTTGACAATCAATTATTCAAACTTCAAGATGACCGAATAAGTGATATGACAGACAACGAAGAAAGCGCTTTGTTGAGCTTGAAGATTGACAATCATGAATCTACCGAGTGTGACGATGTTGAAATAGCATCTAGCTACGAAGATTTTGCGAATCCACTAATCGAAATCCATATCCACTCACTATTGCCGGATGACCACTTTCGTTCCAAATTTGCATATCCAAGCAGCGATATATCGTACGAAATAGTCATCAAGTGCCTTGAATTATATATTTTTTCAACAGCACCGACTGCACGCTGTTTGTATGTGAGCGCACATGTTCATGTATTCCGATGTATTTGGAAATAAACATTTTTTCTATGCAATGAACATTATATCGTGCTTTCCCGAGAGCAGTAACTTAAGTGAACTGGAATTTATTTTAATTTAGCCTTGTCGTTATTGATATCTTTTTATGATTTATAATACTTGATTTTCGACATCACAATCGCGGAACATGATTCCGAATGATTCATCGAATGTGAGAAATTTCTTGCAAATCGAGGTATTGCTCAAAGTAGGACTTTACAACCTAGGTAGGATCGAGCAATGCGAAATATTTTATCAAAGTTTTCGGCATGATGTTCAACTTCGATTGTGGTATCTCAATCTGCCAGAGTCACGTTAGGAGACAGTTCTACCCGAGGGTTTCATTCACTGAGATCTCTCCTCAGCACTTCTACCGACGAGACACCTAACGAACGATTCTTCAAATTCAATAGACGCACTTCTTGTGGGACTGCTTGCAGTCATGGTCATCTGGGGTCAATTTTGATTCGCCAACATTCGAGAAATGATCACTTAATTAAAAAGGCAGAATTGATTCAATGCATTGATATGTATGCAATTGTAATGAAGGAATCTGGCACTGAGGATATTGCTTCGAACAGACGCAGTATCTTAAAGAAACGATTGTGGAAAAAGATGCTTGACACAGCCATGTTCAATAAAATCATACAACGAGATAATGGAAAATTTTCAAGATGCAGACATGGCCACTCGAAGATGCTGAAGTCCTTGCTCGACGATCTCAAAGACAATGTTTTCAACCTTTTCGATTCAAATATTCTACCCAGGGAGAATATGAAGATTCTTATTGATCAATTGTATCAATAAAAGCGTTATGGCAGATATTCTGTCATTAACTGCCAACGTGTGTTCACATCTATTAAATGCATGGTGCTCGCTTCCTTTGTTCATACTCCAGGCGAATCAAGTTCGACGTCCTATGAATCGGTTGCTTTGTCCACAGAATTCTGACCACTGTTAATAAACCAACAGCCTATCAGCAAGAAGATACAGGTCTGCCTATGGCTTTTCATACATAATTTGTTGCAGAACTGTTGAGTTCCACCATTCCTCCTGTGATAAGGAACGAAAAGGTAGATCATCACTTGAGAATCAGTAACTCCTCTGACTGCCAGAAAGTAAGGGCCTGTCGTCCTCCGTTTCGATGAAGAAAGTGCATAGGATTTGTCTTGAGATGGACACCAGTAATATTATGTCAGACTAAAAATTATGAGTAGACGTATTATTAAAGAGGATTGATGAGCTATTCCTACAGGATTCGGAACAGTTGGCTTGTTCGATGAGCGTTCAGCAAAGCATATGAAATCTGTCATTGAATGACTGTCTCTTTCAATTCTGATCATTATGTGAGAAAGTTAAAAAAACATGGGATAGAAGGGGGGCCTATTGCAGGAAGGAGTGTTGGCGTACAGACAGATTACTCAGGAAATGTCACCAAATTCCCAGATGAGAAAGCAACTGTTGCGACTGTGGAGGCTGTGACATTCAAAGACAGGCGAAGAGCTATAAAAAATGATTTGACAGGTAGGCCTATCCAAAGTAAATGATATCACATAAGGATGCATCGCATCAGCAATAGCACAGCATAAGATTGCACCGCTAAAACATAAGTCGACACAACTTTCCGTTTTTCGGAGGTCTATATGAGGACTACATCTTCTTTGTTTTATCTAAGTGGACAGTGGAGATGGCGCAATAATAATTCAGGGAATAGGCTATTGCCTCTGAAATTACACAGTTGCGGTTGCTGTTTTCATATAATTGAAACACAGTGACCGAAATGATTATGAAACAAAAGTTGAATTGATGAAAATGGAACACAAAGGTCAGATGGCAAGGCGCTTCTAGATGCTAATATGCGATTCGAAATGACATTGCGTGACCGAATGCTCCACAAGTCAACGAATGCATAGACAGATTATGCAGGAGTACTCAACATTTTTCGTAAACGAATGCTGCTTAAGCATTGTGATTCTGGATTCGTTTAGGTGCACGCTGTGCAGCTTGCAAGTTCAGTTTGTGTAGAAAATAGTATGAGGGTCTAGATGAGTAAACGTAGAAAATGGTCAAGGTTCCCATCGACGCGGAACTTCAAGTCTGTTGGAGAAAATATATGACCATCCTTGAAGCAGGTCGCACTACCGTCCACAATTGCGTCCCACTCCTTTATAGGAAACCTTTGATGGACCATGCCAAACATATCGGCATCAATTTTGACAGACATGATTCATATGATGTGGATATAAGTGTTTTCTGATAGTAACTCTTCATGACACAACTGCATTGCTTCACCATGAGCGAAGTCCAATTAACAGTAAAGATTCAATAGATCGAGTAAAAAAAGATAGTTCTTTATTGCCTCACAAATAAGGATTCAGTGCACATCACAAAAAGTTCAAAAAACAAATCACGAAGAGATTACACTGGCGCATTACAATATTTTATAAAGGAGTCTCGAAACGGTTTGTTTTTGTGGGTGCCGGCAGCTAATACGATCTTCCACAAATTGCTCATGCACATGCTAGGCAAACCATTTCATTTATGTCTTAAAGCATTGTTATCTTATTCATCATTTTTCGAAAAGCACCTCAAAATGTTTAATCGTACGAATTTCGCAAGAAATAATAGAATAAAAGGCATGGTCAAGCATACAAAAACGGACCACTTCCTTGATGAGGAGGGCCGGAAAACGCGGTGCAGCGACAGAATCAAAACACTTGGAAGTCGAACAAGCAATCGATATTTGAATGAGATTCAAGAACCTCAGCCTCATCCATCTCCTGGATTGCCATTAGCGACAGTATTCATTGAAACGGGACTTGATTTGCAAAATTGATGCGACAACGGTAAGCTTGCTCCACAAGGTGGACCCGTCTACACGATATTTTTGTGGCAGTCGTGATTAACAATGTTTTAGAAGACATCTTCTCTAAATGCATTGAAGATTATTTATGGTTGTCTATAACGATGTTCTGAATTTTAAACGCTCACATCACATGCTTGGCCGAAAATGGCAATGTTAGTGCAGTAACAACTTCAGCTAAAAAGTCTGTGGAGCAAGGGCATTGTTGCGAGTCACAACAAATTTGGCAGAAAAAGGATGAGAATATTGCAACACGCAGTTGAGTTCCGCAGATTACTTGATGCGGGCATACATATGCTGTGATCACGGAGCACATTAGGCCCAACGGCTTCACGGATGATCTCATCATGTCACCCACCCTGCCCGCACTTCAAAGATGTGGTGACGTTTATGCATGTTACGAACTGCGGTCTAGTGTGCTAGACTACGATCAGGGTGGAGTTCTGCTTTCTTGTAGGAGTGAATGATTACAGTATGCCGTATGATATATGTGCCATAGCCTGTATGTTACTACGATATTACTACGATGGCCAAGGCCACCAATCACTAACATAATTTTATGATTTTGTCGGGATGTGTTGATCTCCCATTTAGAAAAATCAACAATGCAAAAAAATTTTTTTTTGACTGAGTAATGGGAGGGCGCAAGCAACAATCGGTGGAATATGGAGACTATTCGTATTTCACGTAGAATGATGATGATCACCCACAATTTGAGATATCATTCATATAGGCTGAGTTAGGGCAACACTAATTGCACACATAACGCGTGCACCAAATAAAAGGATTTTCTACCAAAAGATTTTCAAGAATCATATACAACAACACTGGCTTCTTGGGCAAAATAAAAATGTTAATTTTGTCGACAAATCATTCTTGTAACAAGAATTTCTGACAGGCATCGTTATAATTTCCGAATTTCATGCAGGAAGATATGGTACAGACAGAGCCACCAATTTAATTGCATCATCGAATAAAATTCTCTTGCGACGCATACCTATCCCTCGATCCGGACGCACTGTGGGATCGATCTCAACCCACATTTCTCAATTGCATGAAGCGCGCATTGAAGGACGTACGAGAATCACACGAAAGAAGAATGATACTACTAATAAAACACCCGCAAATAAAGTATGACTTATTAATGTCATGTATCAAAACAAATACAATGAAAAGTATGAATTATTGTCAATTCCTGAATTTTCTTTTAGAGAGCGATCTATTTTCTTTCTGAACGATAGAATTACTTCAAAATGACAAATTTCACAATTTTATTTAAGTCGTGAATGATCGTCATCGGATAATGACAGAAAAAAATAAAAGGACTAATTTTGCTGTCGACAAAGTATGAGAGGGAAGGCAGTTAATTGTTCAAAAGTGATAGTGGGTCAATTGTGAATGGATTGTTCATGATGCGATCCTACCAAGGTAAGAAAGGATGCTTTACAGCGATGGATATGTGATTACTGATTCACTTCATTGGCCGCATCATGGGCCACATGGTCTATGTTCAACATGGTCATGATGAATGTTGCATGACGGTATTTGTAATTGTTCGATTTTGCTCGCGAATAATGGTATAC
The DNA here is from genome assembly GCA_907163375.1 of Prostheceraeus crozeri. Classification (NCBI taxonomy): domain Eukaryota; kingdom Metazoa; phylum Platyhelminthes; order Polycladida; family Euryleptidae; genus Prostheceraeus; species Prostheceraeus crozeri. Next base: position 569,701 of record CAJQUW010003248.1, read on the forward strand.
GCTTCTGAACCATCTGGACTACAAAATCATCGAACATCGAGCCCATGATTTGTAATTGTTACCTATGCGCCTAACCATATTATACAATCATCATCGCTAGAATAGGTCTTTGTAACAAAATATGCTGTAAAGTATACTTTTGCTGCAATGTATAAACTATCATTCATGTCATTCCCAATGCCATTTTCTCAAAATTATGTTGTGTTCATACAGTTGTTCGAATGTTCTACAAAGCTCATGCGGCTATATTGAATAATTATATCCCAATTAAAAAGATAACGTTGAATCAACAGTGGGAAAACGTTGATATTCAACGAGATTTTGGTTGATAAACGGTTGATTCAACGTTGGTGGATGGTTGATATCGTGACGCTTTGGCCGCTGATATAACGTTGATTCAACGTTACTTAGAAACGTTGAAGAAAGTGGATTGATCAACGTTTTATCAACCACTTTCTGTTAATATAAAACCTTCTTTAAACTGATTTTCAACCTTTCATCCTCATTACCCGTTCAACGATATAAGTAAGGAAAATATCGCAATTGTTGATAGGCATATCTATTTACATTTCAATGACGTAATTTGCCATGAGAAAAATGACATAAAACTGGAATCACAAACTGCTAGCTCACGTAGAACATCCGCTGAAAATATCGGGCTTCATGCAATATGGAGTCATGCATTAAACACATAAAATCATCCTATTTCCGCACTGTAAACTGTAGGGCACGAAATTTTGCTTGATTTAGGCACGTACCTATTATGGTGATTGAATATAAAAATGCAATTAAGTAATTTGCAGCAGCATTGTGAATTAATCTTGCAATGTTTTGACCGGGAATTGGTAGAATAGTTGTAAAAGATAATGTTTCATATTTGAGGTTCATAAACTCTTACATGCTCTAAATTTTGCTGATCATTGCTTGTGTGACGATTATGCGACTTAAAACGAAAATGAAACAAGGTGACCTACATAAAACGGAAAATCGGGAAAAACCGGGTTTGAATGCGTAAATTTGAAATATTTACATTAGTTTAATTTCGTAAAAAATCGGAAAATTGCGATCCCTGATAACAAACCTATATAAAATGGCAGTGCAAACGATTATTCGGAAAATGCTACTCTGAAATATTCTTTAGATATTTTCTTGATGCAGCCTTGTCGACCGCAAGGGTGCCATCACAGTTTATTGAGTAATAGTTAAAAGATATTTGAAATTTGAATAAAAAACGATTAAACAATCATTCAGCTTATGGAGCTTTCTTCTGATTAAAACAAATACCTTATGGCACGATGCGCTTCTTTTTATATTCTATAGGGCCTACAGAATATAGCGCTTTAAGCTGAAGTAAGTGTTCTTTATTCAAATTTCAGACATGATCGTCTTTCCGCACAATAGTAACCTCGCAGTAAAACAGTAGTTAGGCCTATACATTTGGTAAAATATTCCTACTAAAATTTTACTTTGTAGGATAATATTCATCGAGATTACAAAAACTGAGCCCTGCTCTCCAAAGTCAACAGCAGAAGGGATGGACATCTTTCAAAAACACAATTTTTCATCCACTAAGAATTTAGCAAATGAAGAAAGCTTTACCACCATACAAGATGATGTTTATATAGTAGCACACATCGAACGATCAGATACAAATAATCTTGATGAAAATCACTTTTATCAACATATATGGGAAATTTCTCTATCCGGATTTGATCATCCTTCATTTGAAAATCCCTCCAAACAGAAAACATGCCCACAGCCCGAATGCGCATTTCATGTCATCTGGTACACTGTCATTTCGAGTCGAACACCGTCGCGCCGTTATCAGTCACATTTTTAAGAATAGAGATGATACCACTTTCTCTGTTACAGTTCAACAGAGAAACATTCACTACTCAAATGAAGTTTGAGGCGATGATGCGAGGTCACTCAATAGCATCTTTGGTTGGATCACAAGGCGGTTGTCCGAATCTGATGATCACTTGGACGTTGCGAGTATGAGAGACTAATGGGTAAATAAAATTCCAGTAGCTTTCGGGCTAATTAGCTCAAATAACAAGACAGAAAAACAGCCGAACGTTGGTCAGGTCTTGAGTCATCGATGCACAGATAAGACGAGCTTGCACAGCCTCAGCAATCAACACCTGTAAAAAGAAGACAACTTCTGTGTTGATGTGCAGAGCAGAATTATCAAACTGAACTACCCTCAATTAACATTCCATGGGTAGGCCTACTCAAAGTTTAAAGGAGAAATCATCTATAGTAATATTGGGTGTTATAGTAAAGATAATTAAGAAAATTGCTTTTGGATCATTTAATCTTTGACAATGTGGCATGCGATATTCACAGGAATTTTGATAGCAAATGAAGAAATTCAGGAGTGACCAAATTGTGATCACTATCAATTTATTAATAATTTTCTAATCAATACTCGTAGTATTTATCAATTTCATTCTGATATTCAAGTAACTTTTTTTAGAAAAATGTGATCTGCAAATAAAAACGGAGTATGTAGCCTATTGCCGACCGCTTTTTCAACAGTTCATGCGATGAAGATATTCAGGAGCGCTTGAATTTTGATTATAAAATTGATACATGTAAATTTATTTTGATATCCAAACAGTTTGTTTAAAAACACACAGCTAATGATAATGGCTATTTATTATGCGGGATTCATTCTGTCACTATGTATGACGAATTACTCTAAGCTCTAACAAGTGGAATTAATATAATAATGGCCAGAAATTGCATTAAGAAACTATTTTGTGGCGAGATCTGCATTCCTCCGGATTTCAAAACTGCGAGAATTAACCAAGAACGTCGAGCTCGAAGGACGCAGCTCATTTGCCCTGGATTTATATTCCAGAAGTCTAAGACTTAAACTATGACTGTACATCAAGCAAAGCCTCGAAATGAAATCCGAATAGCAGAAAGGCTCTCAGCAGCATCCGAAACCTAGGCCTATATTTGTCAATATTTTGTCCGTAAAGACGATTGTCTGATAGTTTGAATGTAAGCTCATTTAGCCCTACTTCCATGAATGTAATTCATATTGAGAAAAGGTCGATGGAAATGTGAAACTCACTTTCATTTTCCCAGATAAAGATGATCACACCGTTCCAGCTAGAGTACTTGACAAGGAAGTAGTAGTCTTAACATACTTCACTTGACGAGATATCATAGGCTGACAACCAACCGGTGATGTCCAAATTTCTTTTCGGATTTATGTAACTTGTTTAGTGCCTGTAAAGGAGACATTATAAGGTGTTACAACAGATAGGACTTGGGCTCAAATGTAATTTGCTTTTATTGATAACACATTATAAAATTATAGTTCTAAGCATTTTCTTAGGGTACAATTCACTCATTCTCAACCATTTCATAATGTGTAATTCACTCGTAATAAGCATTTAACATGGTTTTATAAACACTATTTCGTTAAGATGCACTCAAACATAGTTCTATTAATTAGAAGTACTGATTGACTTTCTAGACGTTGAGCAAACAATTCATGTTTTAGTCAAATCATCCAATTCAGTTAGATGATATCTGTTAACGTCAATGAATATACTCACATACCTTCTACATACAGTGCAAAGTATTTTGCACGCAACAGAATGCAGATCATCTATTCCAGAGACACAGTATATTGTACAATACAGAATACAAAAATAGTTAATTTAAGGCATCAAAAACTTTAACTGATAGGATTTATATTTTCAAAATGAAAACTTCAGTTTCAATGCTCATACAACAAGAGACGACGGTGAACTTGTACGTCAAGTCACCTAAATATCTCCTAAACATTGAGCTGAACCACTAATATTTCAGTTGAGGGCATGCAGCAGCGCATATATTCATTTATACGCGTATATTCCATTACACGAGTCAGCAATCAATAAATAATTGTGTCCGTATCACCCATGCACGTTTACCACACGTATCTTTTCAATGTTGTCATTGATTGAAAAAAACTGACGAAAAATTTTGGAACAGCTACAGTCTAAAATTTCACATGCTTCAATCATTTCATCATGCTGGCCTACCATGCAAATAACAAGCTTTTCCTCATCACATGCAAAACAGAAGCAGCAAAAGGCACATTACTTCAATAGTTAGGACCATGAAAAAATGTAGGGACAAATTGATTGGTATGGAATGAGTCGAAAAGATGTAAGTGAATGTGATTGTGCAACGAAGCAAACTTAATATCTTAGTTGTGTTAATGAAATAGGAGGTCCGCGAGGCCTGATATTTCCATCTCATAGTAAGTCCGAAGGTTAGTGTAGTAGGGGTTTTCGCGTAATGTACATATCCAAATGTTATCCAGAAAACGGTCTTGTTAATATTGCTAACTCAAACATGAACAAATCAACTATGAAACAGTGATATTTGCCCATGAAACGGGTAACCAAGACCAACATCAATAATTGATAAACATACGATGACAATATAATAGTACTTTCCCATAAAAGAGTTTAAGACACTAAATTTCGTTAACTTATGTGTCAACTAGACACTTCCCTTCTGTTCATTAATCATTAATGGTGTTGGCGAAAAGCAAACTGACGGAACAGGAACGCATGTATCAATTTCAATAAATATTCGTACCTTTGAGACCAATGTCAGAGACATTGGAAAATCTATCTCGATTTATTGATCACGCCTGTTAAATGAAATAAACAGCATTGCTTCATTCATGCTACGTTATCACGCTCTCGTCAAGAATATAGCGGCACTCAGCAGTCTTCACTTACTTGTACGCCTGAACAACAAAATAATTCATGACTAATTCCAAACTGCGCTTTTCATGGCGTTGATTCTGGCATTCGGGACAGGTAGTTATCGTCTCTCGGAATTCTTCTCGTAGAAGATCATGCATTGACGAATTATTAGTGGAATCCACGTAGACCGTCAAACAATTCGACTGTTCATATTCAACACTTGAACTGTTACAGCTGGAGCACGTAAGACATCTACTCGATACGAATTCAATAATATCGTTTGACATCAATGCCTCAAACATGAATAACAACAATTCAGTTGCGTCAGCATCGCGACCTCTGATCAGTCTGTTTGGCCATTCATTGTAAAGTTTATTGATGTTTTCCATAACATCACCATCTCCACATACCAAATTTCGGATGATGCACTTTTCACAGCTCCCACAGTCTGAAATAGCAATCGTCATACAGGGCATTGTTTAGAGCAAGAAGTGCAACTAAGAGGTGAAAATGATTATTTCATAAAACTATCATCGTTATGAGAATGAGCGCGCGTCAATTCAAAACCTCAAGTAGATAACACATAGCTGAAAAATGAAAGATTTGAAGAAAAAACATCCATGCTAAGGGAGTAACATAACGATTGAAACTAAAATAACGAAAAGATGAAAGAAGCAAAAATATGGGGTTGCAGCTCATGCCACTCAAAGAGAGTCCTATTTCTCCGCTACTAAACATCGTCAAACACGCTTCAATCATTTATATATGTCTAGATTTGAGGTCATTATTTCATATAATGACCGAGAGTCAAAGACTTGAGGTCAATATGGAAAATAATGACCGAAGAAATCTATGCATTACCTGTTGTAATGCATGACTAAATAATGAAGTCTGACATAAGGTAATTATGGAAATTATTAACCTTCGTGGAACTTATGAACCGATACATATAAAAAGTTTCACAGCATCATGCATTATTGCAAAACTTAAATGAATTTTTATATTTCTTGTTGTCACAGCTGTTTAACTTTAATGTCACGATCCTTCAGTGTATAATCATTTAGAATTCTAATGACGTTAATTAAAGTCATTGGAAGCGGTCAAGACAATAATTTTTAACATAATTTATTTTTCAATGATGTTAAGTGGAAGAAATGGCCACTTCAAATTCTTGGAAACATCATTATGATACGAAATCTACAATGCGAATACATATCAGGGTGAACTTAGCCAAAGAATTGAGATAAGATACAGTAAATGAGACATAGACTTAGGAGGATTTCAACCGAATGCTAACTTACCTGCAATGCATTTTGTTTTTCCTCTTAACCAATACCGCGGAATAGAATCAGATATACTTTTAAAGGCATTTAATGCGCAGTTCCGCCAAATGTTCGGCAGAGAAAGTGGTTTTGTCTACAATGAAGACGATGAAAGGGTCTCACATGTACTGATATCTGAATTAACTTTGAGAAAATTAATAAAATACATCCAAATTTTTGTAATAGTTATTGCCTGGTCATCAGGGTTAATAAAAACTAACTTTTTAAAAAGCAGATAACACATGGTTTTCTTTAAACAGGTGGGTTTAGATGTGTCAACAAGCTTGCCTGTGTAATCAGATTCTGTATACCTGTGTGACCAGTATGCCATATACCGGTAGGCCTTAGTAGATTCCAAGAAAACAAATTAAATGATGGAATGATATACATGCGACACGTCCAAACAAAAATATATTATGCTGATTACACGGAAATCGTGGTAGAATATAGCCCAGTTAGCTTCTGCTCACCGCATGAAAAAAGACCATGGTTGAAAACTGCCAGATAAATTCAATGATTTAATACAGTGAAACCATAATTTCGTCTCTAATCACATGACTACCCAACAAAAAGTATAGTAACACGGTGTCCACCCTATCTGAGAAAAAAATTCACGTACAATTCCCGTACATGACAAAAAATTCACGTACCACTATTTCAGGCCTACTTGCCCGGCAAGCGACAGTCAAAATCATTCAAAAACACTACCCGCAGCAACTGCTCAAAGAAATGCAGTAATGCGATCTTTACATTATAAAGATAGTTCTTCAGAACTATCTTTCTACTGAAGCTGCTTACATAATAATGTAAGTGCATTCGATGCTGTTTTGAAGCCATCATTTCACAAATAAATGGTATTTTTGGTCACTCAATAATCTCTAAATACAACATAATTCACGGCTATAAAAATCAAGGGTAATAATAATAGGGTTTGTGTTTTTAGATTTCTAGAAGCAGATTAAAACTAAGAATATTAGTGAGCAAATTCAAGGAGATGACTTTTTATTTCTTTTAAAAACATCAGGATAGAAACAATAGACTGAGTCCACCATAGCAAAAAAACTTATCAATCTAAAAGTCTTCCAATAGTCGGCGCTTATCATCAGACTCGTAAGTATAGCTTGGTAATTTATCTTGTCTGACTAGGCTCCGCAATCAAGGTACCACAAAAATACAGGGACCTTTACAAAATATCTGTCAAATAAGCCAGTTTATCAATCCTTCTGACTAATGCCTGTGTAACACGTAGGTGGGAAAAATTTACTTTGTTATGCAATTACACTCTTACCATATCAAAAGCTCTTGATTGCTGTAGCAAGCGGGTCGGCAACTTCACAAACCACACTGGCTGCGAAGGCGCTACGAGGTGGCGATGTAATGTAGACGACGATGTGGAAGGAACAGGTAAACCGATATTCAATAACAGGCGGCGTACTCGAGGACTGTGATGATATACGACCACCGACTTGGGCAATAGACACAAGAAATAAGTTAGAGGCAACTGCACAACACAAGCGAATAGTATGAAAGTGAGGCTGTTTACTCTTCAATGAATGACAGCCACGTGCATCATTACGGAACAAAATTTACGATAATTCAAAGTTCCCATTGTTTCTAATAATATTACATTTCTTTATATGCATAAATAATAATTGTCCCTGAAAATCACATCATGTACGATTTATTCAACTATCTGATCGTGAAATTAAAACACGAGTAAATGCGTCCCCTAATTATATTTGTTTTAATACGCAAAATCTTCTTTCGATTTAAAAGTCTTCCTTCGTGTTATTCTCAAACACACTGCGCATTGAAGCGGAAAAGATACTATTGCTTGAAATATGCATGAAGGGAACTTTAAGATACAATGCAGGATTTAAACAAATTCTACAAAATTCACTTCTTATGCATCTCACACCCACTAGAACCATGACTAGCCATGCGTACAACCGACTATGACATTGTTTTTGAGAGGTAGATTGTCATTTTATATCAAAATCTACATTCTGAGCAGCAACCAAAGATTCCAACAAGCGTCTGTACATATTACGTGTTTGATATCAGAACCCATAGACATCGGATAACATTGTCTATGTCAGAACCCATGCAGGACATAACATAAAGAATTACTGCTTCCAGTTTCCAGCAATCATTTTGATGTTGGTACATTCATTGATATGCATCATTAACTACTGACCCGATAACTGAATGCGCCAAAGAGCCGACATCCATAGTGGTCCACAGTACCTATATCCAGAAATACATTATGTCTTTCTTCAAGTCTAAGTTGGGTTCTTAGAGTGTTTGTCAGTGTGCTTTATCATTGTGTCGATTTTTTCATTTTTGCTACACCTGGGAAGCATTTCAATCAAATTCCAGCAAATTAATTTTGCCCTTCCATGCCTTATGTCTACAGAATGTAATTTCCTTCTTTTCTCTATGACTTTTATTTTATATGACCTAGCAATAATATTAATGCAACTTCGTGTGTAATGGAGGGAATTTTAAAATATTTGTCTGGAATCAAACTTCGTTGAGTTTGGGGTGATGCATTAACCCCCTGTCTGATGAAGCTGTATGCAGTTGTCTATGTAGACTGTTGCCTAATTGACGTCTTATATCATGAACAATGTATGAAGACGCTCCTGACAGATGTTACGCAGAGAGATGCGAATGATTCGTCTTAATTAAGTGACTGTCGCTTTTTCTCTTAATAATAATCTGTCCATTTTTAGGCGCCGTAGTTTTTTGACGACAATGTAGAAGATGAAAGGACACACGCATTTGATAGTTGTATTCTGGAGTGGATGACATTCGTGATCGAAAATCGTTTGATTAGTGGGCTTTTTTACAATGTTGATGTAAAATCAAATATTTCTAAGATCACTAATAATATTTTATGTTCCACACAAGTGACATCCGGTGAGTGAGTACATACTGACAAACATGTAGCCGCAGTAAAGACAAAAGGTTGACATAAAATCTGGTAAAAGAATCAGGGAGTCTTTTAGTCTTTGCCTCGCGGCTGCAGTAGTACAGAAGATGATGATCTTAAGCCTGTGATAAGCGGTCGGCCGTGTGGAAAGCCACTGACGTAGAGAGTTGCAAATCTTCTCCACGACTTAAGAGAAGAGGCGCTCACACAGCTCTTCACCAACATCCATGATAGATGGCATCCAGAAATTCTGAAAATCCTATCGAATTTCAGACATTTCTTGTTTTGGCACAAGTGGTGCGTTGCAAAACGTTGAAAAACACAGAGGAGTACCGAACGAATGAGGGTTTTTAAACGGATGACATCATGGTAGCTTAACACTCAGCTCTACGAAGATTGCAAATCAGAAAAAATCGTTCCGCATCTTACGACAGTGCAATTTTAATGTGCGAATCCCACCAAGTCATGCGTGAATGCAACGCCCAATGACTTAAGAACAAACCTGTGCCGGAAAAATATCAGGCCTCGATCATTACAGGACTTGGAGAGGGATTGAATCTTTCGCAATGATGTTAAGAACACAATACTTAACCATATTCACAAGAAGACATGTCTTTGATTACCACTAGTGAACATTGGTCCACTCCAACTGCAGTCTGTCCTCGGACTGCTTCCGGACAAAAGGGAGAATTGATGCGGCGTCAGCATCTTTGATCGTTCAAGAATTATCACACAGGCAATGTAGATCGTCAATATGTATACAGAATAGTAGAGGTCCAACTACACCGCCCTGAGGAACTCCATATGCACACTAGGGTAGGGTGGAATGGGTAGTTTTCAAAGAATTCATGTGATTTTCTCAATGTTCTCCATGTGAAATTTTGATAGCTGATCATTGCATTCTGTGTATCAGCTATACATAAATACCTTTATTGCTCAAAAGAAATTTTAATCAGCTTTTTTTTGAAGATGATTGCAGTGCATGAAAAAATTATATCAGAAACTTGTTTAGCATCACTCTCATGTTATGTTATAAGGGTCAGCTGCTGCAATATTTGCTTTCCTTAATAGGTTAAATGATAATTATATTGATCTCTCTTACTTCTCTGATCATGACTTCTCTGAATCGCCGATTGAAATACGTTGTATTGTTACAACCATTCATCACAAAAGTACAACTTCGTGAAATACTTGACTTCATGACAACATGAAGAGTGGGTTTTAAGAAAAATTCAATGCCAGAGAAACTAGGACATCAAATGAGGGGTCTCCTGAGATAGTGTGCTCACTATCCCGAGTCAGCATTGACCTTGAAATTGTGACCTCTGAATTTCCTCTTTCGCACTGGCGGCTTCAGATTGCCCGGGCCATGATATCTTTTGAATTAAGTGTTGGTCGATATTTAGATCCACTAGAGTTCTCACACTGCCCTGGACCACCTTCGCTTCTTGAATGTAGAAGAAAAACCTCACACTATCTCTACTTAACTGATGTACCGTCAGCTTTTATTCCATTCTGACAACAATCCAGTCGTCCTGCTTCAACTCTTATATTGATGGGAAGCCTGCATCTTCCTTTTCATTTATGTCTTCATCTGAAAAGTCCTCATTATCGCTCACCATAGCATCTTGACAGCGTTTCGATACACAGATAATCGTTGAATTGCTGCTCTTCGAAAACAATGGATTTCACTTTCCCGTATCGTTGGATTTCATTTTCTTCAAACAAAAGGGAGTGTTACTTCTTCATCTTCAACACATTTCAAAGCTGATGACGATGTCAACACTTGGTGTGCGCATAATTTCTGATGTTCGAAGAGGATCACGCGTTTTGGCTTCATGGAGACGAGTAGGCCTACTGATAAGAACTTAATCCAAATCCCCTTGAATATTGACAACTCTCTTTGCCTTTAACTTTTGAGTCGGAGGCTTACACTTTTTACCACAGATGTTCGAGAAACTTGGTGTAGCACAGCACCACCATGGACTCTGCTGATTGCCGACTCTGCTTTCAATTGCTCAAAAACAGTCTACATGTATGAAGATGTGTCGGAAAACCAGGCTTTGTTATCGAGTTCGTTCGAGTTTGTCGTGACCATCACTTTCGTGTTTCTTTCCATGCGTGTTTCAGAGCTAAAAGCTTTCTCAGGTTGAAGAGTATGTGAAGTGCTAGACAGCAAACAGAGTAAAATATTTTCGTTTCGCTGACAGATCTCAATGTTAGTCTAGAAAAAGCAGTGCTGGCTCCTTGTATTCGAAATATTTTTCAAATTCAATGAACCGCACATGCACATATCACAACTGAAATACACCTTTATTTATAAGAGCAGCATATATTTCAGTCTAGAGTATAAAATCGACACTTTTTGTTAGGGCCTTGCTCGACTCGACTAGAATTTCAGAGTTTGACCGCTCGAGTACTCAACTCGACTCGAGCTTATATTATATACCGTTCGAGTACTCGAACGATTCAACGAATACTTGAACGATGATGAGTATTCGAATCGAGTTGGCGAACATGCGTAAAAATATAACGTGTTTGTATAGCTTTCTTATTTTGATTACAATGAATTTCTTTGATGACTTACTATTTTATTCAGAATTATGTTTTGGTCACAGCCTGGTCACGGCAATATTGTTGAAGTTGCAACGATATGTTCTCTAAATCCAATCACATTCAACGACGGCCAATCACATCAAAAGGAGATGATTAATTTTTCCTATCTGAATCTCTCTCCGTGGGTGCACCGTGTCACGCGGAAATCTATTGAGTGAGTGAGTGAATTTCTCTCATTTTGTCTCCACGGTGATGAATTTCAGAGCCACTTCGACAGTCCAGACCAATGCAGGATTTTCTTCACGGCTAGCCTGAGTTTCCGAATTGCCAGGCGAGGCTGCTCAGCTTGTCAATCCCAATGTTATGTACTTAATTTCTGTACCTTCTTATTTCTCACTAGACCACATGACTAATTGACTAAACCTCAGGAAGAACCACTTCGCCACTGGCATTCGCTTACATACATCTTCGACTTCATAACTGGTCGACATAACATACATCTTCGACTTCATGCATCTGTTAGTCAATAGCGTCGCCGTCAGTCCTTGAATTCAACTCTCATTGAAAATCATAGTAGGTCGCATCATAATGCTGTCATTGTACTGTGCTATAATAAATTTTTCGAAGTCAAACGACTTTTCATTAGTCAATCATTCAAAAGTGATTCCGACTTTTTAAGGGATAAGTTTGGTGATGTGTTGAATGTGATCCATCTTATAGGCCTACAATGTATATAAAGCTAATTGAACGACAAATTGTTTTCATGAGGAAAAGGGTCGTAATTCTTCAATTCGTCTTTTCCGCTGATTTTTGTATGCCACCTTTCTTACATGCTTTCTTTGGCGGACATCCATCAGTAGGACCCCTTCATGTTACAAAAAGACGTATCCAATATCAAAAATCTCTTAGTATTATACCCGGAAGGCCTCAGACATATGAGTGTTGCATGTAGATATCGCTGTTGCAGTCTGCAGATAAGGTATATCATTATCCGTTTCATTTGTTCGTAGAAATTCCTTAGCACGCTGTCGACTATTTAAGTGATTCATCAGTCATCTCATACGTTACTATTCGAATCAATGGATCCTCCTGGTGACTCAGGGTCCAACCCTCAAATCTGGGGAAGAAGAGACAATAAATGAGAAAGCAAGAGTAAGGTGACGTAGACGTTGTTACTTAGCCCATGCGGTCTACTAGTAATCCCTGTCATCTATTCAGAATAGTGGCACACTTGCTTAATAATTATTGTATGATTTGCCTACAAGGCAAAATATATGCAATGCTCAAACAAAAGGCTTAAAAACATTGATTGCAAAAGCAAATGATTGCATCCATGGAATTTTTTAAATTTACATAATGTATGTCGAATTTCCATAATTACATGTAGGGGAGAGTGGGGCAGGTTCGTGCAAAAAAATTAAAATTTGAATTTCTCAACACCTGTTCAGTTGACGGGCAATTTGATTGTTGCCTCAAAGACGGTAGGTCTTGTAGTTATTTTCCATTTAATAACTTCAGTCTAGAGTCTTTACTCATCCCGTGATATTGACTTAAGTAAAGTGTGTCAACCTGCATGAACCTGCCCCATGGGTGGGGTAGGTTCGTGCAGATAGTGGGGCGCATTCGTGCAAATTACTATTATCCCATTTTTTTCTACATAAGTTCGCAATAAAGAACTGGTATCTTACAAAACACTGAATGAATTAAATTCAAGAATGTGGATATATTCATCTGCAAACTCAGACAAAAATAACAAATTATAGGCAAACTTTAGCACTCTTTTACGTCAATGCTTCCACTGAAGCGCACGTGAGCTTTGCGTCCGTTACTCAAAATCTCATTAACGGGATTTCTCAACTGACAAATTATGTCGGTCAGTGGAACGGCGAATATATCATTCTCAGATATTTTGAATAGTGTTTCTGACTCGTCGACGCTTCTGTAACCGTTCATTTGAGTGTCTCCGTGCTCATCAACGTCGGCGGTTGCGCGACCAACATAGCGGAAGTCAATACACTTCTTTCTAGTTCCACCGCGAATCGAAACCAAGTACCACGATCTTGGTGAAAGGGTTCCAGCTCTGGTCACTTCGTCTGCTGTCATCAAGTTGTCGTCATCCGATTCGAAAGAAGGTAATGTCAGCTCCTTGGCACTGGTACCTCTCTGGATTTTGCGGCATTTTCTTTTCTCTGATGCGATTATCTTCAACTTCTCCGGTGTCGAAGTAAGAATCCTCGAGTATCCCTTTCTTCTGCCTGCTTTTCGCTCGGGCACTTGGTAGCGCGGCAGAGGTCTGATGGTCTCCAACACCGAATTTTCTTCTGATGGACCCGCCTCCTCCGACGCAGCTTCATCAACAACATGAGGAATGAAAACTGATTCCGCTGCAAACGCGTCATCTGAGAAGATGGATGAGTCAATAGGAAAAATTCCAGTTGCACGGAAGCCTGACGTGATATTGGATGGTGTCATCCCATTCAAGAATGGTTGGTAGATGGCAGGCAGGTCATAAATGGTTGGTCGCTGACTGGGATGACTTAGCATGAATTCAGACAGCGACGTTCGGAAATGCCTCTTGACCGAAGAGAATACGGCAACCTCCAACGGCTGAAGCCGGTGGGAATGTCAAGCTAACCACTCCTGTGTCCCGTGCCCCTTCAACGAGTTTCAGACTCATGTGACTTTCGTGGTTGTCCATAAGAAGTAATACGGGTCGCTCCTTCGTTGGTTTCGCGTGTTTGACGAAGTGTTGAAAAGCAATCAAGAACACATCAGACGTCATCCACCCTTTCGGAGTTGCAAATCCACCAGAGCCGGTTGGTCCACCGTTGACGAATGACGAATTGTAACGTACTCGAGGAAACACGAAGAAGGGTGGCAATGTGTTGCCCACCGCGTTTACAGCACATGCCACGGTAACCAAGGTGCCACGTTCGGTTGCTGTAATTGATCCAACCTGCTTCACTCCTTTCTGCGCAACCACTTTGTCCACTTCGGCAACCGTTGAAATTCCGGTCTCGTCTAGGTTGTAGATAGACTCTGGGAATCGATATTTTCCCATGACGCTCCGGAGGTTCTCGAAGAAAGCATCTTTGCTTTTCCTGGTGAAGCCGGTCGCTCGGTGCATGGAGGTAGCTTCAGGTGCTCGAATGGATAGATGATTCCTTGCAAGGAATGAGCGCAACCATTCCACCCCTGCTTTGCAGTTTCGACACCAGCTCGCTGGGATTGACTTCTCCTTCATAATGGCGAATTCATAAGCGAGCTCGCGTGTCAATTGTGCTGACAGTCCGTGGAGCATCTTCACGCAGGTTGTTAGATAGCTACTTAGTTCCGACTCTTCTTCCATGTTGAATACTTGGCGGGTTGAGTAGGACATGGTCCTCGTCGCTTTGAGAGCATCTCGAAGAGTTTGTGCTGTAAGTCCAACAGTGCTAGCGGCAGCACGGATAGAAGAGCCTTCCCTGATTAAACGTCGAGCTCCTGCGTCGCTCTTCTCGCTGTCTTACGCTTGTATCGACGGACCATATATGACCAGAAGAGTCGAAAAGAATGAAGCAATAGTATGGTATACGTAGTATAAAAAGTCGCCTCCACACATTGGTTGTAAAGCTGCATTCGATTGGCTACCTTGACAAGCCAAATTTATTCCAGGGTTTCCCATGGGTACTAAAAATAGCCCTAAGTATTACACTCATCCCATGGATTCCCAAGGATACCAAAAATAGTTGCGTGAAGTTAGCACTCGTATTGGGATCTCAAAGCAACCTGTAATATTGCTTTTATCATGTTACGGTGTCTGTAAGCCACAATGCTAATAACTTGACATCTTTCAGAAATTGATGCTGCACGAACGTGCCCCACCTGTGTGTGAAGGAATGTGCCCCATGCCCTTTGTTGCAACGAAAATCGATATTTATGCAATTCAAGAGATGATCATAAATAATGTACACCACTAACCAATATGGCACATCAAGCTCAACTCGTAACGCAAAAATGATGTGGATTGAACAAAGCAATGCTTCAGGAGCACGAAAAAAACTAAAAAATTTCGTAAAAATGTAAAATAATGATTTTTTTGACCTTGCTAAGCGTTGATTGCACGGTATCAGCTGATACTAGTCATAATAGCGGATGAAGATAAGGAATAACATATCGTAATGCAAAGTTAATGCGATGAGTAGTTTTCACACAAACCCCAATGAACGAATGTGCCCCACGCACGAACCTGCCCCACTCTCCCCTACTAACAATGGATAACCCACTCACTTGATCAACGATGTGTGTCGCCAAATATTTCTTATACTTCAAATATTCTTCATTCTTCATATACTCAAATATTTCTATATGCTTTCACTAGCCTAAGTAGGCCTAAGCACATTTTTGCCTCTTAATATCTATGAATATTTTGCCCGACTCGAGGTTGACAAAATCTCGACTCGCAGGGCCCTACTTTTTGTGTTAACATATGTATACCCGTTTTACCCCACATTTTTTCAGCACTATACCCATTTCACCCCATTTTCAATTTTTCAAAATCAACAGATAATAATGACGAATATAAATTAGCCTATTATCACATCATAATTAGAAATGTTTTAACTTTGACCGGGATGCTTAAGTTAAGTCATGGTGCTCTTTCCCTTACTGCAATGCGAAAGTTCGCAATCGTTCAATTTTTCAGCAACAAAAAAATCATAAATTGGTTTCCATGGAAACAATGAAAATTGTAATGAAAATGAAAAAATGAAAATTTATTGGAACTTCATGCTATTGTCACAATATCATCACAATCCAAGCCATATACGGCTCATATATGTAAAAGCATGCAGCTAAAATGCTTCGAACTAAGTCATAGAATTTCGCTCGACTAGAATATTACTATGGAGAATGGAGCATTGCTATTTTATCCAATTAGACAATGTTGAGCACGACGAGATCAAACCCCGTCCCTCCCCCACATACATTTGCACCACATGCAACAATTAAGCAAAAGAAGTCGAAGTCAAACTTCCATGCGGTGCAACACCACAAACATAATGGTTACACCTAAAATGTACTAACATTACACTCAGGCAGTACACTACACACAGGACTTGTGCCAAACACAGACCAAAAACCACCACTACACACAACTAGAACAAAACCCTTAACAACAGCAACTCCAACGCTAAACCCCCACCGCAGCCATCTTCATACAAACACACAGAAGAGCAACACCTCAAAATACACCTCGCACAAAACAAACATTTCCTCATCACCAACGCGCATTTTCCTCCAAAAGGCAACCACACATTCACATGAGAAACCAACCAACAAGCCTTACATTTTACTATGCGTCCGCACAATTCACAATTTTTCAATTTAACGAAATTGAACTATTCGACAGCATTTTTCATTTGCTTGAATAGTAATTTCTCGATCCATGGACAAGAAGTGTCATAGCCAGTTGGAGTGCAATGAGATTACGTATTAAATGGTTACACTGACTACAGATTCCTGAGTTTATTACGCCATAATGCACTCCCAATAGTGATCCGTAAATGCATGAGGCTACTTTTCCGAAGACATTGATGAGACCTCAGGGAATTATCATTAACCACCAAGATCTTATTCGTTCAGCGTCTTCATTTCACCCAGTTCAGAAGACTCCTCAGAATAGTGATTGCGAAAATTAAAACGTTTAACACACCTTATAAATTCAACATCTCTGTGTTAATTCAAGTGTTAAATAGACAGTAGCTTTGCTTCTATTTTCTTTTTGCTCTTCATTAATTGTTCATCAAAATGGTCTTCCAAGTTCCCTAGAGTAGTCAACATTTAAAACCATTTTCATTCAATTGAGTAAAATACAGGGGGGGGGAGTCAAGAGTCAGCGTATTTCTTAAACACAATATTTTAATAAATATGGAGTCAAGTAATTGGTTTGTTGAAAATAATTTTGTTTTGTTTTGTTGCTAATCAGTCTTGTTGAAAAGACTTTTAATTCCTTGATTTTAATAAAATTAATTTGAAAAGACTTAACTTTTAATTTCATATCATTTTGCAGTATTTTGTCGGGCTGCAAGTGTTATCTACGGCTTCGGCAATAAGGATGTATAGAAGCCATGAACGCCATGATCACATCGAGTATGAAAACAAAAGTAATCTTCATTTAACAGACACATAGCTTGCCACAGATTAAAACAGAATGGCAGGCTACCATGCCTTCAAAATATCTTTGAAGGAAAGTGTGTTATTCGTAACCAAACCAAATAACTCGTCGATCAAAAATCGTACTGTAGTATCAATTGCCATTTTTGATTACATTTCCAGATTCCCATAATTGCTCGTTGTCATGAGTTGAACCCATTATCGATGTCTTTTCCAGATAACCAATATGGCCGCGAATAACAAGGAAGACTACTACGAACTTTGCGTAGATTCCTTTGAAGACAAGACGTTGTTGAATACGCCTATACCATTGATATCTTCGACTGTAGATAAGAAGCATCAGACACCTGTCTTTGATTCAGATCGATTACAACGACTCAATCATCTCAAGTCGCGAGCATCATGGATCAGCAATCTTGCTACCCCTAAACGTCATGCTAAATTTTCTCCCGTACTTGATCCTGTTGCCTCTCAGTCTGACACAGATTCAGGAAACGCAACAAAAAATATAACAGATAGAAAAAGCAGCGCGGAATCTTTTAAAAGTATCCTAAATCTACAAACCATGGACGATTTGTCTGGGAGTCTTCTGGACGTTCAGCTATCTGAGATTCCCGCTACACAGCCGGCTTGTGGCATAAGTTATAATAGCAAAAATATCGATACTCGAGCTATACAAACCAATGAAAGTAACAAAGAAAATAGTCATATGCCAGCTGTTGGCTCATCACCTGTCAAATTAAGTCAATCATATTCTGAAGAAGTTACTCTCAACTGGGAAGAAATAACTCGACCTCCCTCTCCCCCAAATGAGCAGACAAAAGAATATTATGATTTTATAACACCAAAGCGAAATGTGCCTAGTGCCTCACATGGTATGCCGCCCCATTTAGTTGGGCGGAAGACAACGGATTACCCATGTTATGACTTGGATTTAGATAATAAGAGGCGATTAGAATCAGTATTATGCAGTGATAACTCTGACCTTTCGAATTTCTCCAATATAACACTCAGTGGTGGTAGTAGAAAATCTACGCCTAAACCGTCTCCGTTCTCATCAAGTGACCGTTTTGCCGACAATATCAAGCTCAATAGTGGCGTTTTCATGAATAGTGCCTCCAGTGAACATAAAAATTTTGACATCGGGAGTGGATTTCGTTCTATCGGACAATTGATGAGTCAACTGGAAAGTGAAGAGAATGATTCAACGGAGTCCATCACACCTGCTGAAGCAGAATTCAGACAAAATATGATCACACCGTCATCAAGCTGGTTTCACTCTTATGACACTTCCTTGGCAAATCAACTGAAGCCCTATTTTCGTGATGGGTGTGGGTCAAAACTTAGCAACTGTGCAAATGATCCAAGCTTGTCTGAGCAAGGAAAACTCTCTCCAAACATCCCGATGTGCCACTCTTTGAGTCGATATGATCATGGAGAAATTATGCCTAGTATTCAAGAAGAAGAAGGCTTGGATGAAACTTTAACCGACGAAAAGAGCTTAGGTGACTCAATCAACCGTACCTTGAGTGCTGAAGATCTTCGTCCCATTTCTGTATCTCTCCTTCAGCACGATATATCGGCACAGAGAGGAAGTGAGAAGTGCCATCCTCTAGCGAGTTCAACTGCCACTTCATTGTCGGCTTCTTCTGCTAGCTCCGAAACAAGCAGTCTTGCAAATCTTTCTGACATTCGTAATATTCTTAAGGACGAATTATGGGAAAGCCATGGACCCTCCGGAATAGCGAGTTTTGTCGAAAATAAAATCAAGCACCAAAGAACATCAAGTAAAGGCTATGCTGACGCTTCGAGAGTTCGCAGAGATACGGCTGGATCAGTGAAGACAATCATCACAGATGCGGAGACCGTTAAGGCGACAGAAATGTGTTCCAATTCAAACTCTCCTGATAAATGGGCTCCCCTGCAGGAAAGCTTTCGAATTCCTCCTACAGAGTCACAATCAAATTTGTCGGATGTCAATACCAATTTTAAAAGACAAACAAGCAATGTAGCTATGAATCAAATGCTTTCTAGTCTTGCTAGCTCACAAGCAACGACTGTTATTTTGAAAGAGCCCCAGAAAATTACTGAAACTTCAGATATTTTCGATGCAAATAATAGTAATACTATCAAGGTCAAAGAAAGTGGAGATCTCGCAGTAACTGACAGAAAGCACAAATTGCAAAGTTCAGGCACTCATAAAAGATCTGACTCTCAACATGGAAGACACTCTCATTTCAGAAGAGCTTCAGAGAAATCGAATACTGATCAAATTATATATCCCTTCGACATAGTTTTTGAAGGAACCTCGTTCGTTGGGACGCAAGTTGAGCAGGATTTCACCATCACCAATCAGTCGAAGAAAATCATAACTTGTAGCATTGATGTTTCATATTGTGCTTGTGAAAATGAACTTTTATCAAAAGAGGATACGTCAAAAGTATTTGTTATTCGCTCGAGTGTCGTCATAGGACCCGAGGTTTCAAGGACTATTCCTATTGATTTCAATCCTACCAGAGCTGGCAGTTACACTGGGGAAATACTAATCAGATGCAGTCATTTCAATTCAGGTGTTCCAATGTACGTGAATTTAAGTGCAAAAGCAGAAGAAGCGAGGGTGAAGGTCAAATCAACAAATTTGGATAATAAATCAATGGTTGCTGATCAACATGAGATAATGAGTAATGACGTCGTCGACTTTGGTGTGGTTCAATGGAATAATTGTCTGACTCGTCAATTCTCCCTGATGAATGATTGTGGAAAAGATCTGTCGTTACTAATATCTCTTGATTCACTCAGCGAACATTCAAAGCAAGCTTTCCATCTCAAGCCAAGTATAGGCAAAAGAAAATCGGCCTCCCAACTCGAAATGGACTTGTTAGCCTCAAGGCAAGTTGATATAGAGTGTTTATGTAATCCGACAGATGCGTTCATGGTAAGCAACGATGAGCCCACATCAACCGTCCTTCAGTCCACTTGTCTCATTCTTCTCCAGGTGAGTAAAAAAAGTATTTTTGTGTTTTCAAGTGAAAGTAACTGATGCATCATAGATCGGCATTTACATGTACATCTCTCATATATTTCGACTTAGTTACCAATATTGATCGTCTTCCAACACATTCTTAAGTTTCTTGTATTGCACAATTTGATTGTACAGTACAATACAGTGGTCTCCGTGGCACAGTGGTTAAGTACTTGGCCTAGCGATCTTTTGGTCCAGAGGTCGAGCCCCGAAGGTGTCATTGGAAGTCGGCAGGAAGGGCATCCGGACTAAAAGTGCTACAACGCTCCATAAGTCTGACTATGTCAGCACCGTCCAAACCCCAAGTATGGGGAGTAGTGACGTAAAAGCTTCATTCATTCAATACACCTGTTCAACTTAGTGATTTCATCGTGTACCCAAGTTGTGATTTTGACAATTAGATGCGTGAAGCGTTGTCAAGCTTAAAACCCTGTTAAGATCAATGTAGGATCAGTAGGCAGCGCGATAAAAATAACTGGAATGATAGTAATGGATGCTACGAGTTATTGATATACTACGATCAGCAAGAAATGGCATGGATTGTGACCTGATATTGCTATGCATCGAACATTCACAGTCAAAATGGGATATAGCTTTTATTAATCCGTCGTTACAAAAGCTACATCTGTCTTCTTATTTAAACACATTCTTATAAGTTCTAGTGTTTGCCTCCAAATCATGATTTACACTCAATTTTCAACAGTGGTCGGATAACTTTCTGGTTGAAGTTAGGAGTTAGATTATGCTTTTGTTCAGTATATGAGATGCTGCATGTTGTTGTGTGAGATTACTAGATTACTCGTTCAATGAGAGATGCTGAATATCTCGCTAAATCATCTATCTAATAAATTTTACGTAATTAACATATCTCATTGTTTTGTAAACAAGTATTTGGACGATGTGCAACCGAAAAATGATTATCTTGAATATGCTTTAGTTACTGTTCGGTGAATGTACAGCATGTTCTAATATTTAGTGAACCTTTCCACGTGCATCAACCAAACTATAATCCATAGTAAACGAGAAGATGCGCCTTGGCTCGATATAGTACACGTAAAAAGATAATTTACTGATGCCAAATATTTTTCTTATTTTACTTTGTTGCACGAATGATAGAAACACAAAGATGGCCTTGGAATTCCCGCATTATCTTTTAACATATGTGTAAATGTGATAGCTGATTTTGTGCATGATTATTTAACAGATAGAATGCCGCAGTACTATTACAATTTACTCCTGTGACTAATTTCTACCATTAAGTTGCTTTTCTTACTTCAACTTGCAATATTTACAGGGCGCCTCAAAAAAATCATCTCTTATACCTTTGCGAAAATTCACAGTTCGCGCTAAAGTTGGTTATGTTAACCTTGTCATTCCGAAACCGTATTCAATAGTGAGATTGGATGAAAAGAATAACCACTGTCAAATTCCAATCAAAAACCTTGGCTCCATCCCAGCGACAGTTCGTCTTGTTCTTGACTGTCCAGTATCGGCGGACTGGTTAATGCTACAGATCGACACAGAGAGAAGACTTACGATCCCTCCAGGCTCAACGGTAAGGCAAGAGATATTTATTTAATTCGTAATTAACATTGGTGTCAATTGAAAAGTTTGTAATTGACATTTATGTCACGGCCATCCCAACGTTAAGCTCGGAACATTTCCGAAAAACATCAAAATTGATTGCTTTCACTTAGTCTCATCTATAACATGGTTATTATACGTACCATTCTCATATGCACAAGATTTCTGTGTTTTTTAATAATAATAATAATAATAAACTTTATTGGTTCACAAGCTGCATGCAGAATCGGTGAACAATACAAATCGAGCGATGACAATATGTGAAGACACGAAAGCAATGCAATGGTTACCAGTATCAAAAACCAAAGTAAGAGTAAAATCAACAGTAGATAAAAACGCGAACTATTTACAAAACTTGATGAAAGAATTCTTAAAACGACAGGTTTTCGCAAAGCTAGGAGCCACATCACTTGCATTGCGAGTAGATATGTTACTTTCGTATGTGCAGTGCCCGCAGCGCGACGCGAATTCGCGTTTTGACGCGAAAATGGAAAAATCATGACGCGAAACGCGATTTTTGGGGTATGACGCGATTTTTGTCTTCTCAGGATTCGCGTCATGCTCTTTGGGACAAAATTTACAATTTTCTTGTATATGTGCTTACTTGAGTGTTGACACAGCTCTAAAAGAGGAAATTTCGCCTGCGGCGCTTTTAATAAACTTATATATACCTGGTAGTATTCACTTAATGGAATAACAAGATCAATCTAGCCTGCTATGGCTTGCTAATGACGTTGCTTCTATTATTGTCAGAAAGAAAGCTTACTGCTTAGCAAAGAGATGAAACTCTTTAACATTTGAACATTACATTTTCAGATCTGCATTGTGATGATCGAGTGATTGCGGCAACAATGATTAATATGAAGTTTCCTGAAATATTGCCAGATTGTGTGTAGTTGCGTGTCAATTTATATGATTTTCTGCTGTATAGGGTCTGTGTATGTAATTATAGTGTTTTCCAATCTAACTTCTTGTAATGTCTAATTCCGAACCTCAATTTGCAAAAAATATGGTGCATAGACCTATGCCTATTATACACTACTGTACGTAATTATATTAACACTCTGTGACAGTAGGCCTATCTATCTTACATACCAAAATTTAGATTCTGTCTGAAGCTTTCTTGCGCGCTTTGAAATTTTTGCCATATGACAAACGCAATGCTAGCAAAATTTGCAAGAAGTTTTCCATTTCCTGAAAGTATTGTGATATGTGGCTTTTCATACAAAATACATTTTTTGAGGTGGGGTACATATTATATTATATGACTTAAATAATGTTGGACATTACTCGTATATGACAACAGATTATGGACAGAAGCGTATTAGCCAGATTTCCCTACGTTATGCTTCTCGTTGGCTGGTTGCCTTTATATTTTGTTGTATTCATTGGCCTATATCTGAAATAAACCGCCAAAGTGACCGTCGAGTTTTCATTTCAAGTTCAAAGCCGTCAAACCGAGCAATTTTCTGTTTCGTCGTTTGCTCCTGCTTGTTCTGCGGCTACATGTACGCGTGCATTTCGTTTCATCTGGAGTGGACAGAATTGCTGAAATCCGTGCAAAGGCTGGTACAAAGTTATTGTGGTGGATGCACCATTTTTTCCTGTACCGGTACGTCATATAATTTTGCATTTATGATTATTGAATGTCTGACGCAGTCATTAGTAGATTTGTCAGTGGCTCCGGCTCCGGTTCCGACCAAATCCGGTTGTTCCGGTTCCGCATCCCTGGTACAAATGCCTACACAAACGTCTAAAAACGTACTAAATAAACGCCATCAGTAATCCGACACTATCTTGGCCTGATACGTTTTTAACATTTCTTATTTATGACCAGTGTTGGAAGCGGACGGGATTTTGCGCAAAATATAAAAAATCTTTAAAAATATCGTATAAAATCTTAATAGAGTCTAAATGGTTAGAAAAATCCCAAAAAATATCGACCCAGATCTGCTTCCAACAGTACTTATGATGCATATCAATAATTGCAAAATACGTGCTTATAAGTTTGCGCCATACATGTATTTCCCTATACCTTAATGTGTTTCAGATGTCCCGTTCAACTGTGAAATGGAAGGATTCGTGGCTGAAAGAAAAGGATGCATTGGATGATGTGATAGGTGACTGGATTGTAGAGGATGAAGATGATAAGGCAAAATGCAAATGGTGCAATAAATCATTTATGATTAAGTCTGGACGAACAAACATAACTAGTCATTCGCGTTCAGAGGCACACAAAAAGATGCGAAGTGTTGTGAGATGTTGTAAACCCATTTCTGAGACTTATGTTGCTCAACCGCAAACTTCACAAGTTCAGAATATTCATAATCATACAGAGAGCGAAATTAGATGGGTAATTCGTATCATCAAAAATAATTGGTCCTTCGAATCTCAAGAAGGCATTGTTGAAGATTTCGGTTCTCTTTTCCCTGATAGTAAAGTACCAAAGCAAATGAAGTTGAGTCCAAGGAAAATAAGCTATCTTATAACTGATGCGATTTTCCCATATATTCAAAATTTGATCGTCGATTGTGGAAAGAACGCGGGTTGCTATTCTCTTCTTATTGACGAAGCAAACAAAGTCCATGGATATATTGGTATCGTTGTCAAATGTTTGAGGAATGATTCATGGAATCTTGAAAGCGTTCTTTTTCACTGCTTGAGAAAGGTGATTCTAAGAGCATAGCGACTGTTATCATGAAGACGATGGAATCCTTGGAAATTCCCATGGATAAATGTGTTTCAGTGATGTCTGAGCAGCGCATGTTGATATACACGGGCATTTTTCATGATTTTTCTGTAAATAATCTAATTTCTAAAAATGGCAAATTCAGCTGATTATTTGACTGCCATATGATTTCTTGCCTTCTGTAGGCCTAATTGCATTACCTAAGTTGTTTCCACTTCTGATTCATCCTGTTGCTGCTTACTTTCTGAAAGTTCAATACAATGAATATGAAATCTGCTTTTTAATCTGGTTTCTGATTTGTATAATGTGCTTGTGTACATAATGGTTGAGTATGCAGGTAAGTTACGGGGTTCAGGAGTTGGATAACATCGACGTAGTGTGCATCGACCATGCCACTCTAGGCTACATGTGTGAATTTATAGAAATTCTTGGAGTTACTGGTTTCTCGTATAGTTGCATAGGGCCATATGCAACTAGGCTATACGAGAAACCAGTAACTTAAGATTTCTTCATAGTTCATACACGTATATTGGCTACTCGAAAGCAGTGGTTTAATGTGGACATAGTCTCACATTTACCATGTCGTGGTAAGTCTATGACTTCACGTAAATCTATCAATTTTCGAAACAAAGTCAAATGCCTGTGGGCCTATACTATATACCGGATATTTATGTTGTCTTTTGACGCATATAGTACAATTTCTGATTTGACGCGAATTTGGAGCCCAAACGCGAATTTTGTCAAATCCTCCGCTGCGGGCACTGTATGTGCAAAAGATGATGTTAGAAGTCGTTGCGCTTGCAATACAGCAGTTCTTGGTGATCTTAATAAAATGGAAATCTTCGTTTTATCATTTCTTTTTAGAATTAATTTCACATGCTTCGAGACTCAAAGTACTCCAGTACTTGGTTACAATAATACTATTTTGATTCGCTATTAGTATGAGATCATGAGATATATCTAAGAAAATGCCTACGTTGCGCTCAGGACAAACCGTAATTTCTAAGTCAAAGTTGTAATTGTCATTAAATGAGTTTTTATTTATTTTGAAGGGAACAATAAAAGCAATTTTCTGCGACCGTGTAGTAATTTTATTTTCAATATTTCGGCTTAGCCTTTATCAAGGGATGCAGAAAAGGAAATTATACTGAATGTCATTAAGAAATTTTAAAAAAACCTATCTATGAAATACAACCTAGAACCTTAGTAGAGCATGGACATAGGGGCATGCTAACTCAGAGTTTTAGCGAAAATATCATGGATTACAAAAAGATCAAAAAATCTATAAAGGTAAAGAAAGGAAAACTAAAAGTTACACTTAATTATTAAGATTGAGTAGCATTTTGGTAGGCCTTTCTTTTCGAACCTTCTTTGAGCCATGCACTGCAAGTTTCGATTTAATATTGATCATGTGATGGGCTTGTGTGTGATTGGGGAGTTGTGTGTGATGCGATGTTTATAAACTTCAGATTCAGGTCCTTTCAGATGTTCATTAATTTTTGATCTCATTGTTCTCGAGGTTTCCCCAACATATAGTTTGTCGCATTCGTTGTTGTTACATTGTATTAGAATGCAACACCAAAGACTGTGTATGCCTAACACCTATACCTTGTGTAACTTTTAGTTTCCCTTTCTTTACCTTTATAGATTTTTTTATCTTTTTGTTTCCATGATATTTTCGCTAAAACTCTGAGTTAGCATGCCCCTATGTCCATGCTCTACTAAGGTTCTAGGTTGTATTTCATAGATAGGTTAGTTTAAAATTTCTTAATGACATTCAGTATAATTTCCTTTTCTGCATCCCTTGATAAAGGCTAAGCCGAAATATTGGGAATAAAATTACTACACGGTCGCAGAAAATTGCTTTTATCGCTCCTTTCAAAATGAATGAATCCCGACCGATGGCAACAAAAAAATCAAATTCGAGTTTTTATTTCTTATGAGAGAACATAGTGATGGTATAATTTAAATTCTTCAAGTTTTGATTTTGAAAGCTTAAAAGTTACGAAGACGAAATTATATTTACAGATTTGCATGTCAGTGTTCTTCGAACATCGTAATTCAGATGTCGATAGCTATCCAAAACTAATAGAAACGAACTTAAAAGACAACTTTGATATTGTGGACATTGAATGTTTGCAATTTTGCAAAAGCGTAGATGATGCTCCTTTTAGTAGTTCTAAAAGAAGCATTATAACACTAAAATAATACCAATAAAAAATAAAATAAAACATAATTCAGCAATATATAAACTGCTAAAATAGATGGCAATCATGCATGCACTTTATGTGAGCTGCATAAAACAGCATTCAAGCAGCCTTGAACGTGATGTTACTGTTGCAAGTAAGAGAATTTCCTTTCAAAGCTTTTAATGTACCTAGCATGCTTGTTCTATTTGGGATCACACGAACGCTAACAATTCCAAGAATTTTCACATCAGGAGCTGTCTTCAAAGACTGACGTTTGGTATTCTGATAGGCACTACAGATAAACGTTTTGTGACTACATCCATCACACTACTCTTGTTCAAACTGACATCAAGATGACTTTGGAAAATCAATTAATTACTTTGAATGATTGATTTAATAAATGTTAAAAATGTGTAAACAATTATGATGCTGTCGGTAGACTTGAGGATAATGAAATTCAAAAATAAAAAAGCTCATACTTTTGGTTAATCAATATTATGGAATTAGTATTAACGATAATTTGTTTGCATCAGTCTTCAATCACCTTTCACAGTTCACATATCAGTCTTAAAGAATCTCTTACCCGAACTTTGCTCATTTTAATCCAAGCTGTTCAGAGAATGTTTGCTTGCAGCGAGTTCCTCTTGTTTAATTTTAGCCTCCGTCTTTCCAATTCCAAAGAATTCTGACTCTGGTTGACATCCTTTCAGTCTGCCTGCTTCAAGATTTTTGAAGCAGTGATAGACCAGCATGTCGCTAACTTTCGTCAAACTCAGAACCTGCTTTCTCAGGTAAAGTGGCTTCCAAGATATTGATCAAGTCTGGCATCTCAGGGATCTCGTATGAAGCGCAGTCCTTATGGAGTTATCGGCCGACTTAATAAGTACTTGCGTCTTAGCCAGCAGCAGATGTCGTCGTCTTAGATGGTCAAAAACCCAAGCGTGCCAATTCACGAGGTCATCAGCTGTCAACTCCAGGCGGGACCCACGTATTAGAGGCGGAATAGCTGAAAAATGCAGATTGGTCTAGAACCAATCAGACAAGTTCATCTGATGTTTATGTCTGACATGTGTCTGATCGGCAATAGAGACTTTTTCGATTCATTCTGTGACATGTAAACACATAACACTAACATTGTAAATGTGCTTCACACCATTCAAAAATGCCAATATATTTTTCTCTACTGGTTATCTCCAAACCACAAATCCGCAGGCCAACGGTGCAATCCAGATTTCTGAAACTGTTCAATCTAATCCAACGTCAAACAACGTCAGCAGTTACGCGACGTTCTTAATTGGAACCTTTGCACTGACTTCGAATAGTGCAACAAATGACCACTTCATTTTAATCGTTCAAAACTCTATTTTTCACTCACGACTTCAAGGAGATGTGACTAATAAAGCTGATAGAGATGTTTGGAGAACAAGATTCCATCGCCTTCCTTGGACTGACAATTTTCAACGACTTGCCATGAAATCATACATCCAGTCCATCAGCACGCAGGCAGCCCAGCGTATTGGTAGTCTCTATCGTGTTATATTACACGACAGACTGTCGACTATCTTCACAAGTGCACTGTCCGTCCTGATGTCCCATGGAGATCGGATGTCAGAGGAAAACTCGCCAGAGAGTGGCTGCCTCTCTCCGTCAGACGGGATGTTACTTCATTTAATCTCTATCACATATGCTATTTCAGTAGAAGCAGCTCGGTAATGTACTTTCAAGAGGTGGAGCTGAGTCAACAGACCTCAGAAAGGGACAAGTTGACACCAGATGATCTAGAAAAAGTACGATTTATTACTTTTTATTTTTGGTTCTTAGCATGATTTATAGTTTATGTTTCATTGAGTAACCTGGCCTCCATTCATGACTGCTGTGTTAGTGACAGAAATTCTGTAAAACGATTATTTATGTGACATACACTCATTGCTGATCCGAATATTTTCTGAGTTTTCTTTATTGCAGAAATTTGTTGCGTTATCCCATTTCGTACGCCGAAACACATGTCAGGACGAAGTAACGGCCACACTCTTCATCATAGAAGAGCCTAAGAGATCGGTCTACGAAATCCCCATCATCTGTCAGCCTGAACCTAACAATCTTCGGCATGAGGTTCTCTCTGATGGAACACACTCATCTACCAAATCCATAAAGTCTAAGCCGCCATTAACAGCATCAAAGTCAATGGTTTTGTGGGCCGGAGTCAGCATTGACAAAAGCGAGGAACAACAAGTGATTTTGAAGAATACAACGTCACTGACCTTTGATGTTCACTTGACGCTTGATCATCTTCAACAAGGAAATTTATCTGATGTAAGTTATTCAGTAAGATTATTGTTCTGAAAGTAAGCGACCTGATTGTGTTTCGCTTATCCCATTAATGAAAGGGAACCTTTTGTATGGGATTTCACATGTTGCGATCCTCAGGCAGCCTCTCACCTTTATATTGCCAATGGAAAGGCGGGTTCAGTCGCAAAAGAGGCAGAGACGAGGAAGACTTTGAAATATGAAACACTCATGGTTTCATGCGACTTCAGATCGGAAGCAAGTCATATGACCCTCTAACAACGGTCCAACTGACTCAACGATTGAATCTTGCTGTGCAGCGTGGTAATGCTGCTTCAGTCAGAGGCAGCCTCTATCGAACTTAATTATCTATGCCTAAATTTTTGTTTAGAAGTGTACTGGCTGAATGTCCACTTTTTGTAACTAGTAATCAGCAAATAAATATTTTTTGAGTTATTCAGTTGAATTGTGAAATTAAATCAGTTAAGTGCATATGCAGAATGTAGATATTATTCAGCTTTTCTAAACGAATCACATATTTAACAATGAAATGTTGGCTCAAGTCAAGTCTGATAAAGTACTCTACCGGGTTTAAAAGATTACGCCGATTTGATTTTATAATTTGCTGCTTCATGTGATGAGGTAGGCCTACATAAATATCAGAGAAAGTTCAATACAAAAAATCATTCTGTACTTCCGCTGAAGCACATTTATTTAGATATTTTTTGTCGTGTCGCCAGCTCGAGTTTCTCCAGGATACGAGGCCGAAAATGAGACTTTCACAGAATGAAGTGCACTCCTTGGCTACTATCAATCTGCGCGTCTGAACCCGAACCGAGA